>WBMY01016200.1:617227-686916 GCA_013397315.1 Donacobius atricapilla
TCGGCTTGCTGTTGTCGCTGCCCCATGCGCATCCACCCATTCTGTGCCCACCTGGCTTCCCATACAACAGCCCCTTGCACACTCATCCTCTTCATTCCTCTACTGATGCTCTGCTCCCACTCAGTCAACCCGTGACTGCCCACCCACCCCCTTCCCCTCAGGCTGCCCCATGCCTGTTCCATCAGCCCCTTCCACTGGACCCCTGTCAGAGGATTTCCAGGCCCCCCTGGCCTAAGGGACAGCATCCCGGTTCTGGTCTACAGCTCAGAAAGGAAGGGGGCACAGCAGGTTTGGGGTCAAACCCTGCTGCCAGCCCAAAGAAGCTCCATGGCCTTTTCTGTTCTATTTTTAAGCCCCAGAGGCCAGGGAAGCTGGAACTGTGGGAGGTGTGATGAGATGTCAACAGGCAACACGATCCCCCGTGGGCTGCAGGTCCCAGGGAAATAACTGGCTCTGTGTCCGTGCCAGGATTCACATTTCTGTCCTCTTGGGAGAGCGGGGAGGCTGCTGCAGGGCTTCCCTACCCAGCACTATCTGAGGTCTGTCCCTGCAGCATAAGGATGCCAGTGACCTGCTCCCAGCCCTGTGGGATCTGTCCCCAGGGAATGCTGGACATGCCAGCTGCCTGTCCTCAGCCCCATTGGGTCATGCAAGTGGCAGAGACGCAGGTGCCAGCAGGAGCTGGGCTCAGTCAGGAGCTTCTAGGCATTGGCACCACGGAGTGTGTGACAAAGCTGCTGGAGCAAAGTCTGGCAAATTAGCATGGGGATGCTGCAGAGATAAGCACACAGAAATCCCAGCCCCACCGCGGGGAGGGTGTGCTGCAGTTCATCACTCAGCAGCACAGCACCAACTCAGCAGCTGCTGGGGGCTGCTGTGGCAGCGTTCAGTGCCTGTTCATACTCATTCTCCTGGCTGGGCAGCAAAGAGGCAGTAACATCCTTAACCTGATGACTGGAGCATGCCTGTGCTCTCCCTCTGCCACCCTACGGACTCTCCTGGGCCAAGGGGACCCCTCCCCACTTCCCCAGGGATGGTTGTGAGATGGGGTGAAGAGAGTATTTCCTCCCACCCGAGAGCAGAGGCCGCCCTGAGCAGCAGCTGCTGCCAACTCACTGGACAGACAGAATCCTGTTATTGTAAAGACCGTGACCACACAGGGCCTCATGCCTGTCCTTGCAGGAAGGTCCCTTGGGGCCACCTCTCAGACACAAGGCCAGCCTCTGGCGCTGGAGCAAAGGGCTCTCCCCCAGGAGCTGTGTGGCTGGGGAGATCAGCCCTTAATTGCTGAGTGCAGTCCTGTTCCTGGTCTGAAGCTATTTCCTCAGAGACCTTGGGCAGAGTTTACATTCCTGGGATGAGCATCCACTTTCTAGGCAGCGTGGAACAGAGACAGGAGAAGAGAAATAATATTTGGACACCGGTAACCTGTGATCAGCAACATCCTCCTGCATATGGGAGAAACATCAAGCTGACTGGGGTTGCAGTTTCTTGCTTTGCCCTCTGCCATGCTCCTCCCCAGGGGGTCAAATCTGCCCTTCCCCAGCTGCAGGATAGGGCTGGAGGTCGATGCTATAAATGCACCAGCATGTCCCTCACGCCACCTCCTACTCGGCTCTGGGGAGCAGAGTTACGCACTTTGGGAACAAGGGACAGAGGAAGCTCAAGGAACCAGCCAGGGATGAAAGGCAAATAAGAGACAGTTCCTTAAAGAGCAAATGCCTCCCCTGCCATGAGCCTCATGCAGTGGCTGCTGACTGAGAGCATCACCTCGAATATGCCACTGGCTGCCCGTGCCACCTCCCTGCCCTGCTCGTAGAGCTGAGGAAGAAGGTGGGTAGGGAATGATGGTGTGTCCTTGCTGCGGGTGAACCCCGGCTGTCAAGTGGGGAAGGCCAGCCCTGGCACCCCCCTGCAAGCATGCCATGGCACAGCCCTGTCAGGGAACAGGGCCACCTCCATGACTCATACACTTTCAGGGTAAGGGACAAGAGCAGGGCCCCTGGCTGCCCATGAGCACTGAAGATGCCCAGAGCAAGCAGCTGCTCTTCCCTGCAAAACCCTACCCTGCTCACTGCAGGCAAGGTCCCTCTTAAGTAATCTTTTCCATAAAAGCATCAGAGTTATCTCATGGACATCTTATCCCTGACAAAATCCCACCATTGGCATCTCATATGGTAAGAACGCAACAAAAACTTGTCCCTGCGTCATTCTTAAGCTGACTGTAGCCAGGACCTCCTGTGTCACCCCTGAAGCCCTCAGAGAACACCTCTGAAATCCTCAGGGCATTATTTTTTGTTCTGCTGCTATTTAGGACACAGGACTCAGTCTCACCAAAGCTATAGGCTTCTACCAAGGGAAGTCCAAACCGTCCATGATCCACTGCCAGGCACAGTCACCCTCTTGTGTTTGACCCCACTAGGCAAGAACCCTGCCAGCAGCTCCCTATGTCCTGCACTGTGATGGGACTCCTGAGGTCAAAGCAGCGTGAGGATGTAGGGCACTGGGCTGCTCACACCTGCCCATCATCTCAGAGCCCCCATATCTCACCCTTGCTGTTTCATTTGATTTTTTTCTCTGGTTCTGTGATTTCTTCTTAGAGAGTCTCCTAAGCTCCACTATCAGTGAGCCAGTCCATAGCTAGCACTGAGATAAACCTGGTCAATCATCTGCAGTTTGCGTCTCCATGATGAGAATGAGGATGAGAATGGTCTGGCTGGGGCAACCAGCCTCTTGGCACAGAGGGAACCCAGGCCTCTCTCTCAGGAGACTGCTGCTGACTTCTGAGAAATGCAGGGCTTTCCAGTGTCCTTGCAGGCAAGCAGACCTGCACCAGTGATCCCTGAATGGTCAGTGTTGCTCCTCAAGGAAACAGCTTGCAAACAACCTGCCTGGGCACCTGGGCCTTGAAGGACTCCTCAGAGCTGTGCTGCAGCAGCTCCAGCTCTGAGATGCCCTCGGCAGCACATCCCCTGTCCCTGGCGGCTGGCTGTGGTGGCGTCAGCGCCTCTCCCAGCCCAGGTGCGCAGGGGGATGTGTTTGCTGAGGGGGAGGCTGACAATAGCGGGAAATGGGCCGGGCTGTGCACCCCAATGGTGGTGGCTCACAGCCCCGGCCACTGCTGCCCACGGCAGGCGGAAGCGTCCGGCCTTAGTCAGCCCCGGCCGCACGTGGCAGGAACTCTGCTGTTTGTTTTGGTTCCTGGGGAGGGGAGCGCAGCCTCCCTGGGGACCCACAACCAAAAGTGCAGGCTGACAGTCCAGGCCCACGCCTGGGGACATCAGGGTCTGGTCTCCACGGGTCACAGGCACTGCAGGCTTGCCTAGGTTAGACATGAGTTTTGGAGGGGCCTGGGATGAGCACCAGGGCTGCCTGAGAGCACACCAGGCAGAGAATCCAGGCAAGGGGAATCCTTGGCAAGCCTGGGTACTGCTCTCAGAAATCCCTCATGAGGGCAGAGACAATGCTACCAAGAACGATGTCCCTGAGACTGCCAGACCCCAGCCCTGGGAAGCCACGGACCTCATCCAGCCAGTGTTGCAGGAACAGATCAACATTGGCAGACCTAGTGCCACTCAGCTTAGTGCTCAGTGGCCAGTGGCTGGGCAGCCCCACACTGCAGGGACTGACCAGGCCACAGGTGTTTGCAGAAAAGCACAGCCCTGGAGCAGAGTGAGGCACTGGAGAGCCACACCACAGCCCCAAGCATACGTGGGCACCTACAGGTAAGCAAGCGCAGTTACTGTGCCAAAACAACAACCCCGTACACATGAAGTGCCGAAAGACCAGAGCAGGAAGCAGAGACGTAGTAACCACTGCACAGCTCACCCTGCTCTGTCCAAGCTCCTCGTCTGAAGCCCTGGGTGGGAGCTGCATCTTCAAGTCCCAGAAAGCCTGCAGGAATTTCTCTCCAGCAGCTGTAGAGTGCTGCGCTTGGGAAAAACAAGGCTGAGGGCAGGATGGACTGGTGCAGCACTGTGCATGACCTTCTGCCACCAGCAGAGACAGAACACCCTGGGCCCACACCGGCTGGAGACACAGGGTACGGCAACCGTGGGAGGGGTGAGATTCTCCCAGCAGGAGCAGACCAGCCTCCTCAGGGAAGAGACAGAGGTTACTTTTCCACCAGAGAACCAAGCATATTCTGCACATTTATCACATTTCATCTACCCTGGGGAAAGGGCAGTGAGCGCTGAGCAGAGAAGAGAGGTACACAGGCACAAAGCAGCTGCTGCCCCTCATCTCCAGCTTTCCCAGCCCAGCCGGTCGGTGGGCAGGCGTTTTTGTCCCTGCCAAACTGGAACCCGATCCACACCCAGCCCAGGGCTTCTGGCCGCTTATCATGTGGATGCAGTTCTCCTGCTTTTAGTTGTCATAATATTGACACAAAGCAAAATAATAGTGAAGGCAAGACTCTGCCTGGCTCTGGAAGGCAAACAGGCAAGGAGACGGCGAGTAGCAGACTCTGCTATTGTGTGGGACAGGGCAGCAGCCGGGGCTGCTTCCAAGCTCTGCTCTTCAGCATCACTCCCGCTGATAAGCGGGGGATGTGGGATGCGGGTGGAGGGGGATGTAAGCTCCACAGCACACTCTCCCTGCTGAGGAGAGTGAACGTGTGTATCGGCAGGGCTTCTTCCCAGAGGCTTTCCTAGAATGTGGGTGGAGGAGTGGCTCGTCTCTCCCTTTCCCTGAAACCTGGCAGCTGCTGAATAGCTGCCATCACCCGCAGCAGACAATGAGCAAAGCGAGCTCGGGGCCAGCTGCAGCGCCGGGAGAGCGTGAGCAGAGGAACCGCGGGGAGCTGGCTAGTGACCAGGAAGCAGCCCAGACTGCTGGTGTCACGGACCCCTTGGTGACCACAACGCGTCCGGGCCGCACTTTGTCTCACTCCAAGGGCCTGGCTTCCTGCAGCCACACCAGGTTTGCTCCGGGGTTTCTCTGAAGCCAGCCCGGAGGGATGAGCCCCCAGCAGCACCTCCCCTGTGGCCAGCCAGCCTGCCATGCACACTCAAAGTGGTGGCAGGCCCACAGCCAATACCTGCATGGTGCCATTGAGCTTTTTGAGCACTTGTGCCTTTGGTGGCAATGAAAAAAGCCAATGCCTTTTCAGGGTATGAAGATCCAGGACACTAATAGCAATGCTGAGGACAACAGCTCCCACCCAGCCCTGTAGCATGCTCCCTCATCCCTTGCTAGATCTTGTTTTCCTACATGACATGCAGTGACTTCCCACACTTCCCTCACCTCTTCCTGACCAGCCTGGCCTTTGAACCAGCTGCCTCCAGCTGCCTGTATCACGAGGGGAGACCTGGGCTACTGCCACAGATGAATGAGCCAACGAGTGAGGCTCCACATCCAGGGCAGGCATTTAGACGCCAGCTTCCCATGCCTCTCCCAGGGGCTGGGAAGAGCAAGAGGCAACCCAGCCTGGGCTGCTTCCACAACAAGCCCTAGAAAAACCTTCATGCTTCCCAGTCTCAGTCTCTATTTTTAAGGCTCCAAAAAGGAGGGGGGAGCAAATTACAAACTTGCTGGCAGGAGAGATGGTCCCTGGGCTGGATTCAGGACCGCCTACTCATTTTCCATCGGGATTGTGGACTCCATTGGTACCACAAGGGTCTGGCTATGGGATTGGCCTGCCTGTGTGTGCTGTGCTGACGTAAGGATGAGACAGCAGCCATTTTCCAGGCAGAGACAAGTGCACGTACACGCAGGCAGCCAAGCCAGGAGCTGCACCAAATCCTTTGTTAACCTGAGGTACTGAATCCATCTTGTTATTCCCCTTGCCTGTTTCCCCTTGGCCACCCAGGCAGTTATGGCAGCCAGGCTTTCCTGAGGATGACCAGTTTAGGAGACAGTTGTTAGCAGAGTCATCAGCGAAGACCAGCAGAACACGTGCCCTGGTACCTGCAGCATCAGACATGAATTTCAAGCATGCCAAAACTGCCGATGACTCAGAAAACGCATGTGTGCGCCTGAAAAGCCACAGAGCTCAGCTTTCCAGCTGTTCATGTACCTGCATTTGATCAGCAGTTGTTTGTTTGGGCTTTTTTTCTTCTTTCCGTGGAAGCTTGAGTTTTAAACATGCATTCCACACTCAGTTCAGCTCATCATTTCCATCCCCTTCACTTACTAAGTGACCTACTTTCTCCCCTGTAGCACACAGAAAACACTGGTTTGGGCTCCCTTCAGCAGATTCATTCCTGCCTCTACATCTATGACTGCAAGAGCTTTGGTCTTGACTTGTTTTTGTCTCAGGCCTTTGAGCACTGGTTTTCCAAAGAGCAATCATGTCACACCAAAGATACCTTAGCGTATCCTTCCCCTTGGACTCTGCTTTGTGTTCCCCCCACACCCATGCACAGTGACCTCCTTAATTCAGTCACTTGTGCTCAGCAAGTGGCTTAGGCACCCAGCAGTAATGCTGCTTCTTCCCATATCACCCACCCAGCCTCCACAGTCCATGCCGAGCTGACAGCCTGCCCTGCTGCTCCTGCTGGGCCATGGCTCAGCTGGCTCTCCTCTGCTGGCTCCTTTTCTTTGCCTGTGCTGAGGGTGAGCAGCTCACTTTGCTTACCCAACTCTTGCAGATGAGTCCAATTACTAGAGTTCAGCAAACTGATTCCCCTCCCTGGCATTTTATCCAGCCCACTTATCCGCTGAGAGTTTCTAATCCAAACAGCCTCCCAGCACACGATGTTCCAGTGCTCCAGGCTCTACCCAGCCTCTGTCCTGCCTTGTCCTCCCTCACATGAGCACTTGGGGGCTGACATTCAGCCCACAGGGATGCAGAATTCCCAGGGCAGAGGGAAGCAGTGTCTCCAGCAGTCAGCCCTGATGGTACAGAGCAGGATGCCATCCTGGCTAGGCTGGCAGCTCTCCAAGGAGGTGAGACAGCTTTCAGCTCTTCTGCAGGCCCATAAAACGTGCTGCCATGCTCGGCTGGCCAGCTCATTCCCTGCTCAGTTCTTGTGTTCACATCACCAGCACTGTTTGCAGTCGTGTCAGCCTCCTTGCTTGCTTGTGCACCAGCTGGGAAGCTGCAGCCACCAACTCTGCCCAGGGTACCCCCGGGAAGGGAAGGGAAGGAGGGTGGGCTGTGCAGGAGACCATCCCCTGTGGCTGTGGCAACAGAGGAGGGCCCTGCTCCCTAACACCCAGCAGCTGCGGACCACCAGGTGAGACTCCTCCCAGCTGCACAGGGCTGCACCTCCCCATCCCCATCGCTTCTGCCATAGTGCCGCAGGCAATGGGAATTTAGCAGAGTACACCAGGGCACCAACATGCATTTTTCCTTCCCCACTTGCCCTACACTCCCTGTGCTGTCCTTGCTGCCATTCCTCCCGCTCAATCCCTCCTTTTCAGCCCTGCTGGGCAGCCCTTGTCTAACTCATTGGGTCCTGACAGCAGCTCCTGGCTATTTACAGTTAGACGTCTCGTAGCCATGGTCCCTCTGAGCAGCCTGGGGCTTGCCTCGCAGCTCTCCAGAGAACCACAGGTTTTGGCTCAGCTCAGCTATGCAGAGCTAACAGCTCCTGAAATCCCCATTCAGAGGCTTTCATTCATGAAACACAAGGCAGCAGACCAAGTGCAGGACTCTGTCCCTCAAGGGACACCAGACTGCCAGCCGCCTAAACTAGCTGTGGCAGCAGTGCCTGCCAGAAAGTGCTGTAGGGAAAAGAACAGAAACAGCACAAATGGGAAAAGCTCTGCAGCCTGGCAAAGTGCTGGGAAAAAACTGTCCTGCAATAGTTACTGAGACCAAAGCAGGGAATGTAAACAGCCCAGCATGCACAAGGAGGTCATAACCTCAGAGCCCGGTTTCCCTTCCTTTTCTCCATCCTGCCTAATCTCAAGAGCTGCTCTGTTTACTAGCAAGATAAGTAAACAAACAAAGGAAAGCTCCAACTCAGTGATTTTTATTTTTCTGGCCAATCCACAGGTCCCAGTCCCTGGGTGCATGTGTGAGAGCTGTTTCTGCACACCAAGGCAGCTGGCACACAGCACTGCAGCAGCAGGCAACTGATGGGCACAGACAGCCTCCCCAGCCCTGTCTGTAAGTGGCTGTGCCGAGGGGTAAAAGGGGAATGGGGTTTCCCTGCACAAATGCAGAGCTGGGCAAATCTTGCTCCAGGGAGCCTCCGATTTATGCACTGTGGAAGAAAACATACACCTAAATCTGGGGAGAAGGAGGAGACAAGGCGCCAGGGAATCAGGACTTGCCCAGTTGGCAGTGGGGCCCAGCACAGTGGAGCCAATAGCTGGGCAAACCCTGTCACCCTCTACTGACTTCCTCCAGGGGCAAAGGATGGGACAAGCTCATCACGGAATGAAATTCTGACTTCCATCCAGGGCTGCAGCACCCCTCATACACATCCAGCCAAACGCAGATGTGTGGCCTTTTGCCAGGCACTGGAGGGATACAGTGAGCTTCCTTCCCCAGGCTGGGCTCTCTGGCTTCCAGGCACACAGGGGCACTTGAGGAAGCAGGAGGAGAAGAGAGGTATGGAAGGACTCTCTGTCCCCTGCAGGCTTTGGGTGACAAATCCTGTATTAAGTCCTCAGAGACAGCACACCAGCTGTTGGCATTTTGCTGGGGACCCAACAGTCTCTGGACAGGAGCTGGGTGTAGGGCAACTCCTAAGTTAACCAGACAAATGCGAAAAAGATGTCATGAACATCCAAGGCCCTACAGGCCTCGGCGTGAAGCACTCACTGAAAGCTTCCAGCATAAATCTGTTTGCGTTTATTTCCTAATCTCAAACAACAGAACACTGAGCGGAGCGATAGAGTAAAGCAGTACCGCAATGAGAATTATTCCATGGCTCCTGCCTGTTCCCTGGACACACTGCTCCAGGAACTAGACACAAAGGAGCTACATTCCTGCCTTATCCAGGGCCGGTTCTGGCTCTGCCAGCAAGAACAATCNCTGTCGGGTGCGGAGGGATCCGCAAAGCTGGGGCAGGCTCGATGCGCTGCGGCTCGCGGGAGCTGGGGCCTCGCTAGCAGCGACCAGCGCATTGCCAGTGCCCGTCCTGGCACGGCGGAGCCCTGCCCAGCCTGCTGGGCTCAGGGGCCGCATTACCTGAGGAGCTGCCCTGCTCCAGCCGTGCTCTCCCCTCAGCGCCGTCAGTCCGAGCACGGACCTTTCCAGCACCACCTGGTTTCCTCTTTCAAGGAAAAGACCAAATGCGCTGCTGATTCTGTGCTGTGTCCCAGCGTTTCCGACTGCAANGAGAATTATTGCATGGCTCCTGCCTGTTCCCTGGACACACTGCTCCAGGAACTAGACACAAAGGAGCTACATTCCTGCCTTATCCAGGGCCGGTTCTGGCTCTGCCAGCAAGAACAATCGGACTGCCAGGAACTGCGCCTTTCCGACCCGTTTGCTTTGGCTCTCCAGGCGCAGCGCCCGGCCCGGTCCAAAGCAAACCCGCCCGTGCGCGCTCCCGCCCAGCCCGGGGCCCNGCCGTGCTCTCCCCTCAGCGCCGTCAGTCCGAGCACGGACCTTTCCAGCACCACCTGGTTTCCTCTTTCAAGGAAAAGACCAAATGCGCTGCTGATTCTGTGCTGTGTCCCAGCGTTTCCGACTGCAAAACCCACCAGCAAAACCGGCTGCTTTGTGAGGGGCTCTCTGCTCTCCCCTTCCCGTTGTTTCTTGGTGCTGTGGTCTTTGTGCTGGAGCAGCTGCTGGCCCTGGGCTGTTGAGGGGGGTGCACTGGTGTGGATGCTCACATGGGCTTGCTCTGGGCAGCGACAACCAAGGCCATCCCCCTCTTTTAGGGGAGCTCATGGATCTGATCCGGACAGAGGGCCAGAGGATGACGGCAGCGCAGCCGTCGGAGACAACAGTGGGCAACATGGTGCGACGAGTATTAAAGGTCATTCGTGAGGAATATGGCAGGTACAGTGCCCCTCTTGTTCCCTGTATTTCTCTGAAAGCCCAGAGCTGGCCTTTTAAGTTGCTTCTTTAAAACCCCTTTTAATTTCCGTCACCTCCTTTTCCCACCTCTCCTAGAGAGGGATCCAGGGAGTTTAACACCAAAGGAAACCCTGTTGTTTCCACTGTGGGTGATGACATTTTCTCTTTAGAAACCGCTTGGTGTATGCTTTGTGAGTGCCTGAGAACAGTCTGTACCCTGACCTTGGGTTGTTCTCTCTGTACCCACGGGGTCCATCCCACTGGAGCAGTAGCCTCCAGCCTGCGCCTTGTCTATGGACAGCAGTGTTTGCACATGACTTAGGAAGGCACTTTCTGGCAGAGATTTTGGTGTTTTTCTGCCAAGACAGCTATGGAAGCTCCTTGGTGTGGCATGGCGTGCCTCCTGTGGGTGGCTTTCCTTCCTGTCTCTTCGCATCCAGGTGTGCCACACTGTGGGGACCGTGCTGGGCCTGGCTGTGGCCCTGTGCTCTTTCCTGAGGCTGAAGAGGCCATTTCTCTCCACAGGCTTCACGGGCGCAGTGAAGAAAGTGACCAGCAAGAGTCCCTGCACAAACTCCTGACTTCTGGAGGACTGAGCGAAGATTTCAGAACCCCTTACCCCTCCCTCAGAGCTAATGTTATTGAAGCTATTAATGAGATGCTAATTGAGCTAGGTATGAATGGGTCTGAATTGCTCCTGAGTGAAGATTCTTATGGGATGGGACTGATGCTTCTCCCTTCTCTAGGTGAAAATGAAACAATAATGGTCTAGGAGGCTTAGTCTGAAGGAACCAAGGGACTGAGGCCCTGCTGCTCTCAGGACGTAGTTCTGAGTCCTCATTGGCTTTTGGGGGGACATGGGTAGATTGTGGAAGAAGCAATATGGGGGTCTGTAGGCCTGTGCTCTTGGTCTTCTGGGAAGTCTGAAGAAGAGTCTAAAATCTCTGTGCATATACAACCTGACCCTTGTCACAAAGAACCATGATACAGTTTCCTTTTTCTATGATACTTGTGACAAATCAGGCATCTGACCCACCTTCCGAGGCCCAAGTTGCATGCCCCACTATTGAACTACAAAACTGATGAATTTTTGTGGGCCTGGTGGTTATCTGGAGTAGTGCTGACACAATCCACTCCCCTCATAATGGAGTTTTCAGTACAGGTGTTTTTATGTATAGGGAGGGTATAGCTAGGTAGCATGAGGCATTTGAGGGCCAGCTTCTTGGTTCCACTTCACTGGCAAAAAGAATGGGGAAAAACGCTGCTCCTGCTCTACTGGGACTTATAACATTGCTTTAGTGACAAATGATCTTGTTGGAGGACAGTGCTAGCAGCACAAGTGTTACTTTTGCTGTTTTGGTGGCTGCTTTTACACTCATGTCTTCTTTCTGTTTCAGAGGGCACCACTGATAACATTGCCATGCAGGCACTGGAGCACATCCACTCCAATGAGGTGATCATGACCATTGGCTACTCACGCACTGTTGAGGCCTTCCTGAAGGAAGCCGCTCGCAAGCGCAAGTTCCAGGTCATCGTGGCAGAGTGTGCGCCGTTCTGCCAGGTAAGGCCGGGGTGGCTCTACCATGTTGTCCCACACACTCTTGCTGAAATATTGTGTCTGGAATCAAGATGAACATTATGGAAATTCCTCTGCAGTTGAGAGATTGGAGACAGCTCGCTGTCCTATCCCAGCATCCTTGAGTTGAAAGGCTGTGTTCAGGGTTCATCACTTGGTATTTCTGCAGTTCAGACGTGAATTGAGTGCTGATACCTCTGCAATTGCGCTGCAGGGACTATGCCACAGGATCCATTTGGATTCTCCCTCTTTTTAGGGTCATGAAATGGCTGTCCGACTGTCTAAAGAGAATATTGAAACTACTGTCATGAGTGATGCAGCTATTTTTGCTGTCATGTCTCGAGTCAACAAGGTAAGGAGGGCTCCACTGGCGGAGGGAATTCATGGCAGGTTGGGGGCTTAGGCCTCTCAAATCAGCTGCAAGTTCCAGCAGTGTTGGATTTGTTTCTTCAGTGAAGACTCAAAATTGTAATAGTCACTGGTCACTGCTGGGGTGGAGATGCAGTGTGGAACTCCAAGTCAGTATGATGACTGACTGAATGGTGATAGATTTTTCTGGCTTAGTGGCTACAGTTACAAGAGAATCTTAAAGGATTAACCTCAGTTTTCAAAGGAGATGGAACAAAAAGCAGCATTTCCAAAGGGAAGAAATATCCCTTTGCCTGAAATAGAAGATGACTGATGAAGGGAATCATTAAGGTTTGTCTTGTTAAACAGACCTATTCTGTACTTTTATAGAGATGAAAACTTGGCACCCCAAACCGGGAAAAAAAAAAAAACGTGTAACATATTAAAATCCAGCCACATCAGTTCCTATCTATATTTTGAGCTGCTTTATATTCCCTCAACCATAATGCAAGGGAATTTTTGCAGTGAATAGTCAAGTTACTTGTACAAAGCTTACTTTGTAGATTTGTAACAGGGACCACAGCCCAGTTTCTACTTGGTGTTCCCTGCAGTAGAACATACATTTGTCTTCTGCAGTTCTCTGTGCTGGAGTCATGGTCTTGTTAGCAAGGAACGTCTCAGTGCAGAGCCAGTGCCAGATGAAACAGATCAGGCTTTCGGCTTCCCTATGACTCCAGCTGCTGGCTGGCTGGCTGTACTGACACAGTCCTCCTCCGGCTCATCTGTCAGGGTCTGAGCCAGGAAATGTTCCTTCCCCAGTTTGCTGTGGAACATGCTATCCAATTCTGATCTGCCCTTTTAAGGTCATCATTGGTACAAAGACAATCCTGGCCAATGGCGCTTTGATTGCTGTGAGTGGGACTCACACTCTGGCACTGGCAGCTAAGCACCACTCCACTCCACTCATCGTGTGTGCTCCCATGTTCAAACTTTCACCACAGGTAAGTACAGCAGCTCTTCAGGACTGCACCGCAGGGCCTTTTATTTGTGGGAGCTTAGGGTGGAGAGCACCATCTGTCCCAAGGCAAGGTCAGTGAATGAGCCATCTCCCCCATGTATTGCTGTTACTTCAGATAGATCCTCACCCAAATCTGGCCCACCTCAGGATCTCCTTGAAGCACTGTCCTCTGCCACGTGTACAAAGCTGTACATTGGGTATAAGGATGTAGACCACTGCCTAGACTGATGAGACTGGCATTGCCATACTTATTTTTCCTCAATCGTGACAGATTTCCGTTTATACTGTTAGTGTTGAAAGGCAGAGAATGTAGAATGAGACATTCAAAACTCTTTCTTACAGTCAGTACTTTTTCAGTATTGTCAGATGAAGTTGCAGACTGAGGAAGTCACTCCTCCAGTTCACTAGGCTTTGATAAGGGCAGCCACATCATAGAAGGCTCTAAAAGCTTTGAGGAAAAACCTTTCACCTGTAAATGTTAGAGAGGTTCTAGACACGAGCACTGCATAAGCATTGTAAACAGAGTTAATAACACATGGCAAGTCAGCTTCCTCTGCATTAGTTCCTTCCATTAGTGCCAGGATCTGTTTTCACAAAGATAATCAGAGTTTTTTTCCTGATCTTCCTGTACTCTTTCTCATTTAGTTCCCTAATGAAGAAGATTCATTCCACAAGTTTGTGTCACCACAGGAAGTGCTGCCATTCACAGAAGGTACTGGCTATTCTTTATACGTCTGGTCAAGTGGTTCAGACTATATTTTTTTTTTGTAAATCATATAAAAAATTAAACATCAGACTATGTTATAACCCAAGACAGAAAATCCTTTTTTTACTGCCTTTGACAGAAAAGAGTGCTGTGAACCATCCAGTTTTATAACTGTATATTACATAAAGTAGAGAAAAAAGATTTCTTTTGAACGCTATCTTTGCAGTTTTGCTTCTGCTCTGCAACAGTGTTTTATTGTAGGATGGTGATAATGATTCCAGGTAGGTAGCAGTTTCCTGTGGGACAGGGCAGATGTCCAACCCCAAGGGCAGCTTCCGTTCTTTCCTATAACTTCTCAAAACTTTGTTACACGATACAGCCATTGAAACAACAGCATCTCTGTCATGGGCTTCCCACGCAAGCACCATCTTTAGAAAGGTATCAGTGCCTAAGCCCATTTTCAGTTAGCAAAGTCACTTTCAAAGCCCCATGTCTATGTGACAAAGACTTTTGAAATGAAGGTAGCAGGTGTGGCACTGGATTTTTTGGCCTTTTTAGCATTTCTTTAAATAATAACTTTGGCAGTATTTCAGGATTTTTGTATTACATAGTGATAGGGTTTTTTGGCAATTAGTCTACATCAGAGGGGATCTGGGGTTTCTACCAACAAAAATTACCAGAAACAGAGTTTTGCCATTAGTCAACCATTGCTGTGCACCTGTAATTCAATGACATCAGTGAATGAAGTTGGAAGGTATTCAGGATGTTCAAGTAGTGACTTCAGGGTGGCATGTGCGTAGCCAGTTTGTTTAGGGACTCCAGAAGATGTGCAAAAGACTCAATGTACTTTGAGTTGCTTTGACTGATATTGCTGCTGTTCACTTCACAGGGGAGATCCTGGCAAAAATCAATGTTCACTGCCCAGTGTTTGACTACGTCCCTCCGGAGCTCATTACTCTCTTCATTTCTAACATTGGGGGTAATGCACCTTCCTACATCTACCGCCTCATGAGCGAGCTCTACCATCCAGATGACTATGAACTGTAATACTGTGAAGCACAGCACTATTCAGACTCTTTGTATCTTTCTCATTAGAAAGATGCAACAGCTAACTAAAGTGTATGTTGAAAAGACAGGTTGCTGTGGGGAGCCAGTGGGGAATTTACTCAGCAATGTCTTTCCCACCCAAAAGCAAGAGAAGGCAGAGCTCTTGTACAGGTTTTTATCACATGCTGTGCCAGAAACCATGTGGAGCTGCTAACCCACTTTGATTATTAAATAGCAAGGCATATGTGTAACGCCGGGGCAACTAAGCTGTTACTTCAAAGTATGCTGCAATAAAAGCTGTTTACAGTGATCTCACTGTTAAGCACATTTTCCATATGCAGTTGTTTTGTTTCTTTAACTAGCAGGAGTTTTACCAGTGCAGTGAGTTGCCTGCACACTACTTGATGCACTAGCAGGCTTTGCAGTGTGCTTTCACATGTGAATATGATAGGAGCAGGAATCCATCCACAGTTGTCTTCAAAATGGATATTTAACTATTTAGTGATTTCTGTGGGGCTAGGTGGGGATTAAGAAATCTCTCACCCAAGAAGACAAACTGCAAGGAGCTGGAGAAGCAGCTGGGTGTGTCATTCATTGCCAAGTGAAGTGTTTCTTGATTCTAAATTGGCCTAGATATACTATGAAGCTGGTCGATCCTCATTCCAACCACTGCCATGAGCCGAAGGAGTGAGTTTTGTGTGAACTTTATTAAGAAATACCTTCCAATTTTCAAAGTACTATAAAATACACTAATTAAAATTCCCCGCTCCATTATGCAGAATTATGCTGTGCTTGCAGAAAAGTGCTTTGCTTTGTAACTGCAAGTGGCTGCAACTCCTTGCACCCAACAGTCCAGCACTGACATAAGGCCCAGACGTAGAGCGCTATTCCTTAATATTGAAGATGCTTCTCCAGGCTCCAAGGGTTGGCTCCTCCTGCCGTGTTTTCCTACTGCTTCTTTGGTCAGTAGTTGGAGGAGAGCTTTGGTGACTTGTACTGCCTCAGAACTTGACTCCACACAGGGTATTGTAGTCTAACAACAGGGCTCATGGATCATACCAATGTTTCTAGTGGTTGCAGTTTACAGTCTTCTTTTAAATAGGTTCTTTTTTTTTTCCAAATAGCTGCCATGCTCGTGCCATCTTCTTCAGTCTAGTCAAATTAGGTTTAGGCTGGAGGGAGAAAAGTTAGGAAGCCCAAGTCATAACTGAGTAAGTTTCAGTGTTTCCATACTTTTTGCCCTAATACAATCATTCCCAAGGTAATACCTAATTCAAAGTCCCACCTGACTTTCAACAGAATCCAATTTAATAACAATAAAGCACAGGAATAGCAAAAGGGAGGAGTAAAGATTTTGTTTGAAATTTAAATGTAACCTGATTTAAATATACTTCAAAATGTAACCTTGTCTAGTCGCAGGTGTTCCCACTCCTAGCAACTAGATTATCCTTAAGGTCCCTTCCAACCCAAACCATTCTCATTTTAGTGTAAATGTTGTTATTCCTGTGCTTTATCCCCATTGTATAGCATCTTAAACTTTGGGAAAGTAAGCATTTGTTTAATTAGCATCTTTGCCACTAGCAGAATTTCATAATTTTCATGTTTTCCAAATTTTACACTTAAAAACTGCAAACACTTTAAATGTATGCTTAACCTTAAGGACACTATTCAAGTCAGTGATGAATAATATTTGGTAAGATCCTTGGTAAAATAGTCACAGGACAGATGGCTTATGTACTAAAGTTTCATTTTATTAATAACAATACGTAAAAAGTCAAGCAATGTAAGACCAGCATGATGTTTTCAAACTGGACAATCCTAAGTCTAACACACATACGTGATGCGTCTCTGGTAATCCAGAACACAGATTATCAGAGGTGTGTCCCACACAGTACCTGTTTTTCCTGCTGTAGATGTTCTATGTCTGCAAGAGGCAGCATTGAAGGTCTTCCATGAGCACACTGGAAGGGTAGCTTACAAGATGACAAGGCTTCAATAAGCCTGCAGCTCTCCTCCAAAGTCAAATGCTCATTAAACTTAATAGCGCCTGGAAAAGAGAGACGCATTCTTGCCCCTGCTGCCAGAGGGCTCCACTTCCTTCAACAGCTGTGGTTTTCAATGAAAACAAGGCATCTCCCAAAGGTTAGCTGAGAGGCTGCAGAGGCAACCCAAAGGCTGCAGTATGGCAGACTTGGGGCTTAGCTCAAGAGTCTGCTGTATAAGGAGATCAGCTTTCCATGGCTTAACCTTTCACATAGCCCAAGTCTGATGGACAGTAAGATTATTAGGTTTTGGTGTTTCAGGTAAGGTTGCAAGAGGCAAAGTGGGGGTTTTTTGTGAGTATGTGTTACAGCTGAAGTTGGGAACAGTTCACAAATCAAGAAGTACGAAACCAAGACAACAGTTAATAACAGTTTCATAGGCTTTAGCTGTTCTCCATGGCTGCCACAGACAGGTATCACTTCCGAGACCCAGTGTTAGCCCTGCCACTAAGTCCTTTCTCACAAGTGAGCACTAAAAGGAAAGGCATCCAGAGGAAATTCAAACAGAACATTAGGGAGCTCTTTCAGAGGTGTTTGCAAACTTTAGCCCTAACAGATGCACAAGACCATCCGCAATATGTTTTCAGCCATTGGACTTTTTTAGACACAAAAACCCAAACCATATTGACTGCCAATTGTAAATTGAGATACTGTTGAGAAAACAGATACTTCTGGTTCACATTTGCCCTTTCAGTGTGATCCTGTTGATACTGTATATGGCACAGGAATTGCAACAAGAGGCTGGATCTATTGTAGTCTACACCATTAAGGCCTGCTCATTGCCAGGTGCTGGAAAGCAACAGTTCCCTGTGAAGATGTGAATTTTTACTCCTTCTAAAAGTACCTGAAATGTTGCAGGCACACTTAAACTATCACTCCAGATACTTAAAAGGAAATTAAAAATTTGGAAAGAATGGCTAAATGTTCTTTCCTGTATGCTTTCAAGAAGATTCCAGCACCTTCCCCCTTGGCTCATCATAGAGCTGTTATTTGAATGGTTTAAAGCTCACACAGATGAATGCATCTCAGAACTGTATGTTTCACATGAAGGTTGGAAAGTATGTTAGGCCCATACATGAATAAATTGGGGCAGTACTGCTTATCCCTCAGTGCTGTCCATAAGCAATATCTCCTCTTCCCTAAGCAATGCAGTCTTTAACCCTGCCATAGCTGCAAGCACATCCAAACATTGCCCCAGAGAGAATGTTGTTTAGAGAGAAAGGTTTGGAGGAAAAAAAAAAAAGAAAGAAAGAAAAAGAAAAAAAAAAAAAGAGAGAGAGAATGAAAGAAAAGTAGTTTCCCTACCATGACAGGCCTGGGAAGCTAACACCTTCAGAAACGTCAGAGGCAGTGTCCCTCGAGCTCCTCCTCTTGTGGTCTGCATTAGCTAAAAGCAGGAAGGTAACATCATGTTACTTTCCATTTAATATGAGAAAAAAGAACTGTAACACGAAACTAAAAATGAGGAAAAGCTACGGGATTATCTAGTCCACTCTCTCATTTGAAGCTCAATAGGCTTTAAACTCTGGATTGTTATAGTCAACTCTAGAAGTAGACAGCAACTCACCTCCACTTGTTCTTGAATAAGCTCCTAGAAAAAAAGAAAGGTAATGTCATCAGTTGCTATTTTTCCCTTCTATCCCCCTACCCTACTTTGTTCACATATGTGTATAATTTACTGTGTGACTGCCAGAATCAGAAAAAGTGATACTGTTGGTAGTACACTGACCAGAGTGTGAAAGAGCAAGGTGGAAGGCCTGACCTCCCACTGCAAGTAATCACTTCAGGAGTTTCTCCCTCAAATTGCAGAACATCTGAAACAGTGGTTTTTAAAAAACTCCACGGCCCATGTAGAGATATCATGGAAACAAATTTAATATTGCTGATATATAATATTATTTGTTAGGACTTATTCATTTTACTGTTCCTTCTTTTAATCATTTTTCTGTTCCTTCAAGCATTTACTGTCCATTCAAGCATCCATGTGCAGTAAACTGTTGAAATATCTTTGCTATACACAGTTTTTCTGAGCTTCTCCACTAGTCCAAGTCAGAAACAGTCTTCTATCATTTCAGTTATAGTTCAGTGATTTCAGTTTTGGGACTATTTAGCTACTAAAAGAGATGGCACTCACAGTTGCCAGGGGACTTCCTTGTCTCCTTCATAACAGAGATCCTGTAATACCCTGGGCCATGAATGCAGAACAAGACCTACTATCATAACTTTATCCATATCCACAGCTGACCTCCACAATACTTTTAGTGATAGGTTGTCTTTTGCGTCGTAATTCATTGGCTTCTCTTTCTATAAAACACATTGGCACTTTCCTCACAAGAACCAAAGAGTTGTTTGTCTCAGGAAATGATAATTCAAGACCCAAGTCCTCCAAATTTTTGTAGCAGCATCTGAAGAAAAAAACCCAACAGAAATAAGACATCAACCACTGTATCTATGACTCCACAGCACATGTAAATATCTCTGTGGTCTACATATATGGTTTCCTTATATCACTTCCTGTAACAGTTTCCCATCTCAAAATCCATGCCTCACGAGAGTCCAAGTAATTTTGTCCTTTCAGCTTACATTCAGATGTTTTTTTCACTCCAATCAATTGTGAATTTTTCATGTCCCACATCTACAAGACCTAAGAGTTCCTGTATTATGTGAAGAGAGGCTTTCTTTCCAAATCTATGAATCTGCCTTTTCTGAAGATGCATGAGATGTCTGGTTCAACATACAAACATTCCAAATACTGAAATTACACAACATAAAGATTACCTTAAGTCTAATCTAAAAGAATTGTGATTTCAATTGACATGTATTAGCAAATACTTAAAACAGAAAAAATATTGTAAGAAATTTATGATGGTTTAATGAACTTTATATCCTGTTAAGCAAAGACAACACAGGAAAGAACAACCTCTAGTTAATTATGACATATGTCAGCCTGTGGATGGTAAAATACACACAAAAATGAGACTTCACAGACAGATGAGGGCTTATCTTCAAAATGAACACAACTGCAACAATACATACTTTATTAATTCAGGGAATATTCACTTAAAACAAAGGTGGTAAAGGTTAGTTCTAGACAAGAAATTCTTTGAACAAAAATAGAAAGAAGCAAATCTAAACTTACCTATAGAGAACAGTACAGATTAGTACAATTATTAGCCTCCATATAAACATGGCTTGTGAAATTCTACTCAAAAAAAGAAGACATGTATAGCCTTCAGCAAGCACACACAGGCAAAAATGGTTGGATATTAGGAAAAACGTTTTCATGGGAAGAATAATAAAGTATTGGAATGGTCTGCCCGGGGAGGTGGTGTAGTCACCATCCCAGGACGTGTTTAAACAAAAGACTGGATGTGGCACTCGGTGCCATGGTTTAGTTGAGGTGTTAGGGCATGGGTTGGACTCGATGATCTTGGAGATCTCTTCCAACCTAGTCATTCTCTGATTCTGTGAAAAAGCCCATTGTGAATGAAATGACAAAATCCAAGCAGCTATTGAAGTCAACTGGGCTCTTCTGTTTGGTTTATTATTATTATTATTATTATTAAGAGAAAAAATAAAGAAGGAAGTTCAAGAGAGTCAACAGAACAATGCATTGCTACAAATGCTTAGTAGACAAATAACGGAACCAAACTGAAGGTGAACGATTAAATTGCAAGCATAGCTGAAGTGAAAGGTCTTTTAGACAAGTTAATTTATTTTATTACATCAAAATTTAACACAGAATACAGTCATACTCTAACAGTAACAATAACAACAGAATTTAGAGTTTCACATAATACTTTTTTTTATTGCATAACTTTTTAGTAATGATAGTCTCACAGAACAATTGCAAAGGGATGAACTGCTAATACAGACTGAAAAATTATTAAGTCACACAATAAAACTACTAGTAAGCCAGCATCAGTAAGCTTCTTGCTGAAAATCACAACTGGCATCCCTCTGTGCTGACTAGTCAACCAATGTCCTTAGACAAAACACATGCCTTTTTGATTTATTTCCTTACTCATTTTTGTAGAATGTTTGTGATTTACTTGATGAAAAAAAGTAGCTCGAAGAATTTATTAGCTCTTTCAAAAAGCTTTTAAAGCCACCATTTAAAAGTAGATAAAAAAAGAAATGCAAAAGGTTGTCATGGATAGAGAAGCAACATCTATTATGATTTAGAGACTACGGAAGCAAGGCATGCTGGCAACAGATGGTCAGCATTCAACATAGGTCTTGATCTGTGTCCTCATGATTCTTTATTAATGATGTGGAAAAGAAGAGGCATGGTCAAGCAAGCAAATTTGTAGAGAGCACAAAATTATTTTGGTCAGCTGAGACCAGAGACAAAGTTGAACTCAATCAGAATTTAAAACAAGTAGAAAAATTAAGAATGAAATCAGTAGGATGAATGAAAGATAGGCAGAAAAACTGAATTTACTGCTCCTAAAGACAAATAAATAAAAATTATCATAAGTAATTTAATCTATTTCTACTTTTGGCTGGCTTCTACATAAACAACACAAATTCAAAAAAAAAAACCCACTACTCTGTTTCTTTGTCATGACCATCCACAGACAAGCAGCTCACGCAAGCAGCAGTAGCCAAAAAAGCAGACAAAATATCAGGTGTGGATATAATAAACAGAAAATATGGGCACAGCTGCAAAGCTACTGTACAAATCAATGGGATTCTCTCACTTGGTATATTGTATTCAATTTTAGCTATCCATTCTCTAAAGTAGGTCTATTAGAAATGAAAGACATTCACTGATGAGTGCAAAAATAAATCAAAGTTGAATAAGAGGCATTACAAATACTGTGACATTAGCAACAACATCATTGAGAGGTGGGAACAAAAGCATCCAAATATTACTGAACTATGAACAACACTAAGCAAGTGTATCCCTGTAATAGACAACAATCTTAATAAGGACCAAATCGGCAGCTGTTGAGCTTGCAATAGGAATCACCAAAAAAAAAAAACAACCCACTAATGAGGTAGTACTGACACAACTTCATCTGAAAATTCAGAACAATGCACTGAAAAAATCCACAAATGCATGTGGCAGGTGACACAGATTTGTGGGAAAAGAAATTTGATGAGTGTCCAGTAGGTCTGCAATAGTCCAACAATCAATCTGTATCTAAACTCTTGAAGTACAAAAGTTAAATATCCTAATCGTAGCTAGGTCACCATTCTGAAACATTTGGGAAACAGTGTTCATTAGTTACTCTTGGCAATCACCTGGGAAAAAGGAATGTGTTTTTGAAGGAGTCATAATACAGACTTTCCATACCCCATCCTCCTCTTCTCAAAAAGTGCCTGTAAAGTCAGCACCTAGGTCAACACTCTGGGCACTGCACTTCTTTGTGCACTCCCAAGTCCTGAGCCTCAGACAGGACAAACTGTTGGAAGCTGCTTTGGCAGTCTTCTGGCCCACACATGAAGGTTTACTTTCCCAGGGAAATCAGAGCATGTTGCAAAGGCACAGAAATGTCACACCCCAGGGTTTTGTCCCGAGACGTTTTAACAACGTGCCTAAGAAGCCTATCTATTTCCCTCAGTACAGAGAGAGCCAACTGGGCTCTGCTCAGGAAAGAATCAACAATTTTTCTCCTGAATTTCATGGTAACCTGGCAATACATAGAGATCTTCCTGGACACCAGAACTATCCCCAAAAATTGAGAGCTGTTTGTCACTACTAACCGTAGAAATCTTCTTTGCTCTTCTGTAACTTCAATCTCTAAAGGAGGAGAGATGGAGGATGACAGTATTTTCTTCTTGCCACATGCTGCAGCTTCCTTCTCATAGGAATCTGTGAATGAAACATTTAGAAGTATCCCTCTTAAAATATTTACGGAGACATTACCCTTAATGACCCTCTGGTTTGGCATGAATACCCTGCCTGGATTAAAAAATGACCACAGAATGCCTTGTCTTGAAACTTGTGGAGGACTGGGAATGTCACAAACCAGACATCCAGTCTCTGGGGAAGGGTTGGTTAATGCCACTTTGTTTTTTCCCACCAGTTCCAAAAAAGAGGCACCCTAAATAGCAAAAAACCCCTACTGATATATTTGGTTCAAGTCAGAGAGAACAATTTTTCCACAGAAAAGTCAGATATAAATGGAGTTAAAATACTATTCATTAAGCATTTCTCCCTTCAGTCTTTACCTTTTTTCAGTACCTGACCAGAAGGAGCGGAGTTCCTGGAACACTCTGCAGGAACTGCGCAGTGTTTGTTGATGTAAGAGAAGGTCAATGATTTCTAAGTACTTGATGGATGGCTATTGTGCTTTTTAACACTGAAACCAATGGCTAATGAGCTTACACAGAAGATTATTATCCCTTTGCAAACAGTCAGACTGTGGAAATTTTAGGCTTTAAGCACGGTATTCAGCTAAAAAGGAACCAAATTAACTAGGCTCTTTACTCGGCATCCCATGTCTTATTCTTCACAGTATAACCATACAAACTTATTGATGTTGTTCTATTTCCTCTTCATTGTTTTTCCTATCAGTCTTCCTGCTCTTTCATTATGTCAGGACTATTTTAGTTCAATAGTTCTGTGGGTAGGGAGCATATCTTTTATTTTTGGAAAGGCTGTAAAAATTTTCAGCTGCCAATATTATGACTGCTACAGATACTGAATGTCTGCACTCTTCTAGGGATCAGAATAAAGATGACAAATGGATATCCTGTTGGTTCTGTACATCCCAGAGAACTCATTTGTACTGTTCTGTGCACTATCTTTGTTTCTTAGGCCTCACCTGCAATCAGCTGCTCCAAGCGGATCCGTTCATGAGCTGCATGTTGGTCCACCAAAATCAAGAGGTTTCCATCTAAAAATGTACCACAGCAGATGAGAAAGAGGCAACTTTGTACCAGACAACTGCACAGGTTAGGAAGAATAACCATTTCCCAGAGGCCACATTTAGAAGACAAGTATCAGCTTGTTTCACAGAAACAAAGTAAGGAGGAGGCTGTGTTGGCAGAACATAAAGTTACTAGAGAACAGAAATTCAGTGGTCAAAAGTGGTGGTTAAATTAGGTAATTAAATTCAGTCAGAAACTCTTGTCTATTGACATCTTCATCTAACTTCAGATTGAGAGCTGAGGTCACCCATAAACTGTTCTGTTTGACAGTCTTTTAAAATGTTACAAAAACTACTGGTTTTGAATGCCTTTTTTGTACAGCTTCATAGAGCTTCAACAATGAATATAACCAGACACTGTGAACACAGCCTGAAAGATATTAGTAATTTGAGTACAATCTATTTTTATAACATTAATCTGGAGGCAGTAGGAACAGTCAACAATGTCCAAAATAAAGATAAGAAGATCCAAGAAATCTCAAGCAAAGACTAAGATTTTCCTCTACTAACAATATCATCCCAAGGCAAGAAGAGATTGCAAATGGGACAGTGCTCCCTCTGCAGTCCACTTGACAGCCACCTCAACTTCATGCTATTAACCAGACTTACCTGCCTTTTTTTCCATTTCATTCCTAGTGTTAATTAAACAAGCGATAAATTTATTGTCCACTTGCTGAAGAACCTGTAAGATACTCATAAAACTCATTACAGAGCAGTAAAATTATTTTTAAAATGAAGGCAAAGAAAAGAAACAACAATCAAAATGGATCAAGACCAACAAACAGCTAGTAGGACAACTAGAAGAGTGGAAGCCACATCTTTCCTAACCCAAGAGGCCTAGCAAAACTAGACTGAGAAGCTATACAGTTATTCTTTATAAATACAGTGGGGAACTAAATATGGAAAAGGCAGAAATTATTTAAGCTAGAAAATAATGCTGGCAGAAGGTCAAATGACGATTAAATAGTCATGAAACAGTTTAGTCTGGATCTAAGAGAAAGTTTCAAAATATATTTTAAAAAAATCTGGATAAACTTTTTCAAAGATAGTAATAAGGGCATGAGCACTAACTGTTCTAAGGTGAATTAAATGGTCACATAGAAACCCTCCTGAGTTGGGAATGAAAGCTGTGCACAGTGACTCTGAGTAATTGATTTGTTGATATCACCAAAAGTGAATGTAAAGGACCTTTTTTGACCTGCTAATCATTTGCAGAAGAAAGGAAGCAATTTTTCCCTTTGTTTTTTGATGTAGAATTTGCTTCTGTGACTTGATCCCACTTTCCCCTCAAGCATCACAAATCAACCAGAGCAACAGGCAATACCGAGATGAGGTGCACAATGCTTTCAGTATCTTATTGTTAGATTTCAAATATATAGATAGGGTGTTATAGAGGAATTTCTCCCAATGTCACATAGACAGCTCAATCTGAATTCTCTGTTTCACAACATGTGCATTGTTCACCTGGTAGGTAAAAATTAATGGATGACCATTTCTTTGCAGGGATGCAAGACTAATGATTCTTTTTATTCCTTTCTTGTTGCATGACACAATATTTTCTGCTTTCAATCTTTTGTAGAGAGATTCTCAAAATCAGTATAGGGTACTGAAGGCAGTATTTAGCTTTTTCAGAGATAGGAAGTAGCAATTTCCTCTAGTTTTGCCTTCTTAAAAACATAGAAAGGAAAACATGATACAGGTAATCACAAAAACATTCATTAAGTTTTAAAGAACAGTTCTTAGGAGAAAACACAAATGGTACCTTCCATTCTCCATCTTTCCTCTCTTGTCTTTGTGAAACATAACCCGTTCACTACAAGAACTTTATTTACTCCTGTTATTCATGCACTCACAACATAAGTGAGGGAATCATTTGGATCCTTGTTCACCCTGGAGATGAACATCACCATGCCTCACACAGTCAGAACCTGCAATCTCAAAGTCAGCAACGGGACTGTGTAAGAGTAGTGCCAGCTGGACCTGTAAGCCTTTTGTCACTGGGATGCAAGAGAGGGACAGAATCCACTCTGGCATTTCTACCCGAGCAAACCATCAAATATGTAAGTTGAAGACATATATTTACATTAGCTTTTAAGCTAACACTCAAAATGTTTGATTAAAAAAACAATAAAATAGTAAAACTTGATGCTATTATGCCATTTCTAAAAATCACTTTTAAGGACTGACATAAATCTTAGGGTGATATTTCAAGTTTTTACAATAAATCTTGGATTTGATTTTGAAATCACTCTGCTAAGGAATTAAATTTCTAAGGTAAACAAAAAACGAAGATATAGGACACAGATTTAAGAGAAATATGAACTAAGAAAATGCCTACAACAAATATGAAATCTGTACTTTGAACTATCATTTAGTTAATACTGTTTCTAAGCAGCAGTAACATGGCTATCTCTTGATTTTTGATTTAATCATACTAGTCAAGTAATTTTAGAATCATTTGCAGATAGCTCATTAACCATGAGATATTAAGATATGGCATGGCACACATGCCCGCTGGTATCACACATGACCAAAAACTCTGTTAGTGCTTGTGAAAAGTAGGAATAGGAACTGTTTTCCTAGATATTTCTTTCCTACCAGGTAGAAACATCAGCAAATCCCATCTGCTGAGTAGGAATTTGGGGGTGAAAGCTAGTAACAGATTATATTGTACCTGCATTGAATGAACCATGTCTTTGGTGAAACGATAAGGATACAAGATATTGTGAATTTTCACAGCCAGACTGTCGGCCTGACCACTGGTCACATCAACTGCAATCTGTAAAAACAGGATTCCACATCAAGGAAAGGCCCAGTGATAGGGCAAAAAATCCCCAACACACAGAGCAAATACTCTAAACAAACCAGCTTTAATAAAAACCAGAAACAACTATGCATTTCACAAACCAAGTTTTCTACACAAGAATAACACCAATTAAAAAAAATCATCCAGCAATTCCCTCAGCTTCTATCCCCATGTATCTTTCTTATCTGGCTATCACCTGCTACTTTCAATGTGTCCAGCTGATTCCAAGCACCCATCAAACGCTGAAGTTAATTATCAGCCTACGTGAGCTCTCAGGGGATGGCATTACAAAGGATGCATTACCCCGGAATGAGAATGAGTCAGAGCACGCGTCACCGCAAGGACGGAGCAGAACTGTTCCCTTCCAGAAACCCACCAGCAGGTGGTTTGCAGCTCCATGCCTATTGTTTGCAGGTGGAAATGGTTACATACGTATGTTTACACACACACACCATGAGGATTAAAGATAATGCTACCTCATGACAGCAAAGGAAGTTTTTCTAAAAGCTCCAACATTGTTTCCCTCTCACATGCTGTAATCCTGCCAGGCTTTAAAAACAGCTATGGCAAAATACACTTTTAAGACCTATTCAAACCTGGGTTATTTTATGTCTGTCCACAAAGCTGACAGACACTATATTACAATTTTGCCATTCGATAACTTTAAATTTTGAGATTGTCATCTCTGTAGCAGGAAAGACAGTTTACAATGTTTGGTTTTGAAATGATGTAAAATAAAAGATTAGCCCGATACCTGCTTCTCTTTGAATAAATCCACAACAATCACTTGCATCTAAACAGTCTATAAAAATCACAACTACCAGGTCCATAGTGTAATAGATCTCTGGATAACTTATATGCAACAACTATTATATTTCCAATTTTGGACCCAATGCCAGAAAGTAACAAAAATTTTAAATTATTCTGATTTCAGCATGAGATGCAAGGTAATATTTACCTCTGGGCAGGGAACAAAAACAGGATTATCCCATTCCAAAAGCAATGACTGGAGAGAGTTCCCTTCAGCATCTAAGAAAGAACAGATAGATAATACAGAAACTACCACACAGAATGTTCACTGGGTACCTCAACCTCACACAAGTATTATTTCATTTTTTTTTTCATTCATAAAAAGTGTACAAATAAATAATGGAACATGGCACTAGGCTTCTGTACTGTCTGCTTTAACTAGGAAGGGCCATGTGCATCTTTCTGACTCCTAAAAATGTTGCAGCAGAATTCAGTAGGCCTGGAAAAGGGGTGGAAGGACTGTAGGGAAAGAAAGACCTGTTTAGCTACCCACTCCCTCTGGACAAAGTTACATACCAAAAAGATTATTTCATCCTTTCCACTGCAAAAAATAAAAGTGTGAGGATTGAAGCTATTTTTCACATTCCAAGGCTGGAATGAGTACAAAGAAGGGAGTAGGTAATTATTCTTTAAACTCATGACATAATTCAACAAAGAACTGGGTATTTCAGCCTGTAAATAAGTATCCTTTAACCTGCCTTCAACCCATTTTTTTTTTCCAGTTCTAGATCTGAGATGATTCACACAGTCCCATTGTTAACAGACCTTGAGTAACTCTGGGTTCCTGTTGGGACATCTGGGAGAATTCTTTGATTTGTTTTTACCACAGAACACTGTGTCCTGGAAAACTGGCCCTACCTCTCAGATTCTGGCTTGCCTGAGTCTTCTCTTTTTGAGGTCTAGGAAGGAAGGGAAGCACAATCTCACTTCTAAAGGGATGGCATCTGAACTGAAACCCTAAACAAAAAAACCAAGTTTACTGCTGCATAATCAGCAGCATGCAAAATTATTAAAAGCTATACAATTATTATATTCTTACAAAGGAGCACGTGCTTAGCCCTGTAAAATTTCGAGTACCCCACAGATTTTGTAACCTAATATTGAAAAATAACAACACATATGTAAAAAGCTGAGAATTATCAGACATACACGCCTGAGGAAATGTAAAAATATTACCACAGTTTCTGCAGGACTGTATTTAAAAATTCGCTCCTGCTTTAAACTTGCAATAATTATTTCCAGAATTAGTGCAATCAGAAGTGTTTTCCCCAAAGAAAAGGACACATAATAGTAGTCTATCAGAGATCAAAACACTGTTGAATTCCCTCTGTTAAAGAGTGGCAAAAATGTCAGTCTATCACCATTCCTATCAATACTTAATACAGTTATCAGGAATTTGTAAAACTTAAAACTAAAGTCAGTGAGCCCACATGAGATAACAGAGTTAGTCTACAACAATATGTTCCCACCCTCCCAGAAATGATTTAATATTACAAACTTGTATTGTTATCAAGAGTATTAAGAAAAGTGGCTCAGATTTCCAGCACATTGGTAAACATTTCACCCTTCCTTTGGTACAACTCAGTCTTTTATTCTTTGTGAAATAATAATGAATTAATAAAGTTCCTTTCTACCAAGAAATGAAGGGTGTGCATTCAGGAAAAGAGGCACAGTGATTAAGCCAAAGAAAACCAGCTGTGTGCTGATAAGCCCAGTGTGGAAAGGCTGTATAAAATCTTAGGCCACTCCATGGACTTCTGACTGTTGGCTCAATTCCAGTGAGGACGAGTGATCCTGGGGACTGAGAATCTTCTGAGAATGCAAACTGGCAGCCCAACACTGGAGAGTAACTCAGCATCCAATTGTCACAAAACCCAGAGAAGAGAAAGCGGCCTGATGTAGCTCCTGAAAAACTATGGCAAATTGAAGAATGCCGCCCAATTCAGACTCTGACAGAACTTTTACAGCTATTGTCATTAAAAGAGTATCTCTCAAGAAGAAGAATCTATCAGAGAAGAATCTATCATCTGAATCAACTTAAGTGCAGTATTTAATACATATAATAGACAGAGTTATCTCCCAGTTTTTTCTTGCAGGAAAAATCCTTGTTCAAGATATACATTGTTCATAAAGTTAGGATTTATTTGCTCCAAGGTTGGTGAGACTTCTGACTTGGCAGAGATATTAATGTGATTCTTCTGACAAGTAACATCAGAAAAGGTGCTAAGAATAATAATATAGATACTTCATGCAGGCAAACCCCATACAATTCCCATATTTGTGCATTCATTTTCACTTTCCTCAGTTAGATCATGAAGATATACCAATGTAATGACACAGCATAATGTAAGGAACAAAAATTGCAAATATAGCTGGCATAACAACAAAGACCAGGTTGAGCTGGGATAGGTTCCTACTACAAATGCATTGTTCAAAAAGCATCCAATGGTGAAACGAAGTTTGATAAATTTTTCAGTAGCAATCAGTTTAATCAGAATGAAGATGCCTGGGTCTGGCCTACAAAATCTAACATCTCCGGTGAGCACGTGGCTTGTGGATGGAAAAGACGACAGACGGCCACTGCTGTCATGAAAAAGATATGGATTATTCTTACCTACTTCCACCTATTGCTAAGCAGTGTAACTTCCCCAGAATTGTATATGAGATGCTATTCTTAGGGGCTATGAAATTCTAAAGTCAGCACCATGGGGTTACTGACACTACCCTAAAAAGCAAAATGAAAGCATACAAGTGAAGAAATTATTCCGCTCTTGGGTCTTAACAGCAGTTCGAAACAGCACTCAACATTCCGAGATGTGAATGCTGTGTTAGGACACAGTTATGTTTATTCCTATGGCTGAAAGGAACATCCTCTGCTTCAAAAACATATGAAAGAACCTGTTTGCTGAACTTTGAAAAGGTAAGACCTATAGGATCTAGCCACAGTTCAAACACCCTGTGAAGGTTGGGAGGTCCAACTCTTAACCTAAGGAAAGAACACAATCAGACATCTCCCCCAAAGAACTGACGGAGTTTAGACAGACTGGCACCACTGATACAACGGAGAGTAACACCAGTGCTAAAGCTAAGAACAGGGCCATGGGAGGTAAACAGATGCAATACAATGTATGTCTTCAAAGCCAACAGACTGTACGTCATCTGAAAGCCGAAGAGTACATGAGGTATTATCTCTATAAACATGAATGCACTTCCCAACAGTTTGGACAGAAGGTCAAGTTCTACATCTCAGGGCTTTGGCTGGGTACTAAAGAGTACTGTGGGCAACAAAACCGGTATACCGCAGAAACGAAAATGTTAGTCAAGGAGTGTATATTTGCACTTGCAAGGAGTTCTGCTTAAAAACAACTTGCATCAAATTTTCTTCAATGAAACACAATAAATATTAAAAACTATTGGCTTCAATTATTATACATAAAAGGGAATAGCTCAACAACTGAAATACTGCACCACTGTTTCTGACTGGCGGCAAACAAGGAAGTAATAGACACAAATGGAACAAACTTAAGGCCATGACAATTGATTAGACAAATATTTTACATGATAACTACCTAGAAAGAAGTCCAAACTACTTTTTCAAAACAAATTATGCAGTAGAAAATAAAGTCTACACAAAGAATGGATGCATCTTCACTCATAAAATCTTCCTATAGACAGAATGAAGAACAACTTGAGAACACAGACATATCCCTCAAAGGGGAAATTATCAAAGGCAGTACTAGACAGACAAACTAGATCAGGAAGATACAGAAAGTCAAAACCCAACAGATAAATCAGTGAAGACTCATAAACACCGTGTCCCTGAAAAAATAATACAATGCAGGGTTCTTTCATAGTGGAAAAGGTCCACCATCAAAACAGCAACAATGCTGTACAACATCTGCTACAAAGTATGAAAGAATAGCCTTCCTTCTAAAATCCATGGACAGGAGACTACACATTCTCAATAAAGTTAGATTTTTTAATTCATCTTTCACGGGTTACTTTAAATTTTGTACATAGTTTGAAAAAAGATCATTTTAATACAAGGCTCTCTAACATTCTTAGAAACATACTCATTCAGGACAAAATGGTAAAAAACGTGGTACTTTTCTGGCACACTTACTTTGAAGTATGTTTCTCATTTTATATGTGACAACAATTATATGTAACTGTTATCACAGAGAATGCCATGACGCCCAGTGAAAACTAGGAAGCTATCTGCTAATTTACATGATGCTGATATTTCTTTTTACCACTTTAATAAAAATGATTTTTTAATATCTTTACTGTTAATGTTTTACTGTCTCCATAGTTCCCAACACTTTCTTGTTTTTCACGCAGCTCTTACCCCAAATGCAGTGACTAATTCAGTAAAAGCTCTCAGGTGCTGCCAGCAAGATTACTTTATGCACCTAGAAGAACAGTTGTCCTCATGCCATTTTTACAGCTACCACCCCTCTTACCATTCTGTGACACGACATTCACGGCCATTGTTGTAATATCTTGAACACAGGCAGTTTGAAATCCTTCACGAGGAGGAGTGCCGTAGGTGCTGAGTCCTGTTGCTTTATTGATATATACTGTCTTACCCGATAAAGCATCAAAATCTTGCAGCCACACAGAACACCAATCATTCCTGGGATTGCCTGTGCTTGTGTTGTCGCCAGAAAATTCCAAGTTCCTTTGTAAGGTCACATGGGGAACCTCAGTATATTTCATATTTTGTTCTGAGGATTCATCTAACGTACTTTTATCTTTACAGATGATGTTAGTACAATCATTTTCAGCAGGTAATGATAAAACACTGCCAGAAGAGACTGTGTACTCTCCTTCTACACTGCTGAGCGGTGATGAGCTGACAGGACTCTTCACAGACTCTGCTATCACAGGCTCTGCGTGCTCCGATTGTGAGCATGCAGCCTCCTTAGAAATGCTGGACCTACACTCCCTCACTTTTTCCTCTGAGGATTTGTATGTTTGACAAACATTATACAAAAAGTCATTATTTGAAGATTCAAGATCAAAAGAATGGTCATCTTTTCTATGTGAATCTTTTTGGAACTGTTCACCAAGTTGTTTTACTTCTTTCTGATCAGTTTTCATTCTGGACAGTTTGGATGATAATGATTCTAGAGATCTTTTACAACTTGTATTTTTGATACTAACCAGAGAGTAATCAGACAATGTCAAAGGACTCTGACAAAGGGCTCGTTCGTCCTGTGACATTTCTCCACTGCAAAATAAACTCTTTTCCAAGGAGCCAAAAGCTTGGCGAATATTATTAGAATCTGTATCTTCTGCAGGTGGAGTTTCAACACTGCTGAAGTTATCGTGATTGTCATTCCCATTCTTTGAAAACTCACAGTTAGTTTCTGAATTAAGAACTGGGAGATCGCATGCACTTTGCTCTGACATGGGTATTGGTAGTGTGGACTTAACTCTCCCATAATACCTCCGGAACTTTTCTAATGATCCCAGCTGTGTGAACAAGCTCCGTTTCTTAGAGGGCTGAGGTCTTGGCACAGCTATCTGTCTTCTAGTGTTTTTGATAACAATTTTCTTGTGAGGAATATCTGAAGACGTTGCCAGCGGCACTTCCATATTATTCAGTGTTTCATAAGGTCTTTTATTGGTAGCAGTAGGCATAGCTATCTCTTCCCTCACCCGATGTGACAAAGGTTTGTTCTCATTACCATCAGTCATGCATACTGCTCTGGTAAAAGCTCTATATTCTTTATTAGTATTACTGGAAATACCCTTAGCATTTGAGGACTGAATCACAACATTCACTTTGTGGTCAAAAGTATCCTTGTCACTGACCGGGCCAGGCCTACACTGTGTGTTTAATGCAAGACTTGTTTCTGTTTGTTCACAGTCATGTGGGGGCTCATTTTGCATAGCACTTTTTGTAAGGCCTGTAAGGCTCAACTTCAATGGTATTGAACGAACAGCCCCTCTTCTGGCGTCATCTTTCACTTCAGCTGTTTCCCTGTTTCTTCTTGCATTACACGGTCTCATTAATGAACTTCCAGAGACAGTTTCAGATTCTGCTGCTGTTTCAGTAGGGTCTTCTCTCTCAGGCAGTGACTGAATAATATTTTTATTTAAGACACGGACCTTTTTGCTCTCCTCTATTACTTGACCTTGCTGGCTGCCCACATCTTTTAGATTATTCTCTGCACAATCCCCTAGGTCACCACAACCATCTGCTTCTCTTATTTCTGATTTGGCCCCTCCACCGAAAGAGGAAGGAAGATGTCCTGAAGGTTTCAGATGAGTATCAGATACTTTTTGGGAACTGTTAGTGTATTCTGGCTCCTGTTCTGAGGCATTGGTTTTAATTAAATCAGAAACTGTGTCATCTTTGCTTGGCAACAGAATGTCTGCTTTATCATTTCTACATGGATCAGATGACTCAGCACTGTTCTGAATTGGGGCATTTTCAGTATCCTGTACATTTTTATTTGACTGGATAAGACTTGAACTTCTTTTTCCAGTAATGGATTTCCTCTTGACATCTTTTGATTGCAAGGTACACATTTCGTAAGAATCCACAATTTCATTACATGCTTTCTTAAAACTTTCTTGGATGCTCTTCTTGTCAAGAACTGAAGGCTTCAGAACTGGAGCATTATGCAAACAAAAGTCATTATGTTCATTAAATTCTCTGATGTCCTCACTACATGGTTCAATAAATAAATGCTCTCGTTTCAAAAATATTTTCACTCCTTCCTCTATGCAAGTTAGAAGAACATCCCAGTTCTGGAACTCAATCAGTGTCTTCGCAGGTTCCAGGCACACATCATAGTCACTGTATGCACAGGTTACATTGAGAATAAAGATCCCATACAGCTCTGGCCCACAGCGATGGCGACCAGGACTTGAATTAGCCTGTCGACTTGCAGGGACACTTTTTGCCTTGCAAATCACACTTTCCTTCCTTAATAAAAAATCAATTAGTTTATGTAATCTTGTCTTTAAAACAAGCCTTCTATTCACATATAAGAACTGTATATTCTTATTGTAATGTCCCTCAGTACTGATAAAACCACTTATCTCAAATCCGCCAGACTTGTGATTTATTTCTCGCAACTTCTGGGATCTGCCCAGTCCATAAATTTGACAAAACCGGGAGTATACATCTCTTGTCTTAGGGAGCTGAAGTACCATAGAACAAGAAACATCATTCCTTAAAGAAAGGGAAACAGAAGGATGCATTAGTGAAACAGCCTCTACCTTCTGTCTCACTCTCTCAATTTCCAACACAGGATCCATACACTTTCTCCTCACTGGCAACTGATAGAACAGATTGTATACAGTGACTGTAGTTCCACCACTTGGTCGGTTCAATTCAGCTTCACATACTTCCAGTGCTTGCCCATTGTGAAACAGTTTCATAAATGTTTTTGCTGTCCTGCTGGTCTTAGATGAGATTTCCACTACACTGGCCACATTGGCTATACTTGCCAAAGCCTCTCCTCTGAAGCCATAGAAAGTCAGGTTTTCCAAGTCTCTCACTGAGCTGCACTTGCTGGTAAAGTAGCGCTTTCCAATAGCCTTTAAGTCCTCCTTCCCCATCCCAGAGCCATTGTCCACCACCTGGATCTTAGAAGCTTCCAAATCCACCCTGATAGCTACACATGTTGCTTTGGCATCGATGCTATTGAGGACAAGCTCCTCAACACACTGTCCGAATGAGTTGACAGTGACTCCAGAACGCAGCCTGGCTCGCACATCTTCCACCAAACGTTTGATCATGCCAAAATCTGATAGATGAGAAACACAAGAAACTGCAGGAAGCTCACTGCTCCATGTTCCTTAAAACACTGAGAGAAAAGGAAAAAAAATAATAAAGAAATAAAAATTAAAGACCTGAAAATGCTTTAATTTATTTCATTCACCCCCATAAATACACTTTTCTTAGTTTTCTTGGTGTTCAGAGGCTATTTCTGTGATTATTTTCACACTCAGGCTCTGACTACACATTGTCAGTGCCTTCAGGGTAGATGGCCAGAGTCTGAGCCTAAGCTCCTTACTTAACAACATGCTGTGTTCTCAGACTTAGCATACCCAAATCACACTCCTACTGTACAAGGCAAAACTCAAAGGATCTGCAAGCAAAAGGTTTCTACTGCAATTTTCATCAGAATTATAGAGTAAATATCACCAAGAACTGGTCAGAAAGCTGCTTTTCTCCTTTTACCCCTATGTTCCCACAAAAATTCACAGTGCTTCATCCTGGTAAAATAGCATCTGCTGCTACTTATCCAGGAAAGGAGTAAAGCAGGCTTGGCAATGGGTGTCAGGCAAAGAGCAAGCTGTTTATGCGAAAGAGAACCCACTGTTTTCAAGTCCTTGGCGCCTCCTGGTTTCCTAGTGGATTCAGGGGGCCTGCTAGCCGTGCCTGGGGAGCCGCTGCCGCCGCTGTGACAGGTCTCCCGAGGCTCCCTGGCNCTCGGCCCGGCTGAGGGAAGCGCGGCTTCTGCCCGGCCAGTCCCGCACAGCGGCACCGAGCGGGGAGCGAGAGGGGCAGCTCTGCAACACGGTCCCGCTCCGAGGGCCGTCATCCACTCAGCCCCTCCATCCAACAACCATGCCCCACAGGAGGCGAAATTCAAGCAATTTTATTCTACAGAAAATATGAAGTTCTGGAATAAAATAAATTGTTTCTGAGGCATTTAGTGCACAGAAATAATGTTTTTAGTGCACAGAAATAATGCTTTCTGAGGCATTTAGTGCACAGAAATAATGCTTTCTATCGGCATTGACCCTGTGATTTCCTTCACATGAGCACCACACTCTACAAATTTCAGATTTATCTTATGTACAACTCCCCAAACCACATACACTTGGAAACAGAGGTTCTGGCCCTGAACCAACCCTTTAATAGAGAAAACATACCTCTTCCTCTACCCAATGGAACTCTGCAAAAAGCTGAACATCAAACTAACAGTGCAACAAAATAATAAATTAGAAATGTAATAAAATAAAGGTCCCTAGAGCTGAACATTAGCTGACTGAATGAGTGAGGAAGAGGGGGAAATGTTTTGTGAGGACAGCTCATGCTCCAGATTTTGCTTCTTCCTTAACAAAGTCACTTCAAAATCTGGAACTCCTTGTGCTCCAGCGCCTTGATCTTCTTCTCATTGCTGAACTCTGCTCGGCTGATACGGGACTGGGGGCTTCCTATCTTCCTGAGCCATTCTTGCAGCTCCTGCACCCTGGCAGTCGGACCCTGGATTTGCCCTTGAACAGTGCCGTGGCTGGTATTTTGGACCCAGCCAACAAGTCCCAGTCTCTTAGCTTCCCCCTGAGAAGACAATGCGGAGCAAAATGAGGTTAATCCAAACAGTGAGAGAGCAATAGAACATTCACATACAGGAGTCAATTTTCCTGCGGCTCAGGCAGCAGGAAAGCAGCAGAGGATTCACTCAACTACTCAATATAGTCTTTCACGCCAAAAACTGGGTCTGAAACTCACTCTTCAGTCACGCTTACATAACCCGGCCGGGCTGCCAGCAGCACCGCAATTCCAAACCCCTTCAGCAGCAGCCGGAGCTCAGCCCTTGGCAGCGGCCACGACCCTGCCCGCCCCTCCAAGGCGCCCGCAGTGGGCTGACAGGGGACGAGGCGCACACCGGCAGGCAGGGCAGCCCGCCCCCGGGGACCGCGGCACGCACCTGGGTGTACTTGCGGAAGAACACGCCCTGCACCTTGCCGTACACCTCGTAGTCCACGGACAGCAAGCCCTCGCCGTCCGCCATGGCGGCACCGCCGCCTCCTCCCGCTCCTGCGGGCGCCGCAGCCGCCGCGCGCCCCGCCCCGCCGCGCCTNGCACGCACCTGGGTGTACTTGCGGAAGAACACGCCCTGCACCTTGCCGTACACCTCGTAGTCCACGGACAGCAAGCCCTCGCCGTCCGCCATGGCGGCACCGCCGCCTCCTCCCGCTCCTGCGGGCGCCGCATCCGCCGCGCGCCCCGCCCCGCCGCGCCTGCGCTGGCCGCCGGGGGCGTGGCCTCCCCTGCGGCCAATGGAGAGCCGTAGCGGCCCAGGGCCGGTCTCTGAATGGCCGCCCCGCGGATAAGGCGTCCCGGCCGCCTCGCGGGCAGTAGCGATGCTGTGAGATTAAAGTTCCGTTTTCTGTGGGGACTGTGCTGCCTGGGGGGTAGCTCTGAGCCTCCTAGTAAGGGCTAGTAAGCTCTCTTCGCAGAGTAGNTCGGGGCTCTCGGCCGTAAGCGCGGCGTGTGGCGACGCAGCTTGCCGAGGAGGGAGGCCGGCGGAGCGCCGGGCGCAGCCCCGCAGGTAACCCCGNTCCCGAAGCTGTAATTGGCCAATTAAGCCCCAATATGCAAATGAGCCCAAACTTATAACAGCGTGAGATCTCGCGACTGGTCATCCATTTTGCGACCATTTCAAGTCCACCNCTCGCCCCTTGGCATGAGCGCCCGACACACCTCGGGGGATGTGGTGGAACGAGCCACAGGAAGATTCCGCCGAGCTTGGTTGGACTCCTGCGTGTCAGACCCGTCTGACACAGTGACGGATCACACTGCCAGAACTGAAGGGACCCGCTATGGGAAACTGCCTGGGGAGCATTAACAAGTCCTCTGTCATTGCAGTATACTTCTGCCGCTACCATGATAAGGCAGGGGTCAGGCAGAAAGAGAAGTAAAAGTGTGTCTTATTTATGGTTGTATAAAAGGTTGGGACTAGAAGAGGCAGCATGAGAGCTCCCTAGATGGAAGGAATGTAAAGATTTACAGAAAGCAGAAAAGTTACAAAACCTTTACTAATACTTATTATAACCTTTAGCTACAGCCTCCGTGCATAAACTGTTATGAGAAGATTTGTCCAGTGTTGGACAAAATTGTCTGTAAAGGTTTTGCTTCTAACCTCAGGCTCTTTCTCAGGCACTGAATGGCTTTTTTCCCACCGGTGGCTCCTGTGGTGGCAGCTACTAAGTTTTCTCCTGGTTCCCAGCTGAAACATCCGAAGAACAACTTTCAGCATGGATTCATACTTGAGGAAAATTTAAAAGATCTCTATGCACAAAAGAACCAAAGATATTCCTATTCTATGTCTGCAGAAGGCACTCAGGACAGGCCCAGGCATGGAGGCTTCCGGTCAGGTAGACTAGAGAGCAAGTATCTCATCAGCCAGGCCTGTACTCTGTCAGCTAAATCATTAGGCAGACATAAAGAAGGAGTGGACCGTGCATATCCTCTGCAACCAATTTCTCACCAGAAGAGGGCAAGAGCTCTATTGCTCAACACTGAAAGTTCCCCATACACGCAGGAAGCTCCAAATAGTAGATCAAGCTCAAGAAGCAAAGGGATGGTTCCAGCAGGGAGGTCTCAGTTAGCTGCAGGGCTCTGCCCTTGGACAGGAGAGCCTGAACCATCAGCTCCCCACCTATACAGGAGAGAGCTGGCGTACATCCTAAAGCTGGAGGCAGATAGAAGGAACCTAGAAGAGGCAATTCAAAAGAAAAAGGCCCTTCTTGGAGAGAAGCTAAAGAGGACAGAGGAGACATTTAGGAGGATTCAAAGAGAGAAGGAGCTTATCAAGGTAGAGGAGAGAAAAGAAAGTGAAGTGGAGAAGACCCACGAGCAAAAGGCCACAAGGTACCCTGAAGAGAAAATTTTCAGAGCTGCAGACAGGCCAGGTATTGGGATCTTCAGTGGCGCACAGTCTGCAAAGGACACCATCCCCAAGCCTGACACCACTCTCCACACCCAAGAGCTGGCTGTGGGGAAACTCAAGGAGTGGCTGGTGGCCGCAAAATACAACAAAACAAACAACAGCAAAATACAAGACAACGTACCCATGGAGCATTTAGCTTCTTGTTCAAAACTGGCCCCAAAACATAGCCTTTCTCTCTCTGCCCTCTCAGACCAAGATTCTAATGACTACCCATCTGCAGAGATGCTATACACTCAGGCCGCCAGTGCTGCAGAGCAGGACGAGTTTGGACAGTGCAGCTTCTGCAAACGTAAGTTTCTCTGCACAAGGCTTGAGAAACACATGAATATCTGTGGCAAGAACCAAGACTCCAAGAGGAAAGTGTTTGACTCCAGAAAGGCCAGAGCCAGGGGAACAGAACTGGAACAGTATCAGCAGCTGAAGAGCTCAAGGAGTCCTCAGGTAACGTGCAGTCCCTTTGCCTCCCTGGATCCACATCTACTATTCACACTCCTTCAACATCTGAGTGAGATGCAAGCACATTCCCATGTACATGGGGCTAAGGGATACAGTACAGCTATTGTCTCTGGAAGGTTCTTGCCAAATGGATAAATAGATCTATTTAAAATCTCATAGATGGAGGCAGGAGTCCTGACTTGGCTTTATAATGTGTCAAGGGTGTACTCCTGGAAAAAGCTCACTCCCCTGCTGTAGCTAGGATGCAGACTGGTTCTGCTGCAGTAAAGCTCTGTGACGTCAAGGGCTGCAGGGAACTGACTGAAAATCCATGCAGCTCTGTTCCTGCAAAGCAGATGTAGCAACCCTCTCTAGTTCCTTGGCCCTACTGCTTGCTTTTCTGGTTATCCTCAAGCTCTTTCTAAATACTGATGTTTGTATCAGAATTTCCTTTACATCCTCCTTTGTGCTGGTCTTTCTGATTCCCTTTGTGGGACTCAGCTTCTCAGGCTGGGTTTTATGTCAATAGAGAATGCGCAGGGACAGGTGACATGGGTTGGGCTCTGAGTGTAAGTTTGAGAATGGAGGCTGATGATGGTCCCAATTGCCCTGACTGCCTTTCCCTTCTGCAGAGTAAAACGCCACCCAGAAAGAACAACTGGAAAGAGAAGCACGAGGCTCTCATTTGCATCATGTCACAGGCCCGCCAGGTGCAGCAAACCCTCGCTAAGGGGAGGAAAGTGTCTGACCTGCCCCCATTGCCTCCCACTGAAAATCCAGACTATGTTGCCTGCACCTACTGTGGACGCAAGTTTGCTCCCCAAGTAGCTGAGAGACATATTCCCAAATGCAAAGACATAAAGAATAGGCCCCCACCTCCACCACAGAGGAGACGCTCATGAGGCAGTGCCCAACTGTCTCTTGCTGTGACTCCCTGCCTGGTTTTTGCCAGATTCCCAGCTATAGACATCTGTGTTTTCTGTAGTCTCAACACTGCCTGCAAGCTTCTATGTACAGCAAGCGAAAAGCTCACGATGAATAAGCTGAATAATGGAACTTGTGTACTTTGACCTGCACCCTAGGTTGCCCCACAAAAGACGGCCCGTTCCTCAGCACAAGAAGCTCAGGATTAGAAATTCCAGAGGTTAGAAAAGCTGGCAATAGCAGACACTTTCTGTTTGAATCCTTAAGCCAATTCATGTGCATAGAACAACAGGGATACTCTGAATCAGCCAGGGCCTCGAGGCAACAGAACAACCATCACAATCAGATTTAATATTTTAAAAAATGGAGTTTTCCTGCAGGCCAAGTTGCTAGGAACCTCTAAAAAACAAACCTTGCACCCTTCCTTAAGTCACCTGCTTATATTTATCTTGGTCGCAGCAATGGTAGGGAATTATGACAAAAACATATCCCTTCTTTTGTTTTCTTTTTGAGATGTTATTTTTCTAGATTCTGATTATTAAATATATTAAACTAGTTCTCTTGTGTGAAAGTTATTTTAAATGGTCACAGAGCAAGAATGACTACTTTGTATGAGAAAGTTGCAACAAGAAGTGAACAAGGAATTAAAAAATGCCAGCAGATCCTTTTGCAAGTCCTCTGGTAGCAAAAGCAGCAGCTCATGGGAACCTAGAGAAAGATCTAAAGCAACTAGATTAAGCTGGAATAGTCAGAAGCTGAAGAAATACTCCAGCCTCCAATGAGTGAACCTGACTCCTGAAAGAGGTTCAAGTGCTTCTGTCCTATAGATATGTGAGCAGAAATCTCAATTTCCTTGACACACCCTGGAAAAGCATGAAGGTCCCAGAAAGGATCATTGCTGCACTGTGCCAGTCAATGAACGTGTACAAAGTTGAGAGAAAAAGCAGACTCAAAAGGGAAAATAATTTACTGTATTCAAACTGATCAGAGAAGCAAGACCAATGCTTTAACTTCAGGGTTTCGAAAAACAGGATAGCAAGAGGTGACAAGAGGTAGTAAAGGGGTAAACTGAAACCTTTATGCCAGCCTCCTTGAATTTATGAACAGTGTAAGTGATTTGAACACACTAGTTAAAAAATTCAGCACCACTGCCTGTCTTCTAATATTAACTCTGTTTCCCTTGCACTATGTTTTATTGACAATATTTAGTGTACCTTTAAAGGTCAGCAGTGTAAACAGTGACATGTGGATACATACAGAAAAGCATTTGATGCTGTAAAATAAATGTTGGGGATTTCTCATAATTGACAGCAAATGGCTAACACTGAGATTGAAAAGATTGAAACTGTAGATTAAACAAAAGTTATTAAAATTAAATTGCCAGGCTTCATTTGTTTTGGAGCTAATGTGGGCAGTTCACCGCTATTTTGCTATTGTTTCAGTATCCAGAAGGTCTCTAATAACTGATTTAAAACTTAGTTACATTTTAGACAAAGTATCAGGCTCAGCACAGAGGTTTAGGGTGCTGCTTTGCTATCAAGGTTAGCTACCCTGATGCTACTCAAGCCATGTTATTCATGCCAGTTCAGCTTCCTCTTTTGCTCCTGCAGTACAGTAGAAATGTCACCTGTCAGAGACATGCTGCATTTTCAGCACTCAAATCTCTAGTGAATTTTAAGTCTTTAACTCTGCTCTGCCTGTCAAGGTATTTCACAATTCAATAAAACTTCTGATAAAAGTGGCACTGTACCTTAAGTACAGTGTGCAGGAACAGTTGGCTGAGCAGGTGTCAGTCAGGTTCTCCCTTCTTCTGGCCTTAATGATCAGTGAAGAACTTCTGAGAGAAACAGTTACTTCTTCTCTTTAAGCCTCTCTTCCCGTTACTCATTTCCCCGCTTGGCACTCAAACTGTAGAAATAAACACACACACACACACACACACACACACAAAAGCTCCTGACATCACTAGGAGATGTAGCAGTATGAGAAAAGAATGGGTTTTTTGCTTGTTGTTGGTTTCTCTTAAGGAAGGGACAGAGAAACTGACTTTGTTTTTTAACCACAGCAAGGAACCTAAAAGCCCTTTCACCCTCTTTCTATAAGCAAAAGAAAATAATCAAAACCACAACACTACAAAACCAGATGACTGTATGCATATTTCCCTTTCCTCTCTTGAAATAAAAAAAAGAGACAAGAAAAAGAGTTCAAACACAGGAGTATGAGTTTAAACATTTATTTAAACAGAAATTCCAAACCACTCCACCCTTTAACCTTTCAAAGACAACGACAAACTAGTTTTTCAGCCAGAGTGTCAGAGCAGGCATACGTTGTGTTCCACTACAACAACTCAGTAGCAATACTAGCAGGAGACCAACACATATGGAGCTAGCACTGCAAGAAGGGGAGAAGGAAAAAGGGTTTGAAACTGCTCAAAGGCACTTCTGCCTGCCTGCCTTTCTGTTTTCAGCCCAAGACAAAGGTGCTACCTTTAAACTGCTTTTTTTGTTGCATAGCTGTCTGGTGTGAAATCCGTGGTCTGTAACAGGCACAACCTGGATAGCGTGAATCCTCTAAGGCACATATGAGATTGTGGAGCACAGGGCATCCTGTCAGGAACCCTAATTCTCCACTAGATCCAAGGGGAATCCAGTCTGTGCACCTAGCTTCCCAACTGCAGAGCATTGAGACATGAGGATAGCAGTGCACTGCAGGAGAGCGACTCTCATCAGCTTGGTGCTGGCTTATTGGACATGGCTCAGGCTCAACTTTTCAGTCCTCAAAGGCACTGTTACATGTGACCAACGACCCTCAAGCTGGGACCCTGACCTGAGAACTGGCTCCAACACACGTGGGGGAAAGGAGAGCAGAGTCACAAGGGCAAACAAGCCTGGTCGCACCAGGGCACCTGATTCTCACCACCTCCCAGGAGGGCTCTCCTCCTGCCCTGCTTTTGGTAGCAATGGACAGGCACACTGGAATGATCCTTGCCCTCCTGGACGCTGCACTGGGAAGACAGCACTTGATTCAGCTCCCAGATACTAGCAATAGGCACCAAAGAAGTATTTAAGGAGCATTACATCACGAGCAAATGGTTTGGCATCCACCTCTAGAGACAAATGGGGAATGCTGGATTCCCCGGCAGAGTCTCTCAAAAGAAGTCTGTCTGTCAGAGGTGACACAATAATCCACCTCCACTAGACCTAAGGCAATTCTAGTAACATGCCATTGATGGGGATCATTTAAGCCTGATGAAATCGTAAGCCCAACTCTCACAGCAAAGGTGTGAGAACTTAGGACTCCTTGGAGGTGCCACATAAGGCAGGGGAGGCTAGCTGCTCCCAGGGATCTTATCTCCCATAAGCTTTACTTCAGTCAGTTTGGTAATAAATTTAAGGGGAATAAAATTAACCTCATTCTCTAACAGAAAATGAGTATATCTCGAGCATCAGACCATGCCTCTTCCCATCTTCAATTTTCTTGGGAAAGCTTCTCACTTCTTGAAAGGTGAATTCCGGACTGAGATTTGATCATTCATGGTCTTTGGGGAAGGCTACATCCTGTGACCACAGCAGTAGTGACCTATTCTGGGTAGGAAATGGCATTCCAGCTTCATCAGAACACTGAGTGGAAAAACACGGATTTTTTTCCCACACCCACACAGAGTGTAGGCACAGGAACTGAGCAGAAGAGAAGCCAAGCAGGGAGCAGCTACAGGCTTATGCCAAGAAACCAGAAACTCTGGCACTCAAACCAAGTTGAACAGCTGGAGCAAGAAATGGGTAACTTAGTCTGAGGCCCAGATGCTTGGCATCTGGTTGGAAGGCAGGTGGTCTGAAATTGAGATCTACAGGTCCAATCTCAGACAGTCCCTACTACTACTACGAGAAACACCTGATTCACTCATCTTGGTGCATTGCCTGGAAGTTGGAAAGCCCTCGGCACCCAGAATAAAGCCTTCAAACTCTGTCTATGCAGACCAGTGGACACAGCCATTTGGCCAGAAGCTATGCCTCGAGGCCAGTGACATGCTGTCTACTATTATCTCCCAAAGAGGAACATCTCCACTGCCTCCAGAATGATACATTTGCTGGTCCCTCTGCGCCTGAGCAGAGGGAAGCAGCCTCACCAGCAGGGCCTTACCATGTGGTAAGGAGAGAATCCTAGTCCTTCACCCCTCTGAAATGAAGGTGGTGAGTCTTAGGGGTCAGCCAGCTTCAGTACAAAACATGTTTTCTCCTCTCATCTAGAGATGCAGTGATGAATACTGGGGTCCCAAAGGCAGCTCCCAGGAAACAGTGAAACAATGAAAGGGCCACAAGCTGCTACAGGAGCCATCGCCATAATGGGGCCATTCTGCCTCACGTGCAGAATTGACAGATAAGGTACAAAGAGGAGCTGCTGCTGCTTCAATCACTGAGCTGGCCTAGAGCTCAAGGGCCCTCCCCCTCTCAAACTCACTCCTAGTTCATATCAAACGTACATGGGTGCTGCTCTGGAGCCTCCAGCCTCGCTCCTTGTCTGCGAGTGACCTGACGCCAGAAAAGCCGCTCTCTGCATTCGGTTAGTGTGCTGTGAAGTTAGATGGATCCCAGTGGGCTCAGGAGACTAGAGGTTGGAGCGGCACGAGTCCGTTCCCAGGAGACACCAGGAATCTGAATCCATGTCTGGTTTCGGATCCACTTCCATCTCCTCTTTGGTTGTCTGTGTTCCTTTGGAATGAACCTTCACCTGTCAAAACACACAGCAGTTACCCAAACAGCGCCAGGACTAGCTGCAGAAAAGTTAGAAGCTGCTCAAGGCCCAGTTTGTATTCTCCACAGCCATTTGTGACTCTCTGCAACGTCTGACTGCCCATCCTGTCTCATCAGGAGAAATAAAGGTAAATCCCACTTCCCTCGAAGAGAGGGGCTGTCATCAGAGGAAACTCCTCTTGGCTTCATTCCTGTTTTGCTACTGTCAGAGCCTGCACCAGCAGCTTATACAAGAAACAGGCATCTTTCTTAGTCCCACTAAATTCTGCTCTGATAGAGATAGATGGCAGTTAAGAGCTGTTTCCTTCTCCACAGCCTCCACAATCTGCAGGAGCATGGTGAGCCCTCAGCATGGATATGCACACAGATGACGGATTCCCACCTGCTGCATTTCCTCCATCCTCCTGCAGAACCTCTGGAGTTGGGCACTCAGACGAACGGTTTCCTGCTGCAGCTTCTTCTGATCATCCAGACACTGTAAAACCAGGCCTCGGAGGTGTGTCACCTCCACTTGCAGAGCACTGCACATGCAGCCTGCACCAGCAGATGCAACCTTCCCCTCACCACATGGTAAGGTTGGACTCAGGCAAGTAGGCTGCAGAGACATGGAAGGAAGTCAGGCCAGGTTTGAGTGCAAGGCCAGCAGTTGTATATGCCACAGGAAAAAAACATGCTCAGAGTGTTATCCCAGATTGCTCCCCAACTTGACAAACTTCGAGCAGGCAGGGTCAACAAACTACTTCTCCTTCTGTCTTTTGTACAAAGCTACTAGCTTCCTTGTTTTCCCGGGAAGGTTCTTCCTGACCTCCTATCACTAAAATCCATCCAGTCTACCCCCATTTCCCTAAGTATAGGATCCATGCCTCCTCTTGGGACAGAAAACTCCTAGAGTTAGGAAGTCTCACAGGTTTTAATTTCTCATTGATTTTCTATATCAATTCTTTTTGCTATCTCACAACAAATTCTGCTTTCTAAATTTCAGTTTTCTGCTAGGCTTCTGAGCCCTTGGCTTCTCATTTTTTTCCCAATTGCATTATACACATTTTCCCACAGAACTGATCTCTACTTTAAATCTGACCAAGAATCAGTTTTGTGTTCTAGATCTTTGGAAATTTTTCTCTTTGCAGCATAATCTCTGATTATCACCAGCCCTCCTTTCCTCATCCAGATGAATTAAGTCAATCCAACAGTCTCTTCTCAGCTCTCCCCATAATTCAAACATTGCCTTTTATGGTCCCCAAGAGCTTTTAGCTAAGCACTTTGATAAGTGAAACATTCACATTACCCAGGGGTCTGTTTTGGGCTTGTTTAATCCAACAGGTTCCTCAGAAGCCACTTTGAGTCCTTGAAGTTTCTGGTAAGGAAGAGTCTCCTTCTCAGGCTCTGAAGATGCCAAGCTCAGAGGAAAGGGGCTGTCAGGCATGGGGATGAATTCAGCATTCTCCAGCTCCTGGATACACAAAAGCAGCTCTGTCAGGCCTGCCAACTTCCTGCAGGTCATTTCATCTTCTCAATCGATGCGCCAACGCTCTCTTGTGGTTAAACAGGCAGCGAGGCCTCAAGGGCTCTGTGCAACACGGCTCTAAGAACCTATCAGAGTATCCCTCAAAGGTGGAAGGGGCCACCCAGTTTTCCCAGCCTAGATCCCCATCTTAAGGCATTTCTGAGAAACCACATTACCTGCCGCAGCCAGCCAGGGCAGGAGCTGCTGTCAGCACTGTTGTCTCCCTTAGCTTCTGTAGTGCTGATCCAGTCCCCCAACTCACGATCTGCTTCCATGGTTCCCCGAAAGCCTCCACTGGGATTGGGGGTTTCCGCTTCCTGTTCATTATCCTCTTCCTCTCCTCCTCCAGTTGTGCAGCTCTGAGCCACTAGCAAACAAAAGTGAAAACTATATTTTTCCCTACCTATGCTATTCCTGTTACCAAACCCCAGATGGAGCAGAGAAGATGCACCAATTTGTATTGTATGGTCATGGTGAGAGCACATGCTAGCATTTTCTCCCTCAGCAGTTTAGCTCCTAACACTCCCTGCAGGCCTCTCCATAAGGGCTTGTGTGCAGCAGTGTTTTGCAGTTTCTCGGTCCCAGGCCTCCCACAGGTCCAAGAAACTGGACTCCATCTCTACAGCAACTGCCCCGCAGAGCCCCTTCCCATATCAGCTCCCTTCAGTGAACTCCTCTCAGCTTTTCCTTGTCAAATTGAAGTTCCTCAACTACAAAGGCCTCTCTGTACCCATGTTGTTTGTCCTCTGTTTCAGTTGTCGCTTCCTCAGGTTTGGGCCATCCCTTCCCATGCATGGAACTAACTAGATTTCTTCCCTTTCAGCTCGTCTGTGAGGCCTTTCAAACAGAGAGAAACTGTGCTGCAGGACCAAACTTCATCCACTCAAACTAACCACCGAGTGGACTTAAACCAGAGCTCCCCAGGGCAGGTTACTTACCAGTACCAATGGACAGACCACTGCTGTTGGATCGTATAGTTTTGGAGTTCAACACCTTTTCTGCAAGGAGAGAAGGATGCTTTCAGTTAGAGTGCCACACAGAAGGCAAGATAACTGCTACAGTGTTGTAGGCCTATGGCTCAGAGTAGCTTGCCACATTTTACCCAGAAATTTGGTGTGTTCTCAGGCAAGAGTTATACTCTCCTGGGAAGAGAATGCATCATCATAAACAAGATTCCAGAACTACATCCTAAATTTACACTTACCAACAATGATGATGGTGTGCCAGCCACGGCACGACAGGTCTGGAACATGATGCAATGATCCAAATATTGGCCGAGGCCACGAGGTACAAATATCTGAGCCATGAGTTCTCTCAGTCGATGTCATTGCCAGACGCCCATTCCCGCCATTACCCCAAGCAAAGATATGGTTATCTGAGGAGAGAGAAATTCAGGGACTCAATGCCCTCCCTCCTTCTCAGCCTGTAATTACTATAAGGATCAGTCTTTCTGCTGTAACTGCTATCCCAAAGTATCTAATCCACCAGCTCCATTTTGACAGTGGGAGAACAAACCAATAACAAACCTAATAGGCAGCTACCAAGTCAGTACTCTGCAGCCTTAGGGAAAGCTAATACCTGGGGCTGCATGGAGGCGATTAACAGGCCAAGACAGCCCCAGTCTAGGAGGATTTCTTTATTTCAGCACTGCGCTGCGGGGCTGGTAAAAGAAATGATCAGTGGGAGCCAGTTAACCACTCTGCAGATTAAGTTTAAAGGAACCCACCATAACTTGGCAAAGTTCACTCACCGTCAGTAGCAGCTATGGTGAATTCATCTCCACATGAAACCCTGATCACCTGCTTACCCCCCAAGGGGCCACCCAGCAGGTTTATTCCCAGGTGCTTCTTATAGTCCCCAACACCAAGCTGTCCGCACTTGTTGGAGCCGAAGGTCAGCAGGCGGCCTCGCTCTGCGAGGAGGAAGGAGGAGACAGTCACAGCGAGGGCCCAACTCTGCAAGCAGCCATGCATACACAGCACAGGCAGCAACAACCCATGCACAGGAATGGCTCTGCTGAGTGGCCAGCCAGGCTGGAAGGGGACAGTGCCAGCCAAAAGGAATCGGTTTTGTCTGGAAACACCTCGCCAGCTCCTCCTCCCGCTGCTTCCCTTTTCTGATGCTGGAGGCTGGGACTCCTCACAGCTCTCTGACTGATGTCACTTGGGCAAGCCTAAGTTAATCATAAATGATTCCTCTGCTGGCCCAGAGCATGATCCTTCTCAAAACTTTTTTTTCTCCCCGTTAAAAAAACAGGAAGGCTGACATTGCTGCTTCAGCTGACCAGGAAACAAGACTGCTGAGAAACAGGAACCCTGAGTTCCTGGAGCAGGCATAAACCTTGCTACCAAGAGCAAAACCCCCAGTGTCAACGGCCAGGCTGAAAGGGCAAAGTTGATGTAATGTAATTCAGCAACCAGCATTCAGTTCTTACTGCACAAGGCTCTCACCATCAATAGAAGCTGTGTGTGTCTTCCCTGGAGAAATGGTACGGATCTTGTAGAAGGACAGCTGCTTGGCCAAAGTAAGGGAAGTGGCGTATGGCACCTCACAGTATGTCTGACAAAAGATGTGGGCAAGCACAGAGTGAAAAAAACACACATTCATCAGCTAAGGCCTACTCAAGCAAGTTCAGGTCTGACCACGATATTAAACCTAAAGTTTGGGTTTAATGAACCTAAAGTCTAGATTTTAGGACCTAAAGACAGTCCTAAAACAAGTATGATAAAAAACTGCCAGAATCTGTATCACTGGATAAGTCACCAGAGCAGCTCACTCGGTTTCACTACCTCAGATCTGACATAAGCCCACAGGGCAGACAGAAAACTGAGGAACAAATTGTCTCTTCCCACAATTTCAGTATCCATTGTCTTGACTGGTATTAAAGCATTGGCATGAAGCTATTGAACACTTTGTCACAGGACTTCCACTTCCCCATATACTACTGACTGCTGGGAGCTGGAGCCAGGGATCCAAACACACTTACATCATGATTGATTATCCCTGATGTGCACTGATTCAGGCCCAGCTTGTTGAACTCGTTGAGTCCACATGCCAAGACTTTGCCTGTCTGGGTAAGCAGGAAAGTTCCATCACAGCCACAGTGAACGGACACAATATTTAAGGTCTTCGGAACATCCACCTAGGTGGAAGAAATATATCCTAAGAAATAAAAATCCCAACACCTATTACATGGAAGCTGGCACATGGAAAACATATGAGGGTAGAACAGTGCACAGCTAATCTGGACACTATCAACAGCCAATACAGTTATTTTGTGTAAGAATACCATAAAGTCTGTAGCATACAGAAGCTCTGGTCACAATGCAGATATTCAAGGCAGACACCAGTGACCAGCACAGGAACCTAAAATGGGATGCACAGGCAGCCTGGCCTACAGGGCTAGGCTAGATGGGCTCTAGACGGGCTCTACAAACACCAAACCCAGTTAGATGAGTTGGGCTGGGTTTGTGTCTGTGCCATGTGGGTGTGATACTGTGTGATCACAAATCTTTGGCTTCCAGACACATCCTTATTTGTTTCTAACCCCCAGTGGGTTGGAATACTCCAGTTACCTCAGCACTGTATTTCAAGAGGGTTTTACTTTCAACTAATCTTTAACTCATTATATTACATTCAAAGACTCGCAGCAGTTGCACTGCTGTGAGTTTCCTCTACAGACCCAAAGCAAGCCATCTGGTATTTCTCACTATAATTTCTACAACATTAAGCTGGCATTTCCAGTTCCATCATGGAAATCAGAGCAATGAAGCTCCAAGCTAAGATGCCATCTGGTTTGTGAGTGGTATGACTCTGCCACGATCTCTAGAAGAGAAATGAATCAAAATGAAGTGAGGAAGCAAAGTCAAATCCCTTGCAAATGCTATAATGTCTCAGAAAAAACACCTGAGCCTCAGAGAGATAGCACTTCCAAATAGCAACTAGTTTAGATTTATGCCCTTGCAGATCTTGAGAAGTAGTCACAGCCCTACCTTCTGAGGGGTGTAGTGATCCTCTTCTGAATCCAAGCCCAAGCGTCCTGCATCAATGAAAATATTGCAGTTAAAAATGGCCTCACCAGCTGCCCATACCTAAGAACTGGTATTGTCTCTCCACAGTCCCAAAATAATCTCCCTACTGAACTAGAATCTCCCTGCTCCCCTGACGCAGTACGTCACACACACACAAACACACACTCACACTTTGATCAGAAGGCATGAACTAAAACTCTACTTTATTTGAAAGTCTGACTTTAATATATAGTATCTCTAAAAAGGCCAGGGATGGGGGGAGAAGGTTGACAGCTCTCCCCATCCTATTGGTCAGGACAACTGTCCATATCTCTAAGACAAAGAATGTAAACTATCTTGAAACTACAATAACATTGGCCAGTGTTTACAGATCAGAGCATGAGAAAGAACTCAAAACATGAAGCTGTGAAACAGAAGAGAAGGCTGAAAAAATCAGGGTGACACTCCCCTACATCCATCATCACCTGCCCATCCTCAAGGGAATCCAACCCCACTCACAGAACCATTGCCCTACCCACAGGGAAGCCAAGTGGCACCCTAGAGCTTTCCAGAGTAAAGTCCTATGGCTTCGGTCTCCAGTTCCTCATTTTTACAAGGAAAGAAAGTCCCAAAGAAACAATGTCTTTTGCTCCCAGGGTATATACCAGGGAGCCCTCACCCAGGCTCTGCATTACACACCTGCATCAAGCCACTTTCTGGCAGGCATGTCCCAGTGCCTTTAGGGTTCAGGGAGACTCCACCTACCGTACTCCCCACAGCCCCACGTGTAGACTTCTCTGTTCCTGGTCAGCACTGCCACATGGTTATCTCCACATGAGACCTGCTCCACAGCATTGGTAAGAAAGAAATCCAGCTGCAGGGGCTCAAGCACTTCAGAGCCATAAGCCTTGTCAACACCAATGCATCCATAATAGTCTGAGCCAAAGGCATACACCTGGCCCTCATCTGAAGGACATAAGGGAAGCTTGGTCAGCACACAGGGCTTGTGTTAGGCTGCATATTGATTATCTTAGGACATGGTCAGAGCAACTTCTTTTCTGAAATCATCCTCTTCAGTGCAGAAGAATATCTGACTATGGAGTCCTTTCTTGTTCATGTTAAGGTGGATCTTACAAGACAACCTGCAGCTACTTCAGTCCCAAAAAATCTTTAGTTGAACCTGCCAATTTCTTTAACAGTAACCCAGAAATTGATTCTATGGCTACCTAAGTCACTCCTCCCTTAAAATGACCACCTGAGCTTATCTCTGTCAAATCTCTGCCTTTTCAGCACTGGCAAAATAAGCTTGAAACCACCTTCTTGAGAATCATTTGCATGGGTAAAGCAAGAGTCAGATTCTTCTATAACAGACAACATAACACCTATCACATCCTTTAAAGTATGAGCAGGGACTACAGACAACTATGAGACGTCAAGCATTCTGAATTAAACAGCAAATCCTAGATGAACATTCTTTTTCATCACTGGGTGATTCCCCACACAGTCCAAAGAGAGTTTCAAACACATTTATATTCTCGACTTCAGGCTTCATGTTCTTTAGTACGAGCCCATATGAAGGCAATACATGCACTGGTAAAAGCAGAGACTCTGCACAGACACATGGATTTGTGGCCAACACCCAGCTTTATCACCAAAAAGGAGCACATCCTTAGCAAAATCCCCTCCTTCTTGGGAGTCAATATTTTCCTATGCATAATAATGTTGATCTATCTCAAATGTTGAGATATAATCTATCCCAAATGTAATAATGTTGGTACTATCCTCAAAACTGAGGGATGGCTAAAATATGGGTCTTTCTCCTTTGTGCACAAAGCTGTGCTAATCTGATGGTGAAGGCAAACACCTCCAACAGCTCAGCAAAGTGAGGGGATCTGTCAATGCCTACATATCTATAATAGTCTGAGCCAAAGGACTTCCAGCTCTCACCCGTGATGCACACTGTGAAATCATCTCCACAGGACACCTGGCGAATGGCTTTTCCCTGAAGCTTCTCAACATGCTTTGGCTGCCGGTAGGAAGCTCTGTCTCCATGTCCCAGCTGCCCGTGTAACTTGGTGCCCCCCTGCATATTCTGCAAGACAGAACGACCTGGTGAGGTTACATTTCCACAATCCCAGAAATGGTGTCAATAGTTAACAGCACCTCAAGCAAACAACAGAAGACTGCAAGGAGCAAGAGAAAATGTTCTTGGGAAGAGACAGCTATCCCTGTGTATACAGCAGGCAACAACCTCAACGGCTGCACAGGCTTTCTGGCAGTGATGCACTAACAAGGAGTGATCCAGTCTCAAGTCAGCAGCTGGTGAGGGATCAATGCTCCTTTCCCATCTGCCAGGCTACAGAACCTGCTCCCTGCTGCAGGACTGAAATTCATCCTTCAGCTTTTTGAACTACTTTTCTAAATCCTAATGGCTGTAAAGAAATGCATAACCTGAAACAAATGTCACTGAAATGGCCTGACATAGCAATTACACAGGAAAAACAAAACAAGTAGTCTTGAAACTAGAACTATTAATAGCCAGCTGAAAGTTTTCAGTGGTTGTTCTTGCAGGAACATCCAGAAAATTACTCTAAGTTGTTCTCCTGTCTGGATCTTCTTCTTTTCTCACTGACTTATCTTCTAATCTGTTGTAACAGATTCTTTATAATCAATACAAAAACCCATGAAAGCCTAAAGATGGAGAACACCTCCATGTCACAGACCATCTAAATCTGAGACTGAATTTAATTGTTTAAAATGCATTATATGCCAACATTTTTATTCACTTTAAACTATTCCAGAATTTCTACTCATCATAAAAAGCAGAGTTGTTTAGCCCAAGATCCCTCTGCTTTCAGATGCAAGTTGCCTTGCAGATGACAACTATATTACAAAAAGGTCACTTATCCCAACCATTCTGATCTTGAAAAACCCTCCCCAAAAATACAAAAGCCAACAGAGAATCAGAGTTTGCACTGCATGTCTATTAGTAGGAATGGAATGAAGAGATGCTTGACTCAGCATTTGGGCCTACAAGACCACCATCTACAAACCTCATGTGCATAGCATGTCTCCAAGACGCTTCCTGTCACAATGGAAAATGTCTCCCAGAAACACACTTGCCTTGAGAGACTTGGGTCAGCTCCAAATCAGACAGCCTCAGTGTCTACTGCAGTGAGATTTCTCCCTTTCCAAGCTTCCTGCCCATCTGACTCAAAAAGGCTCGTGAACAGTCAGCAGCAGATGTGAACCCTCCTTTCCCACTCTCACCCACTTCCTGCAGTTCATCTCACTTACCACCCAGGTGTAGAGCTCCTTCTCCACTGTCACCACAGCAAAGTGAGTGTTACCAGCACACACCTGGCGGGCACTGCAGCCACTTTTGATGGCATCCAGCTTCTGGGGGGTGGACTTACCACCGCCCCAAACATACACTTCACTGGTGCGCGAAGTCACCACTGCAATGGGAGCCTCGTTCATGGCAGTTGACCTGCACAAGACCCCCCCCAACAAAACACACATGCTTTTAATAATGAGTTTGCATTCTCTGTCATCACCCATTTTCCTGCTGTTGCCTAGCAGTTTCTTCTTCACAACCATTCATGGTTTCTATTTTCAAAAACTCTTCTTCCAGCAAACTGTGAACAGCCCATGAACTGGGACAACTTCACCTCAGGTGCTCAGATGGTGTTAGTATTTCCAAGTTTATGTGGGAAAAATGGTCAAATTTTACCTGATAAATAACAGACAACCATCTATACATGTCACAGAAGCTACCTGCTTCACAGAGCGACCCTGCTTTACAGGCTTGTTGGTAACTATGCTGAACCTCTGCTATATCAGGTTTTATAGAAGATATTTATACTAATGTAATATTCATCATTCAGACAGTCATATTCCTCCTGCTGAAGGGAACCTGTGAAAGGAGAGATCTACATTACAACTCAGATATGTAGGCTGTAAAGATAACATCCTCAGTACGACAGATTACAGCTGGATGGGACCTGCTGAGGTACAGCTCCAGTCATACAAATAAGTAGGATATAAAAGGCAGAGTAAAACACAGGACAATAAGCATGCAACTGCTGTGTCAAATTTCTAGCATTCAGGGATCTTCTAAACTACACTATTCTATTAAGGTTTTCACAGGCTAATACTCTCAGTTCCTCTCTGAGGAGCTGTTCTCTCCATACTTCCTTTCAAACACATGTCTAAATAATTACCTTGGTCGCTTATTTGGCCCATTAAGCAGCGTGACTTTCTCTTCCATCTCCCTGCCAAGAGAGAAAAAGGATTTTAGGAAACAGCAACATTGCTCTATGCAATTTACTGGCAAGCAGCACACACAGACTGTTTTCCTTTCCAATAAAATGCTGCTGGCCTCTTGGAGGAAACCTGGCAGCTGTTTACCAGCTCGCAGCAATACACAGTAAATAGGGCAGAAGTAATGTACCACACAGCTAACAAACTTCTAGAAGAGCTGAGGACAACAAACTATGTCTGTATGAAAATGCTGCCAACCAATACCCACGTTGCACAAGAATAATCTTAAATGGCTATATATTATCAGGGTTTGGGGTTTACCAATGCATACAGCAAGACAAAACTCAAACTCTGCTGATTGCCCAGCAAAAGATTATTGGTATATGGGACTAAGTCTGCTGCTACCAAATAAACCAATGTGGAATAGAAACAGCCCAGAATTATTGTCTACCTCTCATGACAAGATAGTGCGTGCAGGCTGATGGTCAAACTAAGCTAAAATGGGCCACTTTCAATACAAGTCTCTCCCAAAGAGGGAGGCAACAAAAGGAAAAGGTGAGGGTCTCTATACAGAATGATCCATATATTTTGAATATATATATTCAAAACAGCTTTTTCCAATGACCACAAGAGGATCTCTGTGACTCTTCATACACAGAAGTTTGAAGAGTAGAAAGAAGCATTCCTCAAAGAGTCTCAGAATGGAATACGTCAAGGTTCTCAATACAACAGCTTCTAAGGATGCAGAGACCCTTCCCATGCACCAACAGAACATCAGATCAGAAGACAAGACTGCAAAAATGCATTTTTCCCCTAAAGAGAATGAAGTACTTAAATATCTGCCTCACATCCGTCTAAATTCACTTAAGGACGTTGCTAGGAAAGCATAAACACCACCAGTCTGCACAAACCCTGTTGTTTTCCCTGTCAGCCATCTAGGTTTCAGGCAAGACCATCTGATTACCTCCTGCGTTTGCTGAGAAGGGGACGTTCAAGCAATTCATCTGCAGTGGGTCTCTTTTCTGGGTCCTGAAAGAAGGAAGCAACAAATAATTCTCTGGGAAATTCTCATAATCTACAACAATCTTGGGCCAGAAGACCTCATTCAAGCCTGCATGAACTTCCTTCCTTGACTCCCTTCAGAAGGAAAAAGAATTAATTCAAATATTTAGAATGAGTAGGGATAAATACCACAGACATGCATGAGGGACTTGCATGTTCCAAAGGTATTAATATTATGTTTGCTTTCAATAAATCAATTCCCTACAGAAAGCCAGAGTTCTAAGAGACTGTACTGAGACGATGCCCCTGCCTCCACAGCACTGCATTAAAAAATAACTGCTTCTGCCAACCCATTAAATACTTGTCATCAGCATAAACCCAGCACACCTCCAGAGCCTGTAGGACTGAGACAAAGCTTTCAGAGGACTGGAGAAAGCCTTAGTGCTGCCTCTAGCCTCATAAAAATTACCCTGCATCAACAGCTCACATACTGAAACACGCATGTCATCCCCCTTCACCCCTGAATTCCACAAATGAGACTGCTGGGAATGGGTATCTGAAAGTTAGAAAGTATTTCACCAACCTGATCAAGGCAGGAGTTCACCATCTGGATCAGCTCCCAGGAATAGACAGTGGAATCAACCTCCATGGCACGATTTCCCTGTACAATCTTCACACAAAGGTTCAGGGGATTCTAGGCAGAAACCAGAAACCAGCCATAATGGAACCAAACTGGACAATGTGTCCAATGGGGAGACATGCTGTAGGCCACTTATTATTATTTTCTTCCTCCATCTCTGATCAGGACACACCCCTCTTCTTCCCTGCCTAGCAGGTTCTCTAGAAATCCAGTAACAATTCCTTCAGAAACGGTACCTCTGATAGCTAGGACTTGGTGGCAACATCCAGCTTTTCACCAAATTCTCTAACAGTGCAGGGAGAATAGGCTTCTCTTTGCACGAAATCTCCTATGCTGCATATTGCCATTAACGCAGCACAGCAGCAAAGTTGCTGGGGATGAGAGCCATAACTGAAGAAAGTCAGGAAAGGATGGTATTTTCACACCTTCTCTTTCAGAGTTACAAAATCGTGCCTACGGCAACTAGCAGCTTTTCCCATCACATGGCACAAGCTAGCAAATCACGTGTCAGCCAGCAATGCTCCTTTCACCCTCCCTATTCCAGCTTCACCAGACTTCTCTCGCAACCAAGCTTTCCGAAAGAGTAACAGGATTAGATCCTATGATATCTGAAGGCCGGACCTTTTTGCTACAGAATGCTACACAAAAAATTCACAGCTAGTAACGCTAAAAGAGCAAAAACACTACAAAGTCACAAACTTCCTCCCTGTAGTGGAAAGGACACATCGTTCACAACCATGATACAAATTAGCACAGCTATTATTCTGCATCTAGTAAACAGGGCTGCAGACAAGAGCAGGTTTGGCAGAAACCAGAGAGGCTGCTGCATGAAGGCAGAAGGGAAATCTGCACAAAGGGTAAGGGGAATCATGCAGGCATTTTCTCTGGCTATAGCTGTCACTCAGCCACTGTTTTTTTAATTAGCAGATTTAAACAACAACAAAAGAAAAACATGACTGAAGAAAGCTATGAGCCAAGTGTGAATCTTAGGACAATAAAAAATAAGGTTATTCAGTCCATACCGGTTTGCAGACTTACAGTAGCATCAAAGGTCCTCTTCAAAGTAAGCAGTTCAAAGATGACACAGCCCACAGCCCAAATATCTGATTTGAAGTTGTATTTCACACCCTGGCAGAGTTCTGGGGACATGTAATATGGAGTTCCCACCAGCTATGAAAAATAACATTTAGAAATCAGAAATGATCCAGCAGCCTTCAATTCAGGATCTGTGTACCCATTATGTTCACACAGGACAGAGCTAGACACTGATCTGACACAGCACTGAAGTGATATACCTCCCTAATGTGCTAGAGGGTTGGGAACAATAAGCACACTTTTCCCCCTGTCATCCACAAACCTGTCTGGTCCTGAGCTTCCTAAAAGATCCTAGACACCTGTCTTCTCATGTACCTGATGTGGTACATACTCCTCACTAGAGTAATAGTCACAAACACACATTTAGAGGTAATCAAGGCCTTAAGTACTGACCAGGCATATGGAAACTACCACATGAGGTTGAAGAAAAAAGGATCAAGCAAAGCTTCCAAATCCAGATGCCAGACCTTGACAGACCTTAGCTATAGAGCCACTCTGATCACAAGATACTGCCAGGACAAAGGCTGCTCTGTCTCAAAAGAAAAGAAGGGTTTCTTTTGGGTCAATATGTAGAATGCTGGCTTGAGTCCCACCCAAAAGGCTTTCACTTCAGAAATGGACTTTCCTGAACAATTGTTTTGTGTAGAACAAACACCCTCACCACACAAAAAATTCAAAACCCTGCACATAAATACAAAGGCCTCCCAGGTACTGCAGAAGTAGTGGCTTAGCTCAAAGTCACAAGAAGGAGACACAGAACAAACATGATAAAAGAGATAAGAATGAAGCTTCCAGATGAATGGAGCTCACTCCTTAGAAAGAAACTAGACAGCAAAACAAAATAAGAATTTAGAAAAAGGAGAAATATTTATAGGTGACCTCTTTTCAACTCTCTCAGCAAAGCTCCAAGGACTACAAAGCCTGCCCTTCATAAGACTCCGCAAGTACTCTGGCTACCTAATGGGCACATTCAGAATCTGCACCTCCCTCCCATTTCCTGTTACAGAGTGTGACCGCTACAGAGCCACGTGAATCCCAGCCATGGGAAGGTTTAGAAGCCCCAAGATTTTGAGTATCACACAGAGAACTAGGACACTGCACCTAAACCTTTTTTAAGCAAAGAATAACGTAAGCTTTCTCTAAGATGTGTTTTCTGTATTTTCTTTGGTAAATGGTAGAAAATGATAAATTAAGACATTAGTGTTTAGTAAGCAAGATGTGAACATTCTACAATATCACAATTTAACTGCTACAATTACAAATACTGATAATAACATGTTTTGCACTCATTTCCCAAAAAAATTACCTCCAGTCTGCCACTGGTCATTAGGTTACATATTGGGCAACTAGGTCAGAGTACAGCTAGCATATAAAAATCAAAATATGGTTGAAGCTGTGTAGCTCAAAATTTTTCATATGTGAAAAAGGAAAAAACAATGCTTGCAGGTGTAGTAGTATAGATGAATACAGACAACACAGGCAAAAAAAAACCCCTGGAAATTCATAGCACAGACCGAACTGCCTCTGAAAGTCAGAAGGCCATGAAAGGTGTGACAAAACTGAAGTGCTTCTGCTGCAGCACAGCCTAGTGATGGCTTGATGCAGTAGTCTTGAGTTCCCAATTACAGTAGAACTGCACAATAGTGTTCATGTTCAGGAAGGGGACTGGCAAGTATTTAACTACACATCCTAACAGAACACCAACACCTGGCATTAAATTGAATAATACAGTCTGGTAAGGGGGAATGTGAGCTGGCTTGTGTCCCTAACTATAATAAAGGCCTTTAGCAGATAGGAACCTCAGACAATGTCTCCCTTTCCAAGCCTGACACTCACCACAGAAATTAATGGAGCTGAGAAATCCAAGCTGAACCTTTTAGGTGCCTGCAATACAGCTTACCCTGCATCATAACTGGCTGCAAAAATGCTTTCTGGCAGGGTCTGGAACAAGGCCAAGCTTGACAGCCTTCTGGTGGAATTAATCTCCCGTACAAAGCTTTGCCCCCCTTCAGGAACATTACCAATAAACCATACATCTGGTTACCATAAGAAGCACAAGTGCCTTTTTTGCTTCTTCGTAATTCGGTTCAGAGCCTAAATATTAAAGATATTTGAGACATGCCTACGGCACAGTGCAATATCAGGCACACATATCCAAGCTATCTCAGATCTAACCGAGGCAAAATTTACCTGTTAGCATAGCAGTATGGCAAAACTAATTTAAATTGTTAAGCTGACCTTAACTAGCCCAGAGGGAGAGTGTTGTTCTGATGTGACTATAATGCTACATCTGTCCTTCAGCTCTCACTGCCTTCGTGTTACACAGATTCACTTTTAGAAGGTGATGCCTAGGGGAAAGAAGAGCAGTGCTCTCTAGCATGGCTATGCTAGCTCTGGTACAATTCTATTCCCATGGTGGCACCTATCTTTAGTCTACTGCTGCTTTCCAGAGAGACAGACCTCGACCTGGAAGCAGGATAACTCCAGGCTGCGACACATCAGCAAATATGCCAAAGTTAGTGAGATAAAGTTAGGATGTAAAGTTGTAGCGAGGTGGGTGTCAGTCTCCAAGTAATAAGTGACAGGACAAGAAGAAATGGCCCCAGGTTGTGCCAGAGGAAGCTGACATAAAATACTAGGAAAAAAATCTTCACTGAAAGGGTCAGGCATTGGAACAAGAAGCCCAAAAAAGTAGTTGAGTCACCACCTCTGGAAGTGTTCAAAAAAACCTGTGGATGCAGTGCTTGGGGACATAGTTTAGTGGTGAACACAGTGGGGCTGGTTTAACAGTTGGACTCAATGACCTTAGAGGTTTTTTCCAACCTTAATTCTACGATACCACAACACTGAGGGAAATTGAGGGGTGAGGGAAAGGAAAGTAACAGAAAATAAGCAGCAGGAATGAACAGTATCCCTGGTCTTTTGCAAGGCGTGCAGAGATGAAAGAGAAACACAACTCAGTTTGCACACAAAGATGGCAGATACTCACAGTCTCAGCCATAGAGTACTCAGAGTTCAGCTTCTTTGCCAACCCATAGTCTCCCAACTTAATCAGGTTTGCCTTGGTTAGAAAGATATTTAATGTCTTTATGTCTCTGAAATGAGAAAAAGAAATTCAAACAATCAAACACGCTTCCAGATTTCAGAGTTTTCCACACATTACTATACATTCCTCCCAAAATGAGCTACTTGCTACTCTGCCAGCACTCTGTCACACACACAAACACAGAGTTCTCCAAAGGCAATTTTGCCCCAAGTACTGCGGCAGTAACTGCAGTATCCATGTTTTATCACATTCCCCATGCAAACACAACACAGCTGCAAAAGCTCAGGATCAGACACCTGTGTAAAGGCCACAGATCAAAGATAGTTCTTTCCCCCTCTCAGTTTCTTCTTGTATGAAGGTCATTGAGCAGGTCTTATTTTTGCTAGTTTTATAAATAGACCCAAGCCAGGAGACACTGAGCTCACTAAAAACATAAGTGTATGTATGAATATGTATGTATGCAAATATAAACACATACACAGAGGGTGTGAAACAGATGCCACTCTAGAACTTAAGCATAATGTCCTTATCCTTCAAGAAGAACTCTTTATAACATGACACAGGATTCTAGGCCATGAGTTGGTGAGCTGATTGAGAAGGCTTTAGTCTAGGTTTGAAGTGGGAAGGAGGTAAGACCAGGCTGGCTAGACATGAGCTTGTGGGCCACAGGCCAGTGTTGGGGGTGAAATCGATAGCCCAGCTGAAGTGCATCTGCACCAATGCACACAGTGTGGGTAACAAACAGGAGGACCTGGAAGCCACTGTGCAGCAGGAAAGCTGTGACACAGTTGTCATCATGGAAATGTGCTGGGGAACTTACACCACTGGAATGCTGCAGTGCAGCTCTTCATAAGGGACAGGTGAGCAAGGAGAGGCGGTGGAGTGGCTCTGTACGTGAGGGAGCCTTTCAACTGCACCAGAGCCCAAGGTCAGTGACAATATGGCTCAGTGCCTATGGGTGAGAATCAGGGGGAGAACCACCCAACCAGGATGAAGAGCCAGATGGGATTCCATAAGCCACTGGCTGATGTTTCATGATCACCAGTTTTTGTGGGAGATTTTAATGTGCTGGATGTCTGCTGGAAACTCAACACAGTGGAGAGGAGGCCGTCTAAGAGGTTCCTGGAGGGTGTGGAAGATAACTTTGTGACACAGCTGGTTAGAAAGCCTACTAGGCTAGCGCCTGCTGTTTCTGAACAGAGAAGAGCTAGTGGGAGATGTGGTGGTTGGAGGTTGTCTTAGGTAGTGACAACAAAATGAGAGTTTTCAATTCTCAGTGAAGTAAGGAAGGGGGTCAACAAAGCCTCTACACCTTGGAGTTCTGGAGGGTAGACTTCAGACTTTTCAGAACAATGGTTCAGACATACCCTTGGGAAACCGCTCTTAAAAACAAAGGGGTTAAGGAAGGCTGGACATACTTTAAGAAGGATATTTTAGAGATGCAGGAGCAGGCTGCTGGAGAAGCTGGCAGTCCATGACTTGTATAAGTGCACTCTTTCCTGGGTTAAGAACTGCCTGGGTGGCCAGGCACAGAGCATGGTGGTGATGGGTGCCACATCCAGTTAGCAGTCAGCAACCAATGGGGTTCCCCAGGGCTCAGTGTTAGGGCCAGTCCTGTTTAATATCTTTATCAATGTTTTGGACGAGGGGATTGAGAGGACCCTCAGTCAGTTTGCAGAAGCGCTGGGCAGGAGTGCTGATGAGCTGGATGGTAGGAGAGGCTCTACAGTGGGATCTAGACAGGCTGGATCGATGGGCTGAGGCCAATTGTAGAGGTTCAGTAAGGTGAAATGTCAGGTCCTGCACTTGAGTCACAACAACCCCAGGCAGTGCTACAGGCTGGGGACAGAATGGCTGGAAAGCTGCCCAGCAGAAAAGGACCTGGGTGTGCTGGTCAACAGCAGCTGAACATGAGCCAGCGCGAGCCCAGGTGGCCAAGAAGGCCAGTGGCATCCTGGCTTGTGCTAGAAACAGTGTGGCCAGCAGGAGCAGGGCAGGGATTGTCTCCCTGTACTCGGCACTGGCGAGGCCCCACTTCAAGTCCAGTTCTGGGCCCCTCACTGCAAGAAAGACACTGACGTGCTGGAGAGTGTCTAGAGAAAGGCAACACAGCTGCTGAGGGGTCTGCAGCAGAAGTCTGATGAGTGGCCGACAGAACTGGGGGTGTTTAGCCTGGAGAAAAGGAGGCTCAGGTGAGACCTTGCCACTCTTCCACTGCCTGAAAGGAAGTTGCACCAAGGTGGGGGTCAGTCTCTTTTCCAAGGTAACTGGTAACAGTTGTCACAAGAGGAAATTGCCTCAGGATACACCAGGGGAGGTTCAGGTTGGATATCAAAAGAATTTCTTAACTAAATGGGTTTTTAAGCATTGGAATGGGCTGTCCAGGGAAGTGGCAGAGCCACCATCTCTGGAAGTGTTCAAGAAACAACCAGACATGGCACTTAGTGCTATGGTTTAGCTGACGTGGTGGTGTTCAGTTGTACTCTTGAGATCTTGGGAGTTTTTTTCCAACCTTAATGATACCATGATTCTATGACATACCATGCCCAAGAGATTGAAAGACTGGTGGCCACAAAAACACTGAACTCCAAAACTGACAGAAAACACTCTCTCCCAGACAGAATAATCTGTGTGTAGTTTCACAGATCAACACAAGAGGCTGGAAATAAAGAGGAAGTCCCCGCAGCATGATATGCTTTTCATGGCCAACACTCCATAACACCCTCTTTTCCTAACGTACCATCAACAACTTCCCAGTGTAGATCAGGAAAACATCAAGTAAAGCAGCACTTTGCATTCATCCACTTGGGGCATCGCAAAGTCCTGGGTCACTCTGACAATGTCTGCAGCAGAAGGAAATCACTGCAAACATTTAAATAATTGTTCAATTCATTATTATGGAAGGATTTGGGGCCACACATGTTCAGAAGGGTAAGCAGGAAATCACTGCAAAGCAGGACAAACATGACATTTGCTTCAGGCCAAAACTTTAGGCACTACTTTGCCAAGTGTAGGCTACCGACCTCTCATTAGCAAGGCTTGCCAATTACTAAAGGTTCAGGATGGCAGCAGCCAGGATGCTATCCTGCAGAAAACATCCTCACACAGCTATGCCCGTAAGTTAGTGCAGCACATGATCTAACTGTGCTGGAAGTGGCTGTCTACATGCGCAATATTCCCCAGAACATCACGGCCTCCTTGAAACACACATAAGACATGAAATTTACCGCTCCCAAACAGAAAAGGGCAACAGAAAAAGGTAATTAGCTACACATTAAAACCTCAGAATAATTGTCAAAATTACCACTACAAGCTAACAGACTCTACTAGCTCCTTAAGTAACAGGCCGAAGAAATAAGATTCACACAAATGCAGGACAAATCTTCACATGGGTTATATTAGAGCAATGGACAAATGCAAAGTCTTCATCACCACTAGCCTCCAGGAATTACAGAATGATGCACACATTAGTTTGCAGCTGTAAACTGTGGAACAGGTTGGAAGTACCTTTGGCCTGTGGTAAATGCTCTTCCTACCCAGTTTAACAAACATCATTTATGTGCTATTGCAATAAAGGGCAAATTTACTTCCTTCCTATGTGAATAAACTCTTTGCTTACACAGCTGCAGTTCCGTTTTCAAATACAAGATTTCCTGCACATTTATCACAAGACGGTTTCTAGCCCAATAAAAAAAAGATTCTAGGAGATCCTGTTACACTTTGGAGAGAAGCTTGGTGCTTGCTTTAAACAAAGAAGCAAAGAATTCTTCACTCACCCCCATGAACTGTACTGGTTACCTCAGTTTTCTGCATGCCACACTTACCTGTGAAGAATTCCAGCTCGATGAATGCAGCTCACAGCTGATGCAATTTGAAAGAGATACCAAACCACCATCTACACAGGTAGGAATATAAGCATAACGTGAGGCTCAAAAAAAAAAAAAAAAACCAACCAAAACACATAACCCTACATGTCCCTGTTCCTGGTTTGGAAATCTCTAAAAAAGTTATTTCAATAGGTAGATTGTTCTACTTCCATTCACAGTGTCTGTCCTGACAAGCATCAGAGATTCAACAAGTGAAAAGACTTAAGAATGACAACAAATGACCACTTGGGAAACATCTACAGTTGTGGTCTCCAGATTATGAACTGAGACCTTTAAATACTCTCCATGAGCTAGAAAGCTTTAGAAGTCACTATATAAGGCAAGTAAGTGTAATCATTAATCAGCTCAGCATGCAGTGAAAGCAGATAGCAAAAAGTAAGTTTAAATAAAATAAAAACAGAAAAAGAGAAGAGTAAGATAGATTCAGGAAAAACGAAAAAAACAAAGCGAAAAAATCCCTGCAAAATTATTAAGAAGGGAGAGAAATGAGGGCCCACTAGAAAGAAACACAGAAGGAGATTTAAAAGTTAAATGTTTGCCAAGATGATAAGGTAAAGAAAGCCAGGTCTCTTTCATTATTCCTCTTTGGAACTATACACTGCTTATAGACAGTTAAAAAGGAAAATCAGAAGTTTCAGATAGTCCATAAATGCTTGCAATATTGAACCAGGAGGATGCCAGCCTCCAGATAAACACGAAAATTCCCTGCCATCACAATGAAAAATTTTGAAGAAATACCCAACCCTACAGATCCCCAGAATATTAGGCCAGCCCCACTGCCCCCTCAAACCATTCCAAATTACCTCTTCCTCAAATAGCTTGTCTTTCTGTCGCAGAATCTTATCGTAGAGGTTCCCTCCTGGAATTATAAGTGAGTGAGAAAGACAAAAAGGTTCATCTTAGTTACTTGCAGCAGTTACTCTACTCAGGCGCTGCTGGGAATACTCAAACCCCCAAAGAGATCTGATCAATCACTATAGCTCTCTCTCAGCATTCTGCACTTGAACTGGTCAGGCACTCACAAAATTAAGTTCTTCTTCCATCCAAGAATTTCAGTGGTGTATTTAAGCTTAAGCAGAGATGATTCTTTAACACCACCCTTTAATACACTGTGAAAAGCAAATCAGTAAGCTTGGCCAACAGTTCCTACTTTTTTACTTATTTTTTGTAAATGCCTCTTGGGGTATGTAAACGTGTATTAGCTGTACACCAAATCACATGAAATCGTTGTGATCAGCATTATATATACAAATAATACATTAAAAAAGAGAAAGAAAACAACTTTTAAGTCAGAATAGTCCCTGAAAGCACAATTTACTATCTCTCCCTACCTACTCCCCAGCTCTGACTGGCCTCTCCTTTAGCTGCCCTGCCAAATACATTGCTACAGAATTCACAAAGCACTGACAACAGAAGTACCACTATCAGAAGCCTGAAATCAGTTGAAATCTTCATGCACCCCCCCATGACTTCAAGATAGCAGACTGAAAATCAAGGAGAGCTAAAAGAAATGATGCTGAGGACTGCAGGTAGAGAAACTCCCTGTCAGATCAGGACCCAAACAGTAAATCTCAAAACTCTGATCACCTCCTGTGATCGTCAGATCCAATTCCCAATTATCATATATTATGTCTTAATTGTAATGGATCACTCGGACCATTTGCATGGTGCAAGACAGCTTTTGGCTGCATGATTTCTATGGGTCTGCCAAGTGGTAAATGTCCAAAACAGGCTGCAAGGACTCCTTTGTCTATTTAATTCAGACTTCCATGTTAGGAAGATTTTTCTAATTAAGATTCCTTTCACTTAATTTCCTCTCATCCAGCCTTGCTGTAATTTCCCAACATTTATTTTTTCTGCCTTATGTTCACATTTACAAATTAGCTACAAACCACTCTTCACATTCACAATTTAACCAAAGTATTCACTTCTGCCTCTTCTTATGAATGTTTTTTCTAACCATTCAAACTTTGCAGGCTTTTAGTCAATTGTATTCTTCATTCCTCCCTTTCTCCCATCTTTTTTGCAGCTTTTCTGAACCAAAGAGCAGCATGATGGGTACTACATTGCCAAAATCCTACACAAGGAGACAAGTTAGCTCTTGACTCATATAACCGATACCTCTATGCACACATATGAAAACCAAATCAATTTAGTATTTGTTTCATCTAATCACATCTAACCTTCCAACATAGGTTATTCTCTTTTCAGTTACTGTACTTTATAGGGTATTTCTTCCCAAATATATTTCATTTGTATTTACTGATGTTATCCCATGGTAAATCCAAGTCTTACAGGACCATGATATATCCATGGAACTAAAGGCAAATAAATCAGTAACTTGGCTTCCTCCTCTGTAAAATAGGGGCAATGTTTACTGAAATTTCAAATTCTTTTCTAGATCTTCAGAAGAGACAAGCCAATTAAACAGTAAAGCTTTTGCACTCTGAGGAGTGTCTGACAGTGACTAGTCCAGCCTTACTTTAAAAATTACTCACAAATTATCTTGGGCTTGTACACTGTTAAAAAAATAAAAGCCAAAGAAACAACCATTTAATACATTGGCAAAACCACTACGTGGAAGTCCAAACAAGATTTTCTCATGTCCCTTGTTCTCTACCATTCAGATACATTCAGGCAACACCAGCTATACACTCGTCTCCTGGTTATTATCCCAAAGCCAACAGAGGCATTTACAAATGTGCACAGACAACAATATTATGCAGCTTTTCTCCAGGCCCTCCAACAAATTTATAATGACCTCAAGCATGTAGTCTTTTCAGGGCAAGTAAATAATCCACTCAGAGAGAGAACCCCTGAAATAAAAGGTGCCTCAAAGAGCAAACATTACCCTGTGCTTGCACTGGACTCCACACTCCACAAGAACAAAAGGCAGAGAAGAAAAACCAGCTTTGGCCAAGTTCCAACCAGGGTGTCTGACACCCTTCAAATATACTTTGCACAACTCTGTTGTGCTCTCCAACCTGTTCCAGTGAAACAATCTGTTGTATAGGGTGATCACAACATGATGATAACCTTTTCCAGCAAAAAATGTTTCTACTGATGAGCCAAGGCTTAACACAAGCCCTATAAAAACACCAGATACTTTGCCTGGGGAGCTGTCCCATTCACCCAGAACAGGAACCACACTGCAGTTCCAGCAGTGTAAGCTGTGTATGGGCTCCTCTTCCTCCCCTTTAAGAGCAGCTGCTAGTCATAACCTCATTGCAAATCCTTCTATTGCTCCATCTGGCTAGGACTGCTTCCCCTGCAACCCCAAACACCACCATCTGAGCCACTCTTGGACAGAATTTTAAAATTTTCTCCACCACTAGAAGGACCAGATTTGTTGTTTGGGTTTTTTTAATAGTAAATGTAAAAGCTGAAAGCAAAAGGCAGGAAAAAGTCCTGACTGCAGTGTACCCAGTCATTTTTAAGCTGTGATTTATAACTGACAAATTATAAACCTATTTAAGTGACAGTACTGTAAAAACAGCCCCTCTTTGTACTGACAGAGAGCCCCAGATAGTTCCATGGTCTTTTCCCACTGCCCTCCTAAAAGAACACAGCAAGGTGCAGTAGAAGTGTTTATCAATAATAATCCACTCCTTCCAGTGCACCAGCCATTCAGAAAACTCAAGAAATCATCTACTGTATAGACTGCCTCCACTAACTACTGGGCTCCTTTTTTTAGCACCTGAGACACAAATCAGAAGGGTTCTCAGTCTCTTCTTCAGGAACTACACAGCAGAATTCACCTCCAGTCCTTTGCTCTCCAGATGACACCGCACAAGAAATACTTGCTGCAGGGTCTGCAGGAGGGTGACCCAAACACAAGGCAGCTTGCCCTTATAAATGAGAGTAGGGATCTCACCATTACAGTACTCCAGCTCAATCAGGAGCGTGGTGTTATCCATGAAGTGATTGTAGTATGCAATGATGTTCTCATGCTGCAACAGGGCCAGGATAACGATTTCGTTCAAAGCATCACGACGCTCCTTTTCTGACAGCCGGGTCAGGTCCACCTCTTTCCACACTACAAGTGAGTCATCCTGAAACACAAAAACATCTTTCAATTAAAAACACACTGTTATGAAGAGAACAGTATGTGCCTTTATAGCAGGAAAAGTAAAAGACTTTCCTGTCTCTTATGGATTTCAGACAAATATTTTTCAGAACTTAAGTTTTGGGGTTTTTGTCATCAGAAATAGTGATAGCCTGAAGCCATCTTTCTACCTGGCCAACACTCACTCTGGGAAAAAAAAAAAACAAAACACCAAACTAAGGGAAAGACACTGGGTTTTATTTCAATCAAGACTAAACATACTCCTCTTTAATAAATGGAGAACATTGTATTTTTAATGCTGCAACTGTAAGATACTGTACAAGACCATAAGCTGTTACAAATATTCAAAGGAAAATGCCCAAACTAAACAAAACAAAACAAAACAATAAGGAAACCAGAATGAATTTAGATTTAGTTTGCCCTTGTTAGACCCACACACATTGTCAGCCACGCTACAAGTGATCTCTCAAGTGAACAGTGTTCACTTACACCTGCCTGAGTCATGACACCTCAAGGTGACCAGAAAAAAACTGAAGAACTTACCTTTGGAACTAAATCAAGCATTTTTCCTTGACAGCCTCTAAAACCTCAACTACAATTGAACCGGATGATATTAAACAAGTTGAGAGCAATTGGAGGACTGGCTTTTCATCCAGTCTCCCCTGATTACACTGAAACGCTGAGCACGTGAGAGTTACCTGTATGAGATGCCCCCATGTCCTCTGTGACTAGAACAGAATAGAAAAGTGAGTAGTCCACTAACGTCAGAAGAATATCCACATCTCCCTGCGAAACTTCAGGGAACGCGGAGACTGGCAGCGTCCAAAGGTTACAAAACCCAAAGCCTGCACCCCTGGCCAGTGAGGGCTGAAGTTGTCCCTCGGTATCCGGGCTGTCCCCAGAGCGGTGCCGGGGGATGTCAGCCTGGGGGCTGTCAGTATTACCCTGGCCGCTCTCGGTCACTGCAGGCGCCGAGCCCTGCCGCGGCTCGTCGGGCACCGGCGCCTTCAAGCACCGGCCCCCGCCCCTCTGGGAGCGGCCCCGGGGCCCCTCGGCGGGGGCGGCGGAACGGAGCCCCTCTCCCGCCGCCGGGGCCGCCAACCTACCTCGGTGCGGCGGTACAGGGTGGCCTCGCCGAAGGCGCCGCGGCCCAAGGTGCGGATGGGGATGTAGTGCAGCTCCTCCTGCTCGCCGGGCACGCCGCC
>WBMY01016200.1:686938-716918 GCA_013397315.1 Donacobius atricapilla
CCTGCCCGAGGACTCGTTGCCGAAGTCGGAGCTGATGGAGTCGCAGTGCCGCTCGTACTCGCCCAGCGACATGGCGATGGCGGCCCCGCTCGGCCCGGCGCTCCCTCAGCGCGGCCCCGNGGCGCACGAAGCCGCGGCTGGGCGCCAATTCACCTCCGAGAAGACAAACGTCCGACGTTAGTTTCGTAGGAAGTTTTAGGAATAAGAAACTGTCTGAAGTAACTGATTCGTATCAAAAAAAGTAATTCGTGCTTCTTATTGTACAGATGTTAATGTTTCTTTTTGCTTAGCCATGCTACACATAATATACATTATTGAAAAATAAGTGACACAAGGGAGAACACACACATTGACAAACACCACGAGTGTACTCAAGCCCAAAGATCTGCTGGGGTAGTGAGAGCACGTTTCACATAGCACAGCAATCTCTCTGTGCCACTCGCAGCTCATGGATTCTCTCTCTGATGAAGACATAAACTAAAAGCTTCATAAATTTTAGAGCTGAAGCTGTAATGACTTCTCTGTCATGAAGTATTGCAACCCTAATCTTAGGTTTGTAATTTTCTTCACAAAGGATGCACACCACCATCGTTTCAACATTTTATTTTCAAAGTTCTGCGATCACAACTACAGGGCGGAAAGCAGAGTTGAATGATGGAGAACGTTCACTTCAAGACAGGTGATCCAACGCTTACAGGAGACCTCAGGAGCTGAAGCACAAAGCCCTAAACCCAAGCATGACGGAGCCCAGTTAGGTCTTACTTCACTACTTTGGGAAGATGCTTGAAAGAATGGACACTGCTCCTTACAAGGTGCTGAAGGTTAAAGAGCTGTTTAGCATTATATGCACCTATTTGTAACTTACACATCAACATCTATTTGTCATGCACTGGAACTATTTCCATACAAAGATGATATCCTTAAAAGTAGCAAAGACAGCATGTTAGTTTTAGGATAAAGAAACTTGCAGTAATGGATGAAAAAGCTCAGATGTGTCTTGCTAAAGATCATTTACTCCCTCCCTTGCAAGGAGAGTACTTGGCAAAATGTCACCTAGCAAATAGTAATAATTTTTTAAAAATCTACATGACAAAAAATCTCATGAAAATGGGATTAAGGAATTTGGAACAGTTGTAGAAAATTGGAAGACTAATTGAAAAAGTCAATCTTCATTTTTCCCGTTTGAAAATAGAGCTATCTTGACCATTATTATCTACAGGATCTGGCAAATTCTTCCACAAAATGCTTACAGCAGTAGCTACAATCAGGTTTAGCCACCCCACAGCTTTGCCTTCACTACCCTTTAAGAAGCAGGCAGTAATTCTCACAGCAAGATGCCCCTATGGTGAGTCGCAGTCACTGTGCACTCAGGTTTATTGGAATATGACTGAAGAATGCATGCCTGACTTTACACCATATTTTTTACTCAAGCATTTAAAGAAACCAGACCATCAAGCCCCCATCAAGGGGCAGTGTGTCATTCTCCCTCTAGCAAAATGAGTATTGAAGGATGAATTTGGGTGAGGGTAGGAAAACTATAATTTAAACCAAATCATAACAAGCATTTGCTTTATTTCAAAGATCTCATTCATGGTTTTCAGAGTCAAGGCAGTACATTGGTTATATTACTAATGAAATATCAGTCCACATCTTACAAGGAAAGATCAGCCCACGCTGAGAAAGAAGTGACAAGGCATCTACATGGTTAATTATAATTAAGAAGACACCACCATGAAATCCAGTTGCATATGTATACCAAATATTTTACGTGTGAAGGAAGATTGTCCAAAGTACACTCGGGGGAAATAAGAGCCCAAGCAGCTGGTATGGGTGAGAAAATGCTAGAGGGTAAAACTCTGCAGCAGGTCAGATCAGAGCTGCCATGGGACACTGCAGGAAAACACAAGCACCTTGCCTTGCCTTGTCTACTTGCAGCTGTAGGAACAGTATCCACCCAGTAACCAAGGAAAAACAAGTTCTTACCACTACAGTTCCAACAGAACCTCTTGGTGCAGTTTATGCAAAAATCACATAATGCAATTGATTTAAAAGCTCAGGGGAAAGCTACCTCAGGAGTACCAGCTATGAAAGGTGATTAAGTGACAGGAAACCACAGACGTGAGAGAAAGCAATGTGAGCATGGTCCTGTCGTTGCTTTTTGGGGGGTTACGTGCCCCCAAAGGAAGTTATTCAACACGCACATTATATTACAGAAACTGAAATACAAAACAGATTAGTCCTTTAGGACATAGCAGTTTTCTCCAAACATGAGCTAAACCAATGATCCTCATAGCAAAGATCACTGGGATGGATACCAAGAGATCACAAGTCCTCTGGCAGGCTGTGTCAGCGAGCTGGAAATGCAGATGCTAATGCATTGAGTTTGAGGTGGTAAAACACATGGACCTCTGGCAATAGAAGGAGCGAACACGAATCTGTTACTACAATTTTGCAGACTGTTTCAGCAGCAGCTGAACAGAGAAATTTCTAGCTCTTGCCAGTTCTTCTGGTGCAAACCAAAATAGGATTCCTACACACATTACTGAGCAAATACAAATGTTTTAGTGCAGTGGCAAAGGTTTGGGGTCACCTGTTTCAGGTTAACCAAAAGGTCCAAGAAAAGCCAACAGGCAGTTTTTCTAAACCCTCTGCTCTTTCCAGCCTCCTCAGAGAAAAGTTACCTGCCTCTTGTCTGTCAAGCTACCACACCACCACATGCAGTGATTTGGGGGAAGAGAAATCAAGCACGAGTCTGAGAAACTTTCCAGGTGGATAAGGGGCAGCAGAAAAAATCTGCAAACACTGAACTCCTGTAGTCTTCACCAGACTCAACCTTTTTTTTTTTCTTCTCTGAAAGATTTATCCATTTCAGGTTTGTGGTCTGTCTTTCCCAATGAGCCACCTTCAACATAAGAGAAGTTCATTTCCCAAAGACTTTGTTCACTAAAATCATGGCCATCTCAGGCATCTGCAAGACAAGTACAGCAGAGGGACACAACGAAACATAAGGGAGACAGAAATAAACCACACGAACTGACAGAGGTAAAGTGAGGCCACGCTACTTTCCCAAACCTCTGCCTCAGGACCCATCAAAATGTATGGGTGGGAATCCCCTCATAAATCTTGACAACCAGTTGCCAAACTGGTTTGAGTCAAATGTCTCTCATCTGCCAGTTAGAAGAAAACACAGTTGTTGTGCACTTGGGTTACTTCTCACATACCTGAGCAGCTTGTAAAAAATGAGCAAGTGTAAAATGTTCATCCCCTCACACATGTACGCAAAGAGCAGCTGCGGTGGGCACCCCGTACAGGGTGCAGCCCACGCTGGCAGAGCAGGAGGTGGAATACACAAAGATAAACCTCACTTAGGAATGCTCACGTGCTGAGTTAAGTACTGCGATAATTAAATCGTTACTCACATTGACAAGTGGGTGGAAGAGGCTGGAAGCATCTGATGCAGTTTGCTACAGGCAATCATAGATTTACCAGTGATGCATCTGTCACATACAAAGATGGGCTCAGACCCAAGGATCTGCAACAGCTCAACTCCAGCCTACTTCCCAGAAGTGAAAAGGAATGAAGACACCAGCCTCAGTGCTGTGAAACAACCAAGACCCACTACCAACCTACCGCATGCAAGCAGCTGTATGATTTCACATACTCAAAATATTCATCCAGGAAAAAACTTCCAGAGGCTAATCCTTATCTAGAGATCTGGGGATTTCCCTTCCTGAAATTCTCCATGGTAGTACTAACTAGTTATCTACCATTCACATGTCCTCAGTCTTGTTATGCAGCATATCTCACTTGGCTACTGCATAACAAAAGGCTTGCTTGCAGGGTCAGCAGAGGAGGTCTGACAGCATTTCAGTAAAGACCTAACCACTCTCTTCAGTATCTGCCACTCACACAGTAACAACTCATCTTTGCAACAGTTTTCAACCTCCTTTAAAGTACAGAACTGAAAGTACCCCTGTCTTAATGCATGAAATTTTACGACAGCTGATGGTGAAAAACTGGATCTTGTAACCCAGAGCCCCAGCCCTTGTGTCACTACCAGCCTCAAAATTCCTCCACACAGAGCAATATAATTAGGAAGGGGGGAGGGAGAAAGGCAAAAAATGGTAACCTGTATTAGGACACCTCACTGGCTGTGCTGGTCCCACTCGACAGAGAAGCCCGTGCACCCTTCCCAAGTCTAGAATTAATTGTTACTAGAGAAGCCTAAGGCTTGTGGGGAGTCTGTTTACTAGCTGATTCCTGCAACAGGTCAGCTTTCAGGAAATAGCAGTCTGCAGGAACATGCACAAAGAGGACAAGACTCACAGCAACAAGGTGAGGTGGGTTGTTTTTCCCCAAAAAAATTTTATTTGAGAAAGCTGACAGAAGTCCCCCAACCAGTCATTACAGGTAAATCCACACCAGTGCCCAATGCCTGCTCCCCAGTAACTACACCAGTACAATGAAGATCAAAACATAACACCAGAACAATGAGAGTGTAACAGTCACCTGGGGAACTTAAGGCCTCACCATCATTTTTACAGTAACTTTGTGTTCAGATAAGGACTGGGAGAGGATATCAAAACAGACAAGACCGGAAAAGCCCCTTTCTTGTACTGTTTTCTCAAGTTACATAAAAACAAAAGCAAAACCTTAACATATCTACAGGTTTCAAACTGTAGGACCTAAAACTACCTTCAAATGACTTCTGTAATTCAGTCCTGTGGCACTGCTGCTGTTCTGCACTGTAGCAGCTTTCAAAAACATACAAGGATAAAATAGATGCAAGGGCAGAGGAGTGGACTTAGGATCCCAATATGGCTTTATCAAAAAACAAACAAATTAAAAGCAATTAAAGTACTTGCAGTGGAACAACTCCAGGAACTTGGGAATGGCGAAGAACTAATGTATTTAGATGATAGGAGATCATCTTTACATCCTCTTTTCCATTGCCTCACCCTGGACAACTGTTTCCTTCCAAGTAATAGATCAGAATCAGGTCAGAAATTATAAAACTAGGCTTTTTTGAAACTGCTAGGCTGGGCCCAGGGCCATGACAACCTCATCCCTACCCAGATCTAGACACAGGACACCAGAATGCTGTGCTGCTGAACCACTTGTTCTGAAGGAATGCAGAGACGATGTAATTGTAATCACTGACTAAAAACTGCAGCAAGTCCAGGAAGCTAACCCGCCTGCTCTTTCCCAGCCTGGTTTATTTAACATAGTACCATCTTGACAGCTGAGAAATGGCGAGAAGCTGCTGGCTCTGGCTATCCAGTACTGCATAGGAAAATAACAGTTCTGTTGAGGGCACAGTTCAGACTGTCCCCTCAGATGTAGAATTAGCCTATTCCCACCCTGTACTGTCTTTTTTCCAGTTCATCCACATCTTTGCAACTCCTCTGCTACCCTGCACAGCACTATTGTACCCTCAGACCTCAATGCAGGGTACAGGCCCTCATGCCTCATGTGAGCATCACATCACCTTGCTCTGAGGTCTCATAAAATGACATTCGGCCACCTGCCTGGATAGATGAGAAGTCTCCTGCTCAATATAAGACCAAGTTTCCTAGCATGACCTGCTCCCATCTGCTTTGTGACTGTATTTGACTGAGGCCTTCTGCACAAAAGGCTGTTCCTGACCAAGGTTTTCAGGAAAGCTGCTGCACTATTTCAAAACAAGAGAGGCAAATCCAAGACAAACATGTGGGGGAAGGGTGGGATCAAGGCTAGATAGCATATTCGAGCAAAGCAGGCTTCTTTCCAAGCTCAAACATACTTCCAAGCCTGCCTTAGAAGGCTCCCCTTCCTCCAAGCTGAATCACCATATGCTCAAGTGCTCTGACCTGTCAGCACAAAGACACCAGCTCCCACAGGGAGAAACACAAAGGTCCATGACAGGGACCAAACCTTGGAAGACCCTCTATTCTCAGGCCCTGCTGGAATGATAAATCCTATTGCTTTGCACTCACCTCCATTTGTTCGAGGCTTAGATCCCAGCTGGTGAGGACAGGGAATCCCCCTGCTGTGCCCCAGTGTGACCTGCATGCCACCTAAAGAGCACAGCAGGGTCAGGTGCTTCTGAGTAACACTGCAGTCACAGACAGATGGGACACATCATCAAGCCATGATTATAAAAGGAGAATAGACAGCGCAAAAAACTTGCTGCAGCTGTCATGGAAACATCTTTTTTTATTTAATTGCTGCCCCAGGAATACCCAAACCCATTATGACCTCCCCCACCCCCAACATCCAACAGGATTTCAAAAGTCCCCCATTGCCTCCAACGTTCAAGCTCTCCTCCCCCTTTAGGGTCCAAGTTCCTCCAGAAAAGCTCCAGTCAGTGGGTATCATCTGTAAGATGGCTCCAGGAGGCCATGGCTAGGCCCCAGTGGTGTCCAGCTGGGTCTGAGAGGAGGGGGGAGAAGATCTGCTCCTTTACTCAATCAGCTTCTTGGCCTTGAAGAAGCGACGCAGGTAGAAAACCTGCCAGGTGGCCAGTCCGATGAGACAGCACATGGAGAAAATGCTGAAGTACAGAACCCGGGTGTTTGTCGACTCTGAAACAGACAACAAACCATTGCACCTGAATCTGGCATCACAGGATGCACCCCAAGATGGCAAAGTTCCCAAGAGTTCTCCTCCCCCATGCAAAAGCAAGATAGCATGAAACCAAGGGCGCCTGAGAACCAGCAGCACTTGAGAATAAAAGCAGAGGGAACAACAAGAAGAATAAGAGGGAACAAGGTGAAGCTGTGGTTAATGGGCAACATTGAATAGAACAGAGTAATTCACATTAGGAATGGAGACAGAAAGAAATGACTTCTAGAGACAAAACAACAAGAGTCAGTGACTGCTTCAGGTTTCCCTTACTAGGAACAGAACAGGCAGAGACTACTATAATTGCTTGATCTCCAAATGCTGCCCTAATAACACATTTAGTAGAAACGAGGGGTTTTAGAGTTCCATCTCTCTGAAGGGGCACACAGACTCTTACCATTTGTGTCCCTCATCTCCTCTTCTCGTTTCTTCATGTAGGCAAAGTCGTTAACGATGGATTCTGAAAGATCTTCCAAACGCCTCAATTCTACTTCCAGGGGTTTCAACTTCTCCACTTTAGCAATCTAGAAAACAGAAGAGTCAAATCACTGAACCAAAACCAGAAGCTCCCACATGGGTTTTTACTGCTAGTGTGAGCCACTCCTCCCCACACGCTACAGATCTGGGGCATCCTTCCCCTCGGGAAATACCTCTACAAGCCAGAAATTACCAATGCATAAAACACTATCACTTCTCCCACCTATTTTCTGAAACACACTTTCCTACTACTCCTCCTACACAATGGAGGAGCACAGCATGCATACAAGCACACTTCTTCCTTATTCGGCTTAATCTTAGCTTATTCACACTTGGCTTCTGAGGAGTGGGTAGAAGATCTTGCCACATGATTAAACCTCCAGTGAGTATAAGTCACAGACTGAGGTAGAGGTGACTAACTTAAGTACATGTACGATTCAGTTCCACAGACACACAGGCTATTAGCACCGAGACTCCCTTTGCTAATGCCCCAGAAAGCCCAGGCAGCCCGGTTCCCACTAGCAGCAGCTTGATTATCCCACAAGAGCTCGGTGTTTTTATCCCTCAGACGGAACCTGCAGGGAAGCGTAGGCTGTTGGCAAGGGAGCCCGCAGCCAGCGGGTGGCACTGCGGGGCCGCGGCCGGGCCCGGCTCCCGCCGGAACGCGCCGCTCCCGGCAGGAGCGCTGGGTCACACGGGACATCGCCTCTGTGCACAACGCCCCGCGAGGCACCGCCGCTCACGCCTCGGTATCCAGAAACAAAAACCCGCTGCAAAACTCAACTAGAAAGCACAGCACGCAACAGCAACTATTTAAGTTGAATGTGTCGACATGTGCCTCTGCCCCAGTTGTGGCTATAACCTGACACACACGTTACATAAAACTTGTGACACAAGCACACTCAAAGGAAGTTAACTGCAATTCCTGACATTTCTCCAGTGTAGGGTTCGGGTAACTGCGGTTCTTGTATAGAGTTTGTCACTATTACCAAGATGTGACAGGCCATTGCCATGAAAGGCAGATGCTGTGTCCCTGGGTAATGCAGCAGAAGAAAGATGAGTTAGAGGAAACATACAGAGCACCTGCAATTCACCACCGGTCTCAGCCTCACAGGAATATTCAGATGTAAGCTGCATGATGGCCATCTCTCAGTGATCCATGCTGACAGGCAGGCAACAGGGCACCCAGCATGAAGGTATCCCCAAAATGCCACTTCCAGCTGCCCGGGCATCAGAGCCAGAGCTGAAGAGAGGCTCGTGACCAAGCCAGTGCTAGCTAATCAGCCATTCCACTGAAGGGTCTCCACATGACACACATATCCTGGCAAGCAGCAAGCCATCAAACAATCATCTGGGGATTTTTATGCTGAGACAAGCTGTATATTATAGCTGTGCCAGCACAGCAGTGTCAGTTTGGAGTGTGTTTGAGAGGAGGGGTAGGAAGGAGTAGGTTAACCCCCTCCTGCTTTCTAGCCAATAGGCTGTAATGACAAAACCGTGTGGCCTGGCCACATACCTGCCAGCAGAGAGCTTTGCTAAAAAACTGGCACCAATGTCAGCATGACTATAGCCCAGGCTCTGCTGACACTGCTAGAGCAGCACGTCTGTGACACACACAGAGTCTTGGGCAGCTGTACTGACAAGCTAGCCTTGCGCTGACCAGCTCCGTTATCTTCCTTGAGAGCTCATTTCCTCATCCACAGAAGGCTACAAGGGTTCCGCTGGGAAACACCAAGGTTTATCTGCTCCATCTGCATCCCTTCAGCTGCTCGTAATAGGTGTAGCTACATCTAATAGCTACTTTTAGTCCTGCATGTATTCCGAGATGAGTATTCTGAATCACAGAAACAATTTGAGTGGAAAAGTCCTCTGAGATCAAGTGCAACCTAAGACCTAACACCACCACGACAACTAGACCATGACACTAAGTACCATGTCCAGTCTTTCTTTAAACATCACTACCTCCTGGAAATTCTTACCCCTAATGAATCCAACATGCACAGCTACTCCAAGATATTTTGTAAAAAAGCCCACCGAGCATCTGTAATGGTGGAACATCACCATCCTAGAAAAAAACATCTCAACCACCAGCACCAGGACAGCAACTACAATGAGCTTCCCAGGGGTTACTGAAAGATTTGTCAAAGCCTAACTCTCTTCCTAGCATGGAAAGAGATACACTATAGCCAAGAGTTGACAAGGAATAGTCGATGTGGAAAAAAACCTAGATCATCAAGCATTCTTAGTGCCATCAGACATCTTTTTACTTTTCTATATCCTCATTTCTACTTCTTGAAGTTGTTCCTCCCAAACCCAGATAACTAAGGCATAACACTGCAGTTTGATCTTCTAATCCAGCTCACTATTCCAGCTGCTTTGCTCCAAGCATACCTGGATCTATGAAAGTTTATTAAGCCAGACTTAGGCAGTATCAGTGACCCTCACTGAACTCGCTGTATCAAGTCTCCTTGCAGCAATTCAACAAGAAGGGCTGTACAACAGGTCACTGGTACTCAACAACAGATGAACATCACAAGCAAAAGGCTCAGAAAGCCTGCAATTCCATGAGAGAAACCCAAGCAACACTCCTCTCCTCTGAGGCCTTACAGCAACCTGTCAAGTCAAAACTCACAACTACTACAGCAAACTGAGAAGAGAGATGGTGAAAAAAAGAAAACACACTGCAAAGCAGTGTGGTTATACATCTATAGCAGCTGTACAAATAATAAATCTGTTTGAGTTCTTTGTAGACATACTGCTCAACAAGGCTCAATGCAGCCTACCACTCTGAGAGGTCCTCACAGCAACAGTCCTTCAAGGTAGGACTGCAGTAATGTAACTCTAGAGTATGCTGTGGGGTGGTATTTAAAGGGATTCTGTAAATGTAGCAAACATAATCCACCCAGTTATGCTATCAGGGATTCATCCCATAAAATTTCAACATCTTGCAATCCCTTAGTAGCAGGTTGACAGACAGCTGGCCCTGTGAGTGTTCCACTCTTCCCTGACCCCAAGTACATTTTCACTTTCCATGTAGGATGTGCTCCAGACTGACTTAAGCTATGATTCCTCTGCTATTCCCAGACCCCAAGCACCTCCTCACGGTCCACACAGGAAGTGCTCCCAACCAACTTAAATCACACGAGACCAGACAGCCCAAAATTTGAAAGGATATAAAAACACCAGCATGACCATATCAGAAATTTGTTAATTTTCATACACAGCCTCCTCTGCTACCCATTCTCCTCTCTATGGCATCTCCCATGCTCTTATGCACAGTGGACACAGCAATCATTTGCAGGACTCCTTCTCCACCAATAATTTCTCATTTTCTCAAGCTCTGTACTGGGGGATGACTGATCCCAAATCCTAGTGAGCCAAAAGCATGATAAGCTGCCATAAAAATTCAGCATCCAAACCAGTCACGACTGTCTCAGGCACAAAGTAACTGCTACTCTATACAGCTGGCTCTTGGGTGTAAGCAAGCTATGTCCTCCTAAGATGGAAATCTTTAGGCTATTATGCCTATTTCCAATATCACACCTTTAAACCAAATACCCATTCCACAGTAGCTACTATGCCAAACACCTTTACACTGATACACTGCCAGTTCTTAGAAACGCACAAGCGCCATTTCAGGTCTGCCGAGCCAGTACATCTTACAGGCAGGAAGGTAAGAATAGTAACATTGAAACCTGACCTTTAAGAGAGGGTCTGATATTAACTTAAAATGACCTCTGCTGGGGCTAGGGAAACTTCACCTCTCAGTGTCTTGTTGCCTCTAGTGCCTATGCCCAGAAGCTTGGTCATGCTGTCCTAGCCAAGAAATTCACACATTAGGCTCCAGTTCCCAGAGTATAGAATCAATTCTAGTCTATGTTTGTCTTTTTTTTCCTCCCGTAACATTCAAAGCTTCACTGCAATTGTAGTTTGCAGACAGGCTTTCATCACCACTGGGAAAACAACTTCCCATCATGAGCCCAGATCTACAAAAGGCATCACGTGAGTGCTGGGAAAGGGGAGCCTGCAGTGCAGGCAGCCAGTGGATATACCTCCTCGTAGTTCTTTGCTTCAACACCGTGCTTCATATCCAGAGTCACGAGCTGGTCCGGCATCCTCCCTGTTCCTGGAAGCATAATGAAAGGATTCCTTGTGTGAAACATGCAGCCTGCCAGGAAATCACCAGCTCTTCCCACCAGTAAGGAAGAACTCAAATCCTTCCCCTCCCTCCATGTCTGCAGCTAACTGCGGAGGCAGCACAGTCCAGCCTAAAAATACAGAGACTTCATAATAAATCCTGGCTGAAGGAGAGCCTCCCAAAGATAATGAGAACAAGCTGTAACTAAAAGCACTGAGTGTCTGCAGTGATGCAAATCACTGTAAAAACTGCAGAGGATTAGAATATGAACACCAGCTGCTATGAGACAACCTAGTGGAAGACAAATCACCAGAAGGGCAAATATTCAGCTGGGAAGCCCACATTCACAGGAAGTGAACCAGCGACTGTCAGGGTTACTGGGGCTGTAAATGGCTTTACATTCAAAGGAGCAAATGATAAACTGCTCCAATTGAGGAACACGGCATATGAGAGCTACTGACCCTCACATGCTGGAATGTCTGTAGAAGTCAAGGCAATCCCTTTACCAACCATCTCAGATACCCAAGAACCACACTGCTAATGCAAACTCCAAGAGAGCAAGAGGCTTCTGAACTGGGAAAACGCTGCCTCAGAGAGCTGCCAGCTGGAGCCGCACAAACAGCACATAAGGCTGCAGCCACCAGCAGAGTAGGTATCTTTCAAGGCTGTAACCCCCGGGCTAGGGAAACCTGTGGCTTATAGCTTCTTTCAACTGCTACAAACTGTCACATCTGAGAACATTCACAAAAGGAAAAAAAAAAGTAAGATAGTCATATCAGATACTCTCAAAAATGCTGCACATCAGCATATCTGAGTATCATTCTCTATTATACCACCCACCAAGAAAATGTCTGTATGTAACACATTTCCAAAACCCAGCATGCTGGGACATACAGCTGTCCTCAACTGGCTGCCAGCAAAACACAAGGTCTGAATTTAGTTAAATTATGAATTTCAGAGTCTCTGTCCAGGAGCATGTCCAATACTCACATTTTGCCTCAGAAAGCTGCCAGGTGGGCATTCCCTCAGTCCACAAACAAATTCAATGTACAGGTCATGCTGGGTCACTCCAGTTGGAGCTAGGAAGATATTCCAGATCTTCGATACAACATCCCCAAATTCTTTCTCTACCCACTCACTGAACAGCTCTTCAACACCAGACTAGAATCACGTTCTACTGCTAGCAGGACAATGAATAATCTACTGATAAGATGGGGCATATCAACTACAAACTGCTCCTTAAGTCTCCTTATGGGACTGCACTATATAAGAGCCCACCAGATGAATTACGATTCGGATGGAATTTTGTTGTTTTCTTATAAAAGACCAGTTACTGTAAGAAACCCCTGAAGTCCCAGCACTGTTCTTTAACAGACAGGATGTATACAATCCCCAGGACTCCCTTCCCCAACCACAAGTTTTGACTACTTATGCCACACATATTACTGGCATGCACAGAGACAGGCAGGTAGGACAGTAGCTGCAGAAAAAAATTCACAGCACACAGTTCAGTGATAGGTTTTTTTAATGGTGCTCAATTCCTAGTAATTTAAGTTGAGAGGTGAAGTTTGCAGAAAGAGATAAGAAAGATGAAAAGGTGAGTGAACAGAAGGACAGAACTAGAAGAATTAATTTGCTAGACTGGAAGGGAGAGCTGCCAAGAGGCAGTAAGAAACCAGAAACCTTAAAGCTGTCAGGTGCAAATGGATGGAGAGCAGACATTTTGCAGGAGGTTAACGTTGTCAGAAACTGGCAGGGAAAATCTCAAGCTGCTCTACTGTAAGTTTACTAAGCACAAGGCAGCTCCCCTCACACTCATCAGATCCTCAAAAACCCCTTGCTTCTCCAGCCAAGGCTGACCGGAGAAGGCTGGATCAGCAGCAAAGAGAAAAACAGTCAAGATCAGAAATCATGAAGTAAACTGATACCTACATTCCTCAGGTCTTCGAGAGCTCATCTCATCTGAACTGTTTCCTGGGAAATTACGGGAATTCTTAATTTGCAAAGTCAGTGGAAAAACAGGATGGTTGAACTGAACATCAAAAAGTTTTCGCCCAGGAATTCAAGAAAAAAATGAGTCCTAACACTCTTAAGACTTAAAAATTTGGGAAGAGAGGGATTACAGAAGAAACATACAGTTAAATATTAGCACACAGAAGAGCCCTAGAGGGAGAATGCAGTGAGGCCAGGTTGTTCACCTGAGATTAGCATATCGTGGGAGAGTAAATGTGCCTGGGAGCAGAGCACTGGTCAGGAAGACCAGGACCATTCTGCCTGGAAGAGGGTAAAAAGCCTATCATGCAAATACCCACAGCTCCAAGAAGCACCCTAATAACTCCTCCATTCTGATAAGGTGAACCTTCAATATAAGATCTCTTTCTCACTTCCTCTTCCTCATTTCTGCGGTTAGGGATTGAGAAATCCCAGTTGCTTGGACCCCTCAGATCCAACAGCTCTATGTTTCCTATACCAACAGTTTCTCTCTTGCAATACTCCACAAACATCCTCCTTGGCTGCTGCTTTAAGTCCTGATTACTTACTTGATGAGACTGGGAAAAAGACCCTAACCTTTAAAGAGAAACACGGGAATTAAACAGACTTGGTAAGTTGTCCCACTCCCATGCTGACCTTATAAAGGAAATAAGGTACTTCCTTGTGACGTGGTTACTTCTTTCTAAGTACCTAACCAAGTCCTGGAGATGATCAAGCCTCAGAGTGTTGCATCCCTAACTTTAATACATCCTTCACTTCCAGCACAGACATGGGAAGTCTGGAGATACTCTAGGTGGAATCTGGGGCACCTGGGTCCACAAAGAAAGCCTCCAGAAGAGGATCCTGCTGCTTAGTCGATGAGCTCTAGATTTTGGCAGCTCAGTGTTCCACACGTCATCCAAGTAGAAACTGCATTTAGAAATACTTAATCCTCAACCATATTGAAAGCTTTAAAACCAACTTGCAACAAGGGAGTCAGGGAACAAACATTTGCTACAATCAAAACAGTTGTAAGGGGCTCTGTCTAGGCAAGAAATTTCTACTCAAAAGCACCAAACTAAGAGTCTAGACACAACTAAAGAAAGAAACCTTTCCCACTTCAGTGTGTGATCACGTGGTAGCTATGAAAAGATCGGCAGGACTGTCTGGAGACTTCTCAAATACCCAGGTGTTGGAAAGTAAATAGCATGAGTGACTCCCAGATGAGTCACTAGTGTCTGCATGTCTCAATGTGTTAAGGAACATTTGGAAGTCCTACCTTTGGAGTAAAATAAAAACATAATCCTGAGCATTCAGGGCCACTATTTTTTCTGTAAAATACCACAGAAGAGGTGTTACAAGCCAGATCACTCCCAATCCCAGCAAAGAATACAGCCTTCTCTTTCTGTAAAGTTTTCAACTTGCACTCTATTTGCATCTTATATGTGGAGCAGAAACAGCAAAACAGCAGCTGCCTTTCAACTGATTTGAAGAATGCTGCTAGTGAATGCTCTGTGAAACACTCTGGGATCTTTTAGGATAAGACCTAAGAAAAACTGGGCCCAAGAGGCAGAACTCTGACAGTAACCATTAAAAGATGAAGCACCTACAAACTTGCATGTGCTCACACCACCACTGATAAGACTAGAGCCCACATGTTGGCCACTTTTAGCACGTTTGTCCTGAAGTTGAGCTTGGGCATTCAAACCAGTACATGCGTCACACTCACAGGAAACAAGCCTCAGCATTTGTTAGGCAACCATCCTTGAAGCACAAATGCAAAGCTGACATCCTACTCATTTCCCTTTCCCTTTATTGACCACTTCAAGAGCAGTTGTGGGTGCAAATCAAGGACACACTCCCTATACACACACAATCCAACCTCATTTAATAGTTGTCAACCTATCACAGGATAGCTGCCAAGAACACATTGTGCACAGATCACATTCTACCGAATGGGGAAGAAATGGCCTGCTGGGGTGAAAGAGAGGTCCTGGAGATGATGGCATCTAGCTCTGTCCTGGCTCAGCTGCAAGATGGGGAGAAACATTAAACTAGCAAAAGAAGTGTGGTTTCATCACTGGTACTACCACTCATTGCAACTGTGGCGACCTCTGCAGGAGAAATGCCCAATTCCCTTTCAGAGGAAACCAAAGTGCTCTACACAACAGCCACAGAGGATTACTTCAAATGCAACACACAGAGCAGATGTTCTGCAGTGAGACTGGCCACAACCTCCTGAAGATCAGCTTTAAAAGTCAGGAGTGCTCTGTGGACCACACTCAAGATCACTTTACTCATTTCCTAATCCACATAGCTACACAAATTTGATCAGAAGCTAGAAACAGCCAGCACACCTTTCATTTCACTTACCCACAGGAAGCTTGCTCTCAAAGCAGGCCTCAAACATATCGTAGTCTTCAGTGGTGAAGGCAAACTTGCCCTTGGTGGCATCCTCCTTGGCATACAGGATGTGCCCAGCCGAGTCAGTTATCTATAAGAGGGACAATGAAGGTAAGAATCACAGTACTTGGCTGCCGTGAACTCATGCTGCCTGTGCAGCAGGACTAGTCCAAGCCTCCCCTTTGGATCTGCTGCTTTCTCCTTTCAACAGTTTCCCTCCTTCTTTGTGACTTCATCAGTTCCTCCCCTCTTCATCCACACACCAGTAGAGTGACTATAAAGTAATTATTGACTCTTAGATCCAAAAAATCCACCAATCAACCAAAAAAAGCCCATCCCCCCAAAAAAAACTACCAAAAAGCAATTGATCAATGAATTTAAAAAATCCCAAACTGAAACCCACATTAATTTCTCTTCCTCCTATGAATCCCAAATACAGACTACATGTAAGAACTATAGGTGAACCAAACTGTCATTCATTGCCTTTATTTGCAAGCATAATTCATGAATTCCCATAGCAACAGAGATAGGGAAAAGGCTTATGGGACAAAAGAGTCATATTCCGCAGAAAATGAAACGGAGAAGAGTACATCTACTCCTCTAGAAATGAACCATGAGCGTGGCCCTGAGTTACACAAGGTTTGGGTGCCAAGATCCATAAAAGTGGCCACTTCAAAGGACAATTCAGACTACACAGACAGAATAATGACTGCTTTGCACTAACTCTATAAAACTACTAAGAATAGGCAAAAACTGTGGAAGGTCTACAAAAATGCTTCAACAAAGAGTATAAAAAGAAAGGACATGCATTCCATGACGTAAACTTGAGAATAATTGTGCTCAATTAAAGGCTCCATCCAGCTGAAACACTCTGACCAGGGAGAGGAGTGGAAAAAAATGGAAGGTGTTACAACACTGCATGAATATGAACAGTGTGTATTCCACTGGAATGCTTCCCATTTTCCCTCGATGCTAATTTTTAACAGGTACGTCTGAAACAGCATGGACATTAAAGTTACTAGGGGTCTTAGAGATGAAGAAAGTAAAAAGCTTGGGGATTATTTTAAAGGTATGTAAGACCAAAGCGCACAAAATTATTTGTGGCATGGAAAAGGTAAGTCAGACATTCTATTTTACTTCAGCCTTTTTTCCTGTACAAAGGCCATGAAAAAGGGCTATGTACCCAGAACTATTATATGGAAACACTCTTTATTCTTATTAGAGCACCTAATTAACTCTCTGGCACTGGATTTGAAACAAGTGTGGACCTACCCTTGGATGAGAGTTGCTGCATTAGGCAGGAAAAACAATCAAGTATATAAATTGTCATACTTTATGGTATAAACCATAGCAGGCAAGACTTTAGGAACAAGCTTCCCCTATATAGAGATGATCCCACAATGCCCTGTTAGGGGATTTGTTGTAGCTGCTCCTGTACGCTGTCAGTGTCTGAGAACCAATGAGGAGCACTGCTCTCTGTGCAGCAGCTCAGAGCTGTTTTCCAATGGCAAGCAGATGAAAGCACGCCTGCGCAGTCAGGTGCAGGCAGCTGTGCTGCCATCCCCTTGCCACAAGCCACAAGCCACCAGCTACCTCCTGACTGGAAGCCACCAGGCACTGGGAGGCACTGGGAGGCACTGGGAAGCACTGGGAAGCTTGGCCTTAGTGGGCAGGCCCATCTGCACTGGAGAACTGTGTATGTTTGACCATGCCAGCACAATGTAGAAGGCAGTGATTTGGCCACCACATGGCACGTGCTGTTTAGCGGAGCAGTCATGATAAACCAAGATGCCTCATGAGCATGACACCACACATTCTGCACACCGAGTTTTCCATCACAGAAAGTAGTCAGAACAACACAGCTTTCAGATGCCCCTACTATTCTGAGCACTATTTTTCTATGCCTCTTTAGGCACCAGAGCTGATCTTAATGCAGCTTGATCCATTTTTGCCCTTTGCAGCTCATGAACAGCATTCTGGACAGTAAAAGCCCTGCTATTCGCTTTCATCAAAACTGAATAGCATTACCCAAATCAGCCAAATACACTGCCCATTCAGCCGGGTGTGCGAGGGCGGGAGAAGCTGCTAATAGCTCAGTCAGAACGCTTGTGGGGGAGTCGATCTGAAAAGGATTTTTCATGCTATGCTAACGTTATTTACGGTAAGGCAATCCCCTACAGACAGGGCATTGTTTGCCCTTGACAAACAGCCCGATACCGTCGGGCTCGACAATGCGGCAGAGGCATGGGGCTGCCAAAGGAGAGCTCAGGCGCCCGACGCCCCCCCGCAGCAGCCAGCTGGCAGAACCCGCGGATTCCTCCAAAACAGAGGGTGCCACTGTTAGCGCTGGGCTATCACACACACAAATCTCAGCTCACCGGCAGGAACCGAACTGAGCCCGCCCAGAGCTAACTACCGACCTCCTCCCTCCTCTGCTCGGTGGCCCAATCCAAGGAGCCGAAGCAGACCATCCAGTGCAGAACAGAGAGTACCTGCAGACATCATGTCCTGAACTGACCTTTCCCACACAGACCCCAGAGAAAGCAGGCACCTATCAGAGAGGTTTCAGCAGTTATAACAAGCCCAGCACACTGGGAGGACACAGCATACCCAAACAATAAGAAGGAAAGCAAGAACTGCATACATTATTTTTCCTCCTTTATAGCTTTTCGAAGTATACAGGGCTTTTAAAATTTATTTCACTTTGTGGTTCGAACAAAAAAGAACTTCTGTAAGCAGCACCACCTGGATACCTGCTTCAACAGCAAAGCCAACCAAGACTCAAACACGGGATTCACTGGTTCACCATCACCTCTGTAGATAAGTCCTATGTCATAAGTGAGTTTTGGGAGAGACCGTGGGGTCAACTGACCTAAGAGTGGGCAACCTGAGAACACAGTTACTCAGCAGTAAGAGACAGATGGGAATATGGCACTTCAGCTGAAATACATGTGCCTTGCCAGGCAAATACTACATCAACATTTTAAAGTCTTAATGCTGCCTGGCTCTACCTATACACAGACAAGTTGCCTCTTACAAATGATGCAAGAACAGAAGAACAGGATTTTTTTTTAAAACTTAAGACTCCAGAAGAAGCCTTCTCTAGCCATAACCAAGCACAACTGCCAGTAATGCCAGGGCCTTCAGGCATTGGCAGGCAGATGCTGTACAGGCAACCTGATTTCAGGAGGTCTAAAATACTCAAGAACACCAAGTTCAGAAATTCCTGAGCAGACCATTCTCTGTCTGTTTGCGTGCTTACTGTTGAAACCTTTGGGAATTTGGACAGAAATAAAAAAGGGAACAGAAGGCTGTTCTGAACTGACTATACAGCAACAAACCTTATTTAACTAGGTTGGAATTTTGAAGAAAGCCTAGGAAAGGCAGATTGTGGGCAGCATGAAAGTGAAGTTGTTGAATTAAAGTGAAGCTGTTGAAGTTTAATAGCTGCGTGTCACACAGATGTATTAGTCATGTATATTCTGCCAACCCTGTACTTCCTGAAGATCCTTCAGGATAATTTTCTTCTGTGCAGCAAACATTTGCCTACCTAAAATCCATGCAAGCCAGGACACAGCAAGATGAGAATAGCCATTCTGTGTACCAGAACCTGGTTTCTCAGCCCCCATTCCACTGTGCCAGGATCCTGTTGTGCCAGGCCCCTAGGCACGCGGGGAGCCCTCGGAAAGCCACGTCACCATAACTCTTTCCTGCTCACACGGTGTCAGCAGCCGTGGTACAGCTTGATCGCAGCGGCCCATCTCGCCAGGCGCCGGATAATCTGCATCGCGTGCGGATTAAATGGCAGACTGCGGGACGGGCCGCTGCAACTCGATCTTTGGGGAGAAAAAGCTCCTATTTGGCTCAAGCTAAAACGCTGCCCTGGTCGCTCGGTGCCCAGCACCCGGAGCTCCTGGGCGGGCGGGTGGCCCCTCGCACAGGGCGAGTCCCGCGGTGCGGCGCGGCGCAGGCCGGGGCCGGGCCGGCTCACGCGTGGGCCGGTGTCACGCGTGGAACACGTCACCCCTTCCTCCCTTCCTTCCTTCCTNTCTGGGGCCGGCGGGCGAGCTTTCGAGGAGGCTGCTTCGTTATGAAACGAATGAGCAATAAAGTTAATGCAGTAATAACGGAGGGGGAGGAGTAATAAGGGCCTCGCTGGTTAAAGAATTGGAAAATTAGAGCCAAACCAAGCTGTGCTCTGAGGCAGAGGAGCGTTCTAGAGGTGTCAAGCAGTTTGAATATCGGTGAGACTGCCTCGCGGCTGAAGTCCTTCACTGGGAGGGACACTTGCTGTTTATTTTATGGGGTTTTTTCATTTTTGAGGAGTAACTTCCCTCTTCTTCACACAAGAAAATTCAGTTTTACGGGATGTCTCGCTTCCTTGCATCAATACCTTGTGAATACCATCCAATAGGACTATCCAGGTGTTATTAAGAGCAAATAAAATTACGATGATTTTTGAAGAGAGAGCATTACTTTTTTCTCTCTTTTTGCAGCGTATACTCAGATCTACTTTTTTTTCTTCTTGATACATATATAACTCTTTAGGAAGACAGCATTAAGTAACCACTGACCAGCTTTGGGCTGCTGCACCACTTCATTCCCAGCCTCCTGGCCTGGCAGTGGAGCTGCCAGGAAGAACACGCACGAGTGGGAGCAGTGACTCGTTCTGTGGCTCAACCTGCGAACAGGGAGGAGGAAAATTGCATGGGTGTAGTCAGCTCCTGTGATCAGCTGCAAATATTTGGGTGCGCTAAGATGTAAGGAAAAGCAGGAAGAAGGACATGGATAGTAACATTGCTAGAAAGCAATTTTTTTTTTTTTTTAATTTCTTTTAGCTTGAGTAACAGAAATTGCACCATTGTTCCACTTTTATTCCTTAAACATCACAAGCTGTGTTCTCCCTCTGGTCAAAACATGTCTTTAATGACAAGCAATAACAAGGAGCCAGTACAAACTTCTATTTAAATAGGCTTTAAGTGGCAAATTTCATACCTGGATGTTTACCTGCGGAGCATTTTAAAGAACAGTTCAGTGCTTTTACCTGCTTGTGCTCATACTTACTGAGAAAATATGATCAAGCTCTCCTGCAGGAACAGGCACTAAGCCCAAATGTACAGTGGTGGAGTGACCTCATTGCTTGGAGGGAAATAAAAAGAACCTTCACACCTCCCCCCCAAAACAACACCCCCCCCCCAAACCCCCAAACAACAAAAACCTCTCAGGCACAGCACTAGACCTTTGCCCTTACTTTAAGATCCAGTTTATTGTTTAAAGTGGGATTTACAGTCACTTGATGGACATTTCAATACATTTTTATTTCTCTAATCAGTTCACAAACCTTCCCTTACTTGGACGATTAAATTATTTGGAAATGTAACTATAATAAAATAAATATTTTGCTGTCTCTGCAATATGTCAAAGTATATTTGCAAATGAAAACATTCTTTCCATTGCAGCACTTAAGGCAGAAATAGCTATTACTTCACAAAATTAAGAAACATGGATTACTAGAATATGAAGATATGAAATATTGTACCATAAAATTCCTGATGAAACAGGCACAGCATGACAAATTTCTTCATGCAGAACATTCCTCAAACCAATGACATGTATCCAGCCTTGTAACATGTTTAAAACATTCAATAATGCCTTATTTTCCAGAGAAAGTGGTTCCTTCATGTTGAACTAGCCTCACTTTCTGAAATCGAAGTGTGAACCCAACCATCAAAAAACCTATATATGACTGATTACCATCCCTTTCTATTGTGGCCATTTTGTCATGGTACATTTTTAGATGAGTTACATTTACGACCAACAAATTTATCCCCCGCTTTCTGTTGTAGTCTCCTCCTGTGGATACATTATTCTAGAAACTGCCACATAGGCAAGTTCAGATCTAATTATAAACCCCCCTCAGAGATCCTTTAGTGCTTCAGTGTGTTATGGAATGAAGTGGTACAGAGCTGCTGTCTCTTCATAATCCCCAGCTTTTGGCTCTTTAAAGCACTTAAATATGCAATGGGGCAATCTCCCTTGAGTGTGCAAAGTAACTTACAGCAGAGGGAAAGCATTTGAAGATCCTTTCAGCTGCAGGTTAGGAAATAACAATCTTGCAGGGACATGCCTTAATGTTTCCACATAGTGGAGGCTAACGAAATGCTTCCTGTAATTCAAAAACCCTGAACAGAGGTGAAGGAGAGATTGATAACTTGTTACACAACTTTCCAGATGAAGCTATGACCTATTTTAGCTTAAGCTGCTGCGTTAAGCGTTGTGGGAGCTTGGCAGTCAGCTGGAAGCAGGTATTCATTCTCACTGCCACAATTCATAGACAAATGGGTGTATCCCCAAAGCAAACATTAACATCAGCTGCCAATCACAATACACTGGCAAAATTCGAACCATTTTGTTCCTGTGATAGAAGACATCTCTTATCTTTCCAAATATCCCAAATGCAGTTTTATTGCTGTCTTGAAAATTATGAAGAGAGCTATTAATTATTCAGCCTTCAGTTCTGTTTTAGCAAAAGAGCAATGGAAACCCTTGGATGTCCCTGTAGTCTGAGACAGCAAAGACCATTGAAGAAAATATCCCTTTTCCCACCAAATTTCTAATTTTTCCCAACTGACAAAGTTCACAGAGTGTTAGGAGTAGTGAATTCCTGCCACACCAAAATGTATCTTTTGTCTATGGTAAATGGCAGAAAACAACACTAATTTGCTCTCTCTGTGAAACAATGTGTATGAATGTGTATGAATTACGTGATTAGACCCTTTTTTTTCACTGCTTCTGCGTCAGCTGCTGTGGCATTTTTGCATTTTCTTCTTTTGGACAATAAAAAGTTGAAACAATGTTCCTCTTAAAAACTATTCTAGACTTACTTTTATGCTCTAATCCTTTTGCATTCTGCCTTGCACCTGGCAATCCACTACAAGCTACTGAGAAAATTCTATAAAAATTACATATGCTTTATGATGCTAATCAGTGTTTTTACTAACCATGCAAAATTATCCATCCACCACTTCTAGAAAGTGCAAGGCCACTTCTTTTAAGGGGCTATATTTGAACTCATTGCTGGGATATAACTCTCACAGTCATCATTGTGATCACAATCCATATAGAGATGTTATTCAATCAACTAAAAATAAATCAGTGGCTAAACAGCCATAAAACCGCATTGCACTGCTTTATCTCTCCTGTAATCTGTCCCAGAGATCACATGTACTGTATGCTGGCCATATAACTAAAATATATAGCATTTGGGTAAGAGGCATGGAACAAAACAACTTTGGATATCAAGAATCATTTAAGTTGAATCCTTTGAGGAGACAAACTATTGTTACAGCACATTTATATGTATATGCTTCCATTTCACCATGAGACTGAAGTTATTCCTACAAAGTACTTTAAAATCCTGCATGGATGTGAATTGCTTGAAATCAAGTGTATGGGGCCTAATCTAAATTATGAGTCCATTTAGGGAAACAAAACATCCTTCATCAAAGACAGTCCAGATTCAATCACAAACTAACTACTTTGAGGAAGTGAGCATTTATGATTCTTCTCTCATCTCTCTCCAGAGCTTTTCCTGCTGCCAGGAAGGTTTTCAGCTTTTAAGTAGTAGCCTGACAGCCCTCCCATTTTTCTGAGGCAACCTCCCACTTCACTTCCCAGCAACTTTCACCTACTGCCTGTAGCCTTGGTTTTTCAGCCTGAGATGTTTTGATTTCTAAAACTCCATTCTCAGAACTTTCTGTAAGCAGAGAAGATGTTTTTGCTAACTCCATCTTGTTTTCATTCTTCTTTAGAGGTGGAGACCATTTGATGTCTCTCTGTGTTGGCCAATGTGATTGAATGGGTGTTACTTCTAACACAATCAGTTTAGCTCTAGCGACCTAGTATATAAAGAGGTCAATTTTTTAATAAACTCAGTCTTTAGCCTTCTGAAAAATTCTGGAGTTGTGTAGTCTGATTTCGTGTCCTACAGCGACATTGCCCTCCTGGAGCTCAAGGGGAGCCCATATCACTTTCCATTCCCAACAGACGGCTCCAGGCAAAGCCCTGCTTCTTCCCCAGCCCCAGTACCATGAACCATGCCAGCTCCCTGTCCAGCAGAGGCGTGCTGGCCTTTCCTGCTCACCAGCAACAGTGTTGGGATTAACTTTTCCATCAAACACCAACACAGAGTTCACCTAGAAACCCCCAACCTCTGCAAGAAGCGGCTGCCTTGTTACCTCCTCTCAAGCCCCAGCCTTGTCCTCTTCTGACCTTTGTGATAAATAAACCTCTGCTCAGGGAGGGTAACAAATTATTGTTTACACAAGCTTTCAAGAATCTCCACAAAAGAGGTTTTGTTACCTAAGCCACAACTCAAAAAAAAAACCAGAAGCTTAGGGTATTGTCTTGTCTCAACAGGTAAACTCTCCAGTGTTAAGACATACCATTATTTTTCTTTCAGTTGTGAATCACAGTGCAGGTGCAAAACAACACAGAAGAGAGTACATTTGATGGTTGGGGCATAACTTTATATTTACTTTTTCTTAAAAGACCATAGCTGAGATCCATCTGATTAAATGCATATCTCTGCATGGGTCATGAGGGCTGCATCCCTTTTCCAAGCAATGGAGAGAAAGAAGTTATTCTAGAGAGGTCTTCTCATCCTGAACCAGCCATCTAAATCTGGTGAGATAAGTCTCACTCCAGGTTTCTTCAAACTGAATTTATGCTGAAATCAAGGTCTAATCAGCAGTTACATTGTGTATTGATGCTCCGCAGAAGTCTGACTGAGCTGTGTCCTAACCAGTGAACAGCATCTTAAATAAGGTGACTGGCCAGGTCCTCCTCCCTGCAGCTCAGCTCAAGCCCTCATTCACCTCATCCCTGTCTCCTGATGGTGACCCCCAGGCCAGCTTCCAGACCACTCAGACCAGCTCCTCCACCGTCCTCTCTCTGATAAAGGCTAGAGATGGATATGGCATAGGACAGTGGAGAGAGGACATATTTACTCCAGTATCAAACAACTGAGTTAGACCTAATCAGAGGCCCTCAGAAGAAGACACACTATCCTTTTTAAAACATACACTCACTTTTTAAAAACTGTGTCTTTCTGCCAGACATATGAATTTCAACGCTTTTTAATATTGCTGAACTCTTTTATCAGATGCTTTCCAGATCTGCTGTCCAATGCCTGTAAAGGTATTCCTTAAAATCGGTTTTAGATTTTGGTAACTGCAAGCCTGTCACAGAACTTGCCCCCAGCTGTACCTGATAGGAGCACAGTCAATTCCACTCTCAAGGAGGGCGGCCGCCTCAGCTGCGAGGAGACAGCAACTGAGGGAAATGGGCAAGGAAAAGTACTCGGTTTGGTACAAGGAAAGGCTTGAGTATCAGTGTGTCTGAGGGCAACTCTTCCAAACGATTTCCAGCTAAGACAAGCTGTGGTTTCAGTGGCATTTTTAAAAGAAAAATTCCAAACTGAATTCTTAATATAATCATCCAGAGAGACTTTCACCTGTCAAAAGTAATGTGAAAAATACTCAGGAATTTAAAAAGTAAACACGCTTGTGTAAGCTTTGCACATGACAGCAAGAAGCTTTTATTATGTAGGAAGCCTGAAGTCTTCTTATTATTATTCAACGTGATGATTAAATGTCGAAACGCTTTGTTACTAGAGGCTGTATTTCTTCAAGGCCTAATTTTAATTATTTTTAACTTTTCAGATATGTAGCATTTTCATCTGTCTGTTCTTAGATCTTTCCCTCTTATATACTGAGAGTAAGTGCAAGAACATTGGGGAGGAAATACTAAGACAACAGAGAGCTCGGATTTCTAATTTGAAACACAAAACTAATCTCAGCTGTAGTTACGGAGCCATGATTTCTGAATTATATTATCCTCATATCACCTGGTAAGAATAAAAAGAGGACATCTATGCACAGCAATGCTATCTATTTCAAAGATATCTTCATGCTAGATTTAATGGGGAATACCAAGCCTGGTTCCCCACTGAAGAGAACACTTAATGAATGCTTCCAGATTGACATATTTTTTTCAACACAAAACAACCTTGCTGATTATTTGAAGATTAACATGACGTACATTCCTTCCTGCAACCTGTCAGAATGACCAGCACCTAACAAATGGCATAATGAATATTAGCTCTTGTATATCAACAACAGTGCAGCTGAATGCTGCTCAAGTCACCAGTTCTCGGGAGGAGGCTTGGCAGCAAAGGCAGCAGTTAGATGGGATGTTTATTGGATGTCTTCCACCAGCTGCACTGCGTGGTGGCTTGACTGTTAGATTATAAATATTTCCCCTTGTGAAAAAGGGAAGTTGGCTGGATGAACACTGATTCAGCAGGACATATTCATAGCCTCGGCAGAGATTGATGTGTAAGAAAACAGGAATGGGAAGCATTGAATTAGGCCTGGGAAGTCCCCTCTCTCCACAGGCACATGAGCAGAGCACTTATCTCTGGAAGCTAGTCAGCACGGCACGTGGGCAAAGGAATATTAATAACTCCTCTACAGCAAGATTTCTGAGGGCAAGATGGCTCACCCAAACCACAGCCTCCATGGCCTCTTGGTGCAGATGGGCAACTTCTGCTTTGAGGAGTTCCTTCTGCAAAGGCAAACTGAGCTGCTAGGCTGGGTGGGGTGCAGGAGGCACCCCCAAACCCAGAGAAGAGGTACTTTGGAGATACTGCTTTGCTCACTGTTGGCCATAGACAACAAGTCACTAAGTCACTCCTAAGCATTGTACCCAAGGCCAGTGGACCATGCAAGCCTTGCCAGTGTGCCTGTCTCAGCGTGCACCAAAGACCTGGCTGGCCATTGCAATGTCTGATATGGAGAGTATCAGCAGACCTGATTGTTGGCCTTTTGGAGAGCTGCACAAGGAACACATTCTAGCTGGAGGGATTTGAAAAACACATGGTGAAGATGGATAGGATGTGTTATCACAGGTTCTCATCAATCTTGCAGCATGGCTATGAAGACTGATGAGGATCAAGTGGTAAGAGCAAAGCAGAAATCTTTGCCCTGCAGAAGCCTTCCCCAGAGGTGTCAAAGTGATGGGATAGCTCTGGAGTTTGTCTCAGTGCTGGCTTTGTGCAAGTGGCTCTGACTCACCAGGGCAATTCTGGACCAGGGGGTTTTCCAGGAGGCAGAGGCTGAAATCCCCAGGGATGTTGGTCTAGACAGGGTGCTCTTCCCTTTGACCTCATTGAGGACCTCAGCTTCCTCTTTATGCAAGTAACACCAGCTGTCAGGACAGGTTATTTTGAGCTAGAGAACAGTTATGAAAGAGGAATATGCTGAGGGTTTGAGGAAAAAGATGCTCCTGTTGTAAGTATCTTTTTCAGACCACAGTTGTGCCAAGGACACTCATTGCTGCTGCGCACAGGAAACAATTTTTTTCCCTGACATCTAAAGAGACTCAAACAGCCTGAGAATGGCTCTTTGCCTGACACTGGGCGAGAGCTCATAGAATGATCTCCATTTCCCCCAGGATAATCAGAGGGAAATCCCAGTCATTAAGTCTTCTGTCAAGTGTTGACGTAAGAGGGATTGCAAATTAATCCTGCTTCCCATTCATCTCAACCCAGCAGAGATCCCACTAGTAAAACCAGTCTTCCAACGGCCTCAGGGAAATCCCAGACCGTATCACAATGCTCTCCTGCCCTTTCCTGCAACAAATATACCCTGATATTTCATGTGTATGTGTTACATCTTCTAATCCTTAAGAGCTGATTTGTAGGAGAAGACACAGGCAAGGTGTGAGTACAGTGGAAACACAAAAGACTTAAAATATTCTGGGCGGTGGAGATATGTGACCCTCTCTCCACTTTCCCAGCAGCTGATCCCTGGCTGCCTCACCTGCCTTTGGTGTCTCATAACTCTTCAGCAACAGCCAGCCTGGCCTGAGCAGGGCTGACTTGTGGGGAAAGGACATGTTTTATGGCCCCTCCTGGCCTGTCCTATTCTTGCTGGCCCTTTCCATTTCTGTCTTCTCTGCTCTTACAGAGAGTTTCTTCTACAAATAAACAAGCAATTTCAGTGGAATTAAAGAACCTGGCAACCTCGGCAGCCAAAAGATGAATGCCCCCTGCCTAGTGGCAGGAATCACCAGGAGTTCTGCCTGTATGTGGGTCCATTGTCGTGGGCAGCACTGGGCACGACCTGCTGGGATTAGTATCGCAGGGGCATGAGGCTGCACTGAGCTGTGCATTGAGGAGTTTGTGCTTGGAGAGTCACTCAGATCTTGGTACCAACCCAGGGACGCTGGATTTTGCTGTACAGTCCTTTGATTCCCAAACACACTTTTTGAACTGCCTCACTGAATACACAACACCAGTCTGTGCCACTCCAGGTACTCCATATCCCGTGGAATTGTCATGGGCCAAAGGAGAAGAAGATAACAGAAGACACAGGGGACACACCAAGTGTTCTGCACCGTAATGTTGACATTTGGATTGCAGCAGAGCAATTCCTGAGAAACCAGTGAGATGACAGTAATCAATGGATACTCAGCAAACAATGTCCCCAAGGATATACAAGCAACTTCCAGCTGGCCTTGCCAGGCTGAGGGCAGGACTGAGTGAGGAGGGACCTCACCACGTAACACAGATATTCCTCCTCTCATCCAGCCACTTCGCTCCTGATGAGCTTTCACCTCCAGGAACTCATGGGGAAGATGAACAGACTTCATTTGTTCTGAGTGGTTTGGAGTGTGGTTTTTTTTGAGCCCAGCATGAGGAACTGCTCCTGTGGCTGCCTCACTCACCTCTTGCCATCCATATATATATATATATCAGTGATTCCTGTCTGCAGGATCTGTCTGGGATCTGAGCCACCTCTCCAAAAGGAGTATTAAGTACTGTCATATGACAGAGGTGGAGGGAGAAGGTGGCAGAGGTCCAGGGGACGCAGCATATATTGCCTTCACAAGTGGGTACATGCTCCTCAGGGTAGGAAAACAGTTCTACAGTTTTAAACCTTTTGTCCTTTTTTAAAATTGTTTTTCCATAAAGAAGGAATAACACAGCAATTTTCTCCAAGGCTCTTGTCATCTTTAGTGTTTGACATTATACTAACTTGCTTCCCTTCACAAGTCTTCAACTTGTCAGCTGAATAAGGATGGAGAACATTAGTCCCAGAATTCAGGATAGGACACTGAAGCACCCATACAGACACACAGACATCAGGGAAAGTTGTGCCCAAAGTCACAGAGCACAGCAATGCCACAGAATAACAGATTACCACATTCCTGGCTCCTCTCCTCTGTTCAGACGAGTAAACCAGGCAAAAAAATATCAAAGCAAACATATCCAAAAGAGAAGTTAGATACCTTCATCTGTGTGTGCTTTGGACAATGACACTATGACTTTTACCTAGCAGTGAGGAGCTTTGAGCAATTGAGATTTCTCATGTCAGGGAAAGTCTCAGACCTAATCCATATGTCTGTACAGGAGTGTGAGTGACTGTTTCCCAGCTTCTTTCTAGGCTTTTCTCCTGGCTTTATTTTTCTGTTCTTTTTTTTTTTTTCCTTAAAAGGGTCTGAGTCTCCATACAGTGTTTTCTGAGTCAGCTTTTCACCTCCTTTCAGTACTACATAGCCTATGCCTCTACCAGGTTGCAAAGTCAGCAGACAAGGGGAGTGGGCCAGCTCTGCAGGTCACCTCCCAGGGGACAGCAGCAGCCCTGGGTTCCAGCCCACAGAAGCAAGTTTGCTAGAAAGCTCTGGCAGAAGTATTCCTATTCCAGTACTTCTCTGCTCGGGAGTTTGGTCTCACTGTGAATCCATAGCCTTGAGAGAAGCCCTGCTCCGCCCACGGTGGTGTCCATGGTGGAAAAGCGAAGGTCAGTGCAGCGCTGAAGCACAGCTTGTGTGAGCACGCAGCCTGCATTCCCAAAAGGCAGCGATGAAGCATGGAGCCGTCCCCGTGAGCCTTTGGCAGCCGTGCTCCCCACTGCCGCCTTCTCTTCCACACATCTATCCCCTACGGCCACACACCAGCCTTTGCTGACAGATCTTACTTGAAAGCTCTGGCAGGCTGTGCCGCTAATGGCAGAGCCTTGAGCCGGCTCCCTCCGTCTCCCTGGAGTCCCTGTGCAGACGTAGGTGCACGTCACGGCCTGCTCTAATTTTATCCATGTTTGATGGAAGAGACGAACTGAGCAGCAGGGAGGCAGCTATTTTGGTTTTCTCTGTGGCGGTGGGTTATATAAAGCATCTTGCCATGACCCACGTCGCTTGGGAGCTGCTTTGCTTTGAGCCACTACAAACCAGAGGCTCGGACGCTGGCTGCTGGCAGCCGAGACGTCTATGCAGCTGCGTGGGCCCGGTGTGCCATGTGTGTGTGCTCTGTGTGTGTGTGTGTGC
>WBMY01016200.1:734754-772663 GCA_013397315.1 Donacobius atricapilla
GGGGGTTTCACGCGGCTGGGTGTTGAGCCCCAGGCGAGCTCACACGTAGCGGTTTGTAGCTCTCGCTGTCCCTAACTAGGCTTCTGTGGCATCATCCCTCCACCTGGAAATCTCCAGTCAGCTCTGAGCTGGAAGAATTGATCAATTGATNATTCAGAGAGACAGCAGTCCTGCAGCCTACCCAAGGCTGCTCTTTTTAACAGAGTGACAGTAAGTGCCAAGTCTAAGTGTGAGCTTTTGTATTTGTTATGCAAACATGTCAAATTCAGGGGTGGCACTATATGAGACACCTTATGTCTAACCCCAGGCTCCAGCCTTACTCCTTGCATTCAGCCACAAAGAACCTGGAATTCAGGATGTGCTTAATAAAATTTATGCTGTATTACGAACGTGATTTATCTGCTTCCTAGCATTTGAGAATTATGTAGCGAGGTTGCACTTAAAACAGGGGGAATCTTGCCACTATCTTCAACTGAGGAATAATGCAGCAATCTCTGCCTGCAATGTGTTACAAGCATGTGCTTCAATTACAAGCTGTATCTGATACATCACACAGATACCAGCACAAAGCTTTGTGAAACACAACAATGGAATGAGATAAGACACGTAGGGAACGCTCGTGTTATTTCTGATGCCTCCTGCGCTCCTGATCCCTCTGAGGGCAGTAGCGTATTTAATTCTTAAAAACGCAAATACAACACAACGCGAGGCACGGTGAAATTGTTGTTACGAATTACAGAAAGTAGAGCCGTGAAACAACGTGAAGATCCTGAAACGCGTTTACGGTAGATTAGAGGAGGGCTGCCCAGCACAGCAGTACCCGGGTGCGGGAGGGTGTCGCGGATCTCGGCGCTGACAGCAGCCGCAGTCCNGCTGCCCTGTGAACGTGGCTGCAGTGTACCAGGTGACCAGGCACCTACACCCTTGAACACTCGCTGCGCCAGTTCTCGGGCCATTTGTCTTCTTGTTACTATTCTGTTACAAAAATCTGTCTCTACTGCTTTCTGGCAAAATAGAACTGGAAGCCTGCCAAAAAAGTTATCAGTGCCAGTGGACAGTCCGAAAAAAACCCCAACAAACAAAAAAGGATTATTCAGAGGAGATAAGGTTCTGGAAAAAAATTAAGTTAGTATTTTGCTCTGTGCTCACTGTAGAGCATCTTAAGAATATTCCTGTACTTACACTTGATTTTGTGAAATATTTATCAGAGGATATGTTTCAAGCTGAAGATCTGTAGAAAAGGCAGTGAAACAAATAGCTAAAATAAAAAACGTTGGACAATTGGACTGCATTATATTCATCCAAGAGTTCTAAGAGAAGTCAAGACTTAAATAGCTGAGCTGCTTACTAATGGTTTTTGTGTAACATTGCATTTAGAAGGGCTTTGATAGCAGAGAATGGGAAGATAGTTAACATGCAAATTAAATAACAAAAACAGCCTGAAAAGTTCTGTAGAGCTGTTCAGCAATGAGCCTGTTCTCTGTAGCAGCCAAGTTAGTGAAAACTTTAAGCAGGTGAACTAGTGGGTGAGAAAATGGGGAACTATGAGAGCTGGCAGAGCTTTTCTAATGAGAACTCCTGGCCTCAGACATTGTTTGGAGTCCTATGAGGAGTCAGCAAAGCATGTGGACAAGAGATATTCCGCTGATATTTTCTACTTGGGTTTCTAAAAAGTATTCAACAAAACCTATAAGCAGAATCTTCTGAAGAACCTGTATAGAGAGAGGTTTTCATGTGGATAGATGACAGTACATTAAAGATGGGTCTCAGTAAGATGGAGCAGAAATATTTCTTGGTAGAATGAGTCAATATGCAAAGTTCCACAAGGATCTGAATTGCACAGCCTGTGGACTGAGCAAAGGTAGTAAAATGTCACAATACAAAGTGAATGGGTGGTACAATTTGATGTACATACATTTAAAGTGTTAAATGGGAGACAAGCAATTCATTTCAATCATACAGAAACAGACTAGAAGCTGTTTTATCACTTGGGAACAAGATCTTGGCATAACAATAATTCTGTGAAAACCTCAGTTCAAGGCTTGGTAAATGAGCAAATCGAGTGTTAGGAGATTAGGAATAAGAGCAAGAGACTAAAAGCAGAGCGTGTCATTATGGCATGGGATAAATCCATGGTGCGCCAGTGCTTTGAATGTTGTGTACAGTTCTGATCTTTAGAAGGACATAGAGCACTGTAAGAGGTTCAGACAAGTAGATAAATGTTAGGAAGTGTGAGACAGCTTCTAGGTCAGGAGCAGGTAAGTTAACTAGGACTCTTCAGGTTCACAGACACAAGTTAGGGGAGGTTTCTTTTAGTGGAAGAATGATGTAAAACAAGCAAAACTTGGGGAAACGTGGAATAAAACCAGACTTGGGAAGGCGGCCTATTCCATGTTGTGGGTACTTGTAGAAAACCTTTCTGCCTGATTTTGTGCAAACTACAAGGCTTTGTTTGATTGGTTTTTGAGATGAAAAGTCCAGAAAATGAACACAAATAAAAGCTAGTGAGGACTATTAAATACACAAATATCCCCTTTGGTTGTCCAAGTCCTGATTTTGAAATCTCTGGGGCCTTAGGAAATACTGTGATGAGGCAGCACAACACACTGACCACTGACTTTGTCCTTACTACTTCCTTCAAGTGGTTGCTACCAGATAGTGTCAGAAGGCTGGCTGAGAGGGGCAAAAGCTGTGCTTCATTTCATCAAACATGACTATTTCTATGTGGACTTGTAGGGGTTTAGCTGAACTTTCACTCTTTCCTGTGATTCCATATTGTAATAGTGTTTGAAATTTGTTTAAATTACCAGAAGATGTGATCTCATATGTCCGTGCACCTTATCTGTTCAGATCTTTTGCTGATAAGGTTGTTTGGAGCTGCATCCGGTAGCCTTTCCAGGCAGAGGTAGGCTGGTGACCCAGTGAGGTGCAGAACTGAAACCAACAACACTTATTCTTCTCATTTGGAAACAGCGGATGTTCACAAGGGACCTGGATATTATATCAACAGGATATCATGGGAAAACAAAAGAAGGCTGTAACTAGCATGTGGACAATGAATCTTTATTATTTCCAATTAAGGAGCTATTGTTCTGTGGTGTGGTGTCCTGTCCCCTGCCATCCCCCTGGCATCTTTAGTCTGTGCAACAGATTTTCAGCTCTTCTTCGCTGATTAGATTTGAGTGCTGTTTTTGTACAAATGTTTTTTAACTTGGTCTGTTGGCTATGGACAACCAGCTGCAACATTAAAGGAGTAATTGTAATTCTGATTGCATCACATCTTCTACTCGGTAAGGATTGAGTGCTTTTTAAATAGCCCATCTTGAATCTTCTCATGCTTCGGAAGAAGGGAAGAGAAACCAACTCATTATATAGTATTTATCTGGTTCTGTTTGCAAAGTTAAATATTTCCCCTGAATAGGTAATGGTATTTCAAAGGCCATAAAATACAGTAGCAGTGTTAGTCTTAAAGCATATCATCTGAAAGGTACACAGAATTTAGATATTGTGAGGGTATTTGAGTTTTTAAATAAAACATTATTTTGACACTGCTTTGAAGTATATTGGTGCTTCAGCATGAGAGCGATGAAATTCCTGTTACGAAGCATTTGAATTCTAGTTGTAGGAAAAATAACAGTTGCCAATAGCACATGGTAGAGAAGGACAAGCTCTGTTACAGCATTTAGGCATGTGGTATGGCAGTTGTATTAAAATAGTAATGTAACCTAAATGATGATGTGTCACTAACCTCGAGGACACCAGGGAAGATAAGACAAAGTAATTTGCTGTCATTACATAAGAACTGAGTACAAAGCCAAGAATGGGGTTTCCGGCACAGATAAGGATTTCGCTACAAGACTTTCAAAGAATTCAGCTCTTCTAAGGTTTGACTATCCATGGGCCTCTCAGATTCTCCCATCCTCTTAATTCTCTTCCCTCCTCTCTCCTCCCCACCCCCAACATGGCTGTGGTTTTTTGCTGCTATTTGTCAGCAGTTTCCAGGTGCCACAAGCTTGGGTGCCTTGGCTATGCCTGTGCTGCTGAATCAAAGAGGGTAGGAATCAAGCCTGGGCATTTGTCTCCTACTTTTCCACTGTGCTCTACCACAGTAATAGTTCTGGTTTCTGAAACAGTTTTGGCATGTGTCAACCAGCAGCCTCCAAGATGATGGTTTGGTGTAGTTCAGAGGGTAGTATGTGTCCAGTGTGAGGAAGACTGTGTGGAACTGGACCCTTCCACTCTTCTGGGTGATCCGGCAACATCCCAGCAGGTTTCATACTGTCAAACACACCTCTGTGCTGTGGCATATGACAAGTCCTTTAGCTTCATGTTGTAAATCATCCCTCTAGGCTATGGCACAAGCTCTCTTTACTAAAATGTGCCTGTTTGAAATAACACTCCTGAAAAAATACTTACTTAAGACCATGTGTAGTAGTTTGGACCACCAGCCAGGTGCTGTGTATTGTGGATGTGGTGAGTGACTGCCCAGCCCTTCCACCACAGAACAGTTCTTGGCCCAGCTTCACTTGGCATTGTAGATGCTGCCTGTGTCAGGCTATAAACAAGCTCTGGCAGGTTAGAGGATTTACCTTGCTGTAAGGGTTGTGTAACATGTTCAATGCTCCAAAAGGAATCCCGATGACTGCAGTGTTTGATAAATTATCTCCAAATCCTCCTAAATATGAGGTGGGATTTAAGGGAATTATGAACTGATGTTTTTCACTGAATGGCAGATAGGTAGCTGTAACTGGTGGGAAACATGGTGAAATAACACTCGTGGAAACATGTTATTCTACCTGGATGCATTTTTTCAAAATCTTTGTTTCTGTCTGGGAACTAAGTCAAGGGGTGTGGCAAGCTGAGGGGGTGGTTTCCACACTTTAGGAGCCACAGAATAATAGTCACATGAGCTACCTATGCCTCACCCCTCAGAAGGGATGATCCTGATTAGGAACATTAAGTTGAGAAAAGTTTTATCCATATCTACATATCTCTAGGTTCCAAGGGCAAATACTTCACTGGATCTTAGTCCCAACACATTTAGTCAAGACCTAATGAAATTCTTTTTGTTGTTGTTTTAGTCCTTATTGCAGAAAGGCACTAAAGAAATGCAAGAATCTTGTTCATTATACCAAAATAGTATTAATATGGCTTCTTCATAAACCTGTCATATAGTCATATGTCATTAACATAAGTCAAGATTTGCCAGGAAAACTTTAGCACTTCAGAATTGAGGGGTTTTTCCACATTTTCTAAAACCTATAATTTGAGAAAGATTTTATTGTGCAAGTATTTTCATGCCAGAACAAATACAACTTATTTGCTTATTCTTTCTAGAGTAGGTAAGGATGGTTCTAGAAAAAATGAGATGGTTCTGGAATGGTGATACTTCTGTGTTTGCAGTAAAAGTGCCAACCTATTCTATTTCCTGGATATATGGAATAGAGTGTAACTCCATGCAGTAAAATAGAGCAAAAATCTCTTTTTTCCAAATCACTTTATGACCAAAGTTGGCAATATTTTTCCACTCTGTGCCACTCTGTCACTTGCTGTTGTGTTGTCAGAGAGTAACTGTGGCTGAAGGCCTAAGCATTGGTTGGGTGCATGTGAGAATGATTATCATAGCTAACTTGAGGCACGTGTAGTAGCACAAGGAATGACCTCACAGCTTCCAATCTTGTAATAAACATAGCTTAATTACTGGATATTGCATGACAGCTTGTGCCCTGCAGGTGATTGGGCATAGAACGTGGTAAAGACCAGCTCTGACTCTTAAGCAACGGTTTGTATTTCCTTTTAAGATACATTATGTGCTGAAATAATCATCTGTGTTTAAGAGAATGAAGTATTTATTATATAATGATTTCTACCTGAGAATCTTTTAGCTCCTTATGGGCACTAATGTTTGAAGTGTTCTGTTCTAGTTTGCAGCTTACCATGAACCACTCAAAGCAGCATCTGAACACTTTCCCATTAACCTCAAAAGTGACTAATACACAAATGTGTGGTTTGTTCCCCTCTCCTCTCCCCAGTGGATTTTGTGTTGCAGTGTGTTTGTGCTACAGGTGTAAGCAGCATAGCTTGCAGTCTGAACTGGCAGGTACCGAAGGGTCCTTAGCCCTTAGGGAGCTCATTCTCCAAATTTTGGGAAATTGTATCCCTGGCAAAGGCCAATATTACATTATTGCGGAGAAGCTACAGTTTCAGGAGATCTTCAGTCAATCTTCATGTGTGGTCCTGCTATCTCATCTGCTCATTCATGTTATTCTGTTTTATTCCTGGCTTGTACACAGTTACTCACCTGACCTCTCAATTAAATGGTTCAGGAAGTTACACTGGCACAATGGAGTATTTATGTGGGAGAGTTTGGCTGCTCTGAATCCCTGACCAAAGTTACTGCAGAACAAGTCAGGTGCTGTAGCTGACAGAACTGTATAAATGCCTGTGGAACAGCATAACCAGGACCTAAGTGATTTGCCGAAGTTCAGTTTGGAGTGTTCACTCTTCAGAGCATGTACTAAAATCCTCATGTTTTACCATGAAAGTGGTCGAACACTGGAGCATGTTGCCTGGAGAGGCTGTAGAACCTCAAGCCTTGGCAGTAATCAAAATTTGACTGGCTGAGGCCCTGAGCCACCCGCTTTAACTGACTCTGCTTCGAGCAGGGATGGGAAGGGTGGCCTTCAGAGACCCCTTCCAACTTTTGTTGATGCACTGAGTGTATGAATGGTTGGATCAGTTGCATCACGGAGAGCCAAGTAATGCCCTGGTGGTGTGTGTGGCAGCTGCTGAGTGGTAACACACAGGGTTTGTGGCAAGGAACTACTCCAGATATATGAAGTGTCTCTATGTATATGTATGAACATCTCTAAGATCTGAATATCATGCTCTGACAGATCTAACTAGCAATTTAAAATACCGTCTTTTGCTGTCTACAGTGTGCTGCTAGCTCTCCTGGGTGACAGCCTGTGCTGTACCCTTGCCCATGCCCAGAGCTATTAGCTAACCAAGTGACTAGAAAGGGGCTTGTGCAGAGCTCCCTGATGCCCAGTGACACGGACTGATGTTCCCATTCTCCTTCTCCCTCCCCTGGAACAGTTGCATTAGCCCAGGACAGGACAGCAGGATGGGAATGCCTGTAACCACCCCAGACATAGTCATCCACCCCAGAGTTAGACCCCTGAGGCAGCACTTCTAACCTCAGCCACCTTCAAACCCAGATTTTTGGGGTTCCAAGATATCCATTTGCTGGGGCTTCTTTTTGTCCTGTGTCTAATTTTCCATAGGTGTCATTTGTGGATAAAGATCTATAGTTTAAATCAACATGCTATAATTTATACTGGAACTGACAGCAGCATGCAAATGTCTTTGTGGCCTTGGTGTTCATTTGCACAATGGATGTGAGCACTATCCTGAGCTATAGCAAAGCTGACCAGTAAAATGGCCCGTGTCTCCTGGGTTTTGCCAGGTCCGTTGTCAGTGGAAGAGTCTTGATGCTTCTTGGGATTTTATCATCCCAATGCCTGGAGTCATGTGGTTATGTGAGAATTTAGATTTCGGTTTTTGTTAAGCACGTGTTTATATCTCGAGATCAAGGAGGGCAGTTGGGCAATACGAACCTTGTAGCCCCAGACGCCTGAAGCAACAAGCAACGTCCAATGCTGACAGCAGCAACATCGGAAGATCTCGGGAGTTCTGGGGATCAGGCTCATGGGCTGGCAGCCGTGGGTGCAGCCAGCTGGGCAGCCCCTCCGCCCGACCCCCCGCCTACAGGAGACGCCGCCGGCCTCGGCGTCCCTTGGCCAGCTCCCCGAGGGGGTCGCCCCCCGCGCTCCCCCTCGTCTGCTCGGCTCTCGCGTCCCCGCTCCCCGCGCCCGGGGCGCATCCGCACTGCCCCGTCTTGGCCGGCGGCTGCCCGGGGCCCTGTCCCGCTTCCCTGGGCTGGGCATTCAGAGCTTCGGCGCTGGGCGGTCCCGGCATGCGCCTGCAGCCTGGCAGGAATGCTGCTGGTCTGGTGGGTAGGTCTTCATTCCTCGCCTTTCACTGCTCCCTGCTGGTCTCCGGGAAGCTGAGCACTGGGGGAGAAAAGCAGAGGCGACTACTCCCAGTTGAGGAGTACTGAATCAGGGCGCTCTGAACCCAGAGGTCCTTACTCCAGCCACCGGCTGAAAGCAGGTCCAACAAGAGTGTGTTGCTCACCGTGTTGTCCAGTTGGATTTTGGATATCCCTAGGAATGGGGTATCTACAACATTTCTGGGTGACTTGATCTAGTGTTTGATCAGTCTTATGGTAAAGCATCACAATCCTGGGGACATATGCTGAAGAGTTAGTATTTCCTCGCTGCTTTCCCCAACTTTTTGCAAATGCCAAACACCTTTTCAGTGAAGCGGCTCCTCAGCCAGGTGGCACCCAGTACTGTTTTATAGAGTTATTCTCTCCCAGACAAGGGAGTTGTATTTTGTCCAGGTTTTCACCCTGACATTCCCCCAGTTAGGGATTTTCTGTCTCTCAGGGTCCTTTATGGAGAGTCCAAGGTAGTTTTTAAAAATTTCTAATCCAATTAACTTTAAAAACATACTAAATTTACAGTTTTGTGCCAATTACTATCACCTATTCTAAACACTCAATTTCTACATCAAATCCATTCTACCAATGTCTTTGTGCCACTGTCACAGCAGAAAATGGAGTAGACGAAGAAGAAGAACATGAGACAACACTCAAAATTCTCCATCTTGCTTTGATCTACTTCCATACTAAAAACCCCAAACTACAAATTTTCACCCTGTGACAAACTAAACTACTATCTATTTTAAATCTTTGTTGATTTTAATTCATCTGTGAGTGTTGGAAGTTTTCCCCATGGACTAAGGTCAAAGACAGTGCTTTCCTGGGGTCCCAGCCAGGGTCTTGAACCCCCCAGGGCAGTTTGAGGGGTTTTCCACATGCCCTGGACTCCAACAGTATTTGATTACTTTTTTTTCGTGAAATTGTTATCCAGCCTATTTGGATTCCTCCAAGTGGTAGTAGCACTGCTCTCTAAGCATGTCAGACCCCGATTTGGTATTGTGCATTAATTTGCTGTTTGTAATCTTTGTCACACCATTCAGAATGTTACTAAGGGCATCACAGAGTACTGACCCTCAAGAGATGCCACTAGAGTCCGCTGGTTGTCACTTGGACTTTGTACTGCTGACTGACTTTGAGTGTGGTGATCCAGTTTCCAACCCACCTCATTATTCATGGGCAAATATGTGCCTATCTCACCGATTTGTTTCTAAGCTTAGTTGTCAGGGTAGGTGGCATTGTGAGCTTAACTAAAGTCAGTTAGTGGCTTAATCAGAACCAAAAAGCTGATGCTCCATCACCAGTGCAGCAGTCTGCTTTGCCAGGACCTTCTGGTCCCCTCCACAAAACCCCTTTCCTAGTCACTCACCTGATCCCATCACCCATCTGCTTTGACACTGCTCTCAGGCTGCCCTCCTTCCTCTCACCAATCAGCTTTCCCACGACTGCCAAGCCTCACAAGGGTGCTTCCTGGGGTGGGACAGGTAGACTTTTCATGGGATGGACAGGTTGTTGATACATGGCCAGACTTGCTCTTAGAGTCGTTTGCCTTGCTGTGTATCTGCTGTGCAGTCTCATAATTGAAATATCTTTTGATAATATCTTGTTCTTAATCCTCTCATATATATACATGTGCTGATATTGAGTCTAGTTTATCTAATGAAGCTTTGGATAGAGTGGTCTGTTCCTGTAAACACCACACAGACCAGGGGCCTGGCAACCTCTTATCAGATTTTGCCCTAGGAGATAGTAAAAAGTTAGAGAGACTGTAAAGTGGGATCTGGCAGGGGCTGTGTGGCTGGGGTCTGGCACTTGTGACAAGTGCTGAAGACTAAAGCACATCATACAAGGGGCTTGGACTACCACAGGCTGTGCTAGTCAGGGGAAGAGCCTTGCTTTTGTTTATTTTACTGTTTTTTGACTCTTTGAGCTGGCTTCAGCAGGAAGAACTTAGAGAGATTATGGGTTAAAGCCATCTCACTCTTGTGAGAGAGTCCACAACTGAACAGCTAACAGAGACTAGATCTTGGAAGGGGTGTCTGGCTGTAATTACTGTGCTGGATGTTCAGGTGGCACTGAGGCTTGAAGGATTCACAGGAGGCTGTTGGGTGCGCAATTTCCAAGGCAGTTCCTTAGAACTATTACAGAAATAGTCATGCTTCTAGCTGTTTTTCTTTTATTGCTCTCATCTAGGAAACACATATAGATTTAAACTAATCTGATCTCTTGACTTCACTTGCACCTAACAATCTGCTGTATCCAGCTGCTCACCATGCCAGATCAGAGAACTAACCCTGAGTATTTTGAGATACATTCTCTTTGTTGCACTTGTTTGGGTTGATTGGCCATTTGTGTCCTGTCTCCAGAGAGGCCCACGGAGGTCTCTCTTCAAAAACAACATAACCACTTTCATTATTTTATTTTCTTGCCAAGGACCATCTTTCTTCACCCCCTACCTGCTGACATTCAGCATGTTGATGGAGGAGCAGTGTGAGCTCTGGTCACTGCAGTAAGACAACCATTGTAGTCATTGCAGCCAGACAATCATGGTAATGGTTGCAGCCATGCAATAGAAATTGCCACTGTTATGCTTGTGGGGTGAGTATTTACCTGAGCACTTACTCAGCTACAGTTTCACCTGTCTTATATACTCTGCTCTGTTCTCAAGTCCTTCAGAATAAAAATGGAAGCATAGTGAAAAGTGTTTTGTTGATGCTGGGGGCAGGGGATATTATTTTTGTGCTGAGTTACCTTGTCAGGGTAATAGTCCTTGAGAAATTGTCTTCCTCTCCTGAAGAATGTCAGGCATATTCCTGACCTTCCCTTTGGGAGCCCTGTCATTGGTGTTGCCGAGCTATGTATGCAGGATTACCACAGCAACTCTGAAGGAGCTGGCTTTGCTGAGCAGGTTTAATAGCTGTAGTACCTAAGGAGCCTCCTCTGTTTGCTGAGCCTGAGAGGAAGGTCCTTCTGCTCCTGCTAATGGCCTCTGCCCAAATCCCTCGGTACAGGAGCTAGCTCCTGTCAGAGCTGGAAAGGCTGGGTGAGTCCAGCCAGGTGTTTGACTAATGCTTTACACGGAGCAAGCTTTTCCTTTGCTTCCATCTACCCCGCAAACCTTCTGCTGACAGGTGAGATATTAAAATAAAGATTGTGTGGCCCCTATTGATTCTACCCAAAGCTTTTCTTTATTTCCTGTGGAAGCCTGACACGCAAAGTCTTGCACTGTGCCTTTCAAATCAGGTTCTGGATCAAGTCTTGCAAAGATTGTGTGCAGCTGCAAAGTTGCTGGAGGGGTTTTCATCCTCACATCAGATGGAGCTGGGGCAAAAAAAAAAAAAAAAGCCAAACCAAAACAAGGGTAAATCACAGAGCCAGCAACTTTCTTGGCATCTCTGGGATTGTGGTTCCTCCTGCCCCTCCGGCCCTCAGAAATGTACTCAGCAGAGCTGCCTGCATAGAAAAACAAATGCTTTCCAAACCAAAACAGAGTTGGGTGTTGGTAGTGAATGGGCCAACACTGCGTGCTGGCGTCATCTCTGCCCACTGCCAGCATGTTGTCATAGGAACAGCTGGATTATTTTACAATCCAGCTGTGCAGCCAATTCTCCAAAGGAGTAGCCTGGAGGGAGGAGAGAGAAGCAGGCAGAAGGCAGGACTGCTGTATTTTCTGGAAACTGGAGGGAGGCAAATTATTAATGGAGAAAGGGAGGGAAGGGTTACCAGTGAGGGCCATCTATCATAGCCCGAAACCGCAACTAGTCATCTCCAGATAACTGGCTGCTGTTGGCTGCATCTGGGAATTACAGGCTGCTCTGTGGGAGAAGGGTGGTGAGGAAAACGGCAAATCTTTTTGTGTTGAGGCTGATAATGTGTCTCACAGCTTGCTGTCCTGCAGAGACCACGACTTGCCAGCTGTGGGGAGTGCTGGGCACCTGTACAGGTTCCCACCGCACCAGAAATTTATAGCTCATCAATTCATGGGTATTAGCTTACCACAAAAATGATTCATCACTGTTTCTCTTGCCCTCTTTGCAATGTCTGTCACCCTGTTTCCTTCTGGAAGCTCCTTGGATCCTGTTCTGAGGCTGCAGAGCACTGATGGCATTGTAGGTGCCTAAGGAGAGGTTTAGTTTTTGCGCTGGTGGAGGCTGTCATACAAAAGTGAACACGCTTGGTCCGATGGCAGAATGTTTGCTCTTCAAGTGAACTCCAGGCCTTGCAGTTTAGCAAATCACACTGGTTTGGTGCTTGATGAGTACGCCCAATGAAGATTTGATGACAAAAGCTAAGAACCTGCAGCGGCTGAGCGAACAAAGCCCTTGGCTCTGATATAGCTGGGGCTGCCGCTCTTCTGAAAGGGAAGACCAGGCAGAAGGATTTTGTCTGCCTGCAGAGTGCTCCTGGCCCAGGGAGAAGCGAGAGGGGGCAGGGGGGCTTGGCTGGAGACGCTGGCGTTAACATGTCACCGCGGTGCCATCTCCAGGGCGTGGGTACCCTCGTGGCGCCTGCAATGGGGCGGCCGCCCTCCCGTTCCAGTGCCCAAGCGCCGTGGCGGCGGGGGCTGCCGGTGGCGCTGCAGCTGCTGGGCACGGCCGGGACACGGCAGGGCAGGGCCAGAGACAGCCGCCCCGGGGAAGCACGGACGGGCAGCTGCCTCTCAGCTCCCACAGCGTGCTCTGCAGCCTGGCCTGGCTCGAGTTCTCCTGCCGTCAGTCACATGGAGTGATGTCCGAGCAAGAGCTGACCATGGGTCGTTGCCAGGACAGGTGAATTAACCTCGCTTCCCCCTTGCCAAACCATCTGGCTGCTGTGACAGGCCTGACCGGCTCTGGAGACCCCTCTGTTTGCAGATGATGCCAGGCTGGGGGGAGTGTTGATCTGCTGGAGGTTAGGAAGGTGCTGCAAGGAGGATCTGAACGGTCTGGATTGATGGACTGAGGCCAATGGTACACGGTTCGACAAGGTCAAGTGCTAGGTCCTGCACTTGAGTCACAACAACCCCAGGCAGTGCTACAGGCTGGGGGCAGAATGGCTGGAAAGCTGCCCAGCAGAAAAGGACCTGGGTGTGCTGGTCAACAGCAGCTGAACATGAGCCAGTGCGAGCCCAGGTGGCCAAGAAGGCCAGTGGCATCCTGGCTTGTGCTAGAAATAGTGTGGCCAGCAGGAGCAGGGCAGGGATTGTCTCCCTGTACTTGGCACTGGTAAGGCCACACCGTGAGTCATGTGTCAGATTTGGACCCCTCACAACCAGAAAGACATTGAGGTGCTCAAATGTATTCAGAGAAGGGCAACGGAGCTGCTGTAGGGTCTGAAGCAGAAGTCCGATGAGGAGCACCTGAAGGAGCTGGGGTTGTTTAGCCTGGAGACAAGGAGGCTCAAGGGAGACCTTTTTGCTCTCTACAACCACCTGAAAGCAGGTCATAGTGAGCTGGGAGTCAGTCTCCCCTCCCAAGTAACAAATGACAGGAAACTTGAAATGATCTCGAGTTGCACCTTGGGAGATTTAGACTGGGTATTAGGAAAATTTCTTCACTGAAAAGGTTGTCAAGCACTGGAAATGTTAGAGTCACCATCCCAGGAGATGACATTTATAACACATGTAGATGTAGTTCTTAGAGACATGGTTTAGTGGTGTGCTTGGCAGTGCTGGGTTTGTAGTTGGACTTGGTGATCTTAAGGGTCTTTTCCAGCCTAAACAATTCTAATTCTCACATGCAGTTTTTGCCAGAACTGGAAGGGCAGGTCCAATTTTATTCCTTGATTTTGAAGTGATGAGTGTGTGACAGATAAGAACCACAGAATGCCAGTAAGCTTAGAAGACTCTCAAATAATGATTTTGCCTTTTGTCAGAAAAGCTACTGAGCCTTTTACCATACTTGGCATTTTTGTTTATCTCATGTATGGGTTGATGCTGTATGTACAGACTAGGGTCTAGGAGATACTTGAAAGGGCAGTACCTGTCCTCTACCTTAGTGGTTCTTAACATTTTAATTTAATACAAGTCAGATTTGCAAAGAAGTATTTTAGGCACTGCAGTACCTTCTTCCATCCATCCTTTCTCCATTCTTCTGGCTCCTCCCAGTGGTCTCTGTTGACCCTGCCAGGGAAGCCTTGCAGTCCCCTTTAGGGGCACAGTTGGTAGGACCTAGAGTACACACATCCAGCACACAGCTTTCAGCATGTGTGCTTCTTTACCAACACATCTCCAAACTTGTGAAAGAACCTCCAGTGAGAACCGGCAGCTTCAAATAATTTTCATGATTTGGATTTACCAGTGAAGACACCTGTTTGAAGAAAACTACTTCTGGGCCTTTTTAGTAGTGCAGTTCTGGACCTGGCTCCTGTTCTAATGGAGTTATTTGCAGATGAAAATATTGTAAAATATACAAAGAAAATGCTTTGCATGGTATCTAAACTGTCACTCCAGTTAATTCCACATTTCTGAGGAGACAGATTCCTCTTTTCTCATTTTATTTTTGGTCTCTACTGTTCTGAGGACATGTTTAAGGAGACAAACTGCAGGCAGTGACTAATGAAGTGTTTCAGATGTCTTTCCATGATAAGGCAGTCACCAGTGTGGAAAATACTGCACTTCTTCTGAGGGGAATTTTGTCTCTTGCTTTCTGCTATAAGGAACCCACTTTCCTGTTCTTCTTTATTTTAGGCTTCAGCAGAGAAGGAAGATTTAGGGGGTTTTAGGCGAGTCAGAGGGACTATTTTTTCTAGAGCTTCATCAGCTTCTCATCACTGAGATGCTGAGATAGACTTTCTTTCCAAGTTATCCCCAGTCTCAGCTGTTACATATTTACCTGGCTTCATCTCCCATGCAGCCTGTCACCCTGGTGCTGTGCCATCGCTTGGTAAGGCTTGCCACCTGTGTGGCTGTTGTGGCTAATCTGTTGAGCTGAGTGATTTGGCCAGAGCAGTGGCACAGGTCAATGCGGTGCAACAATAGCAGCCCCAAGCCTGCTGATATGCAGATAGGCAGCTGTTTCCAGGGCATGGATCAGCTTTTGAGATTTGTGTAATGACAGCAGTAATTGTTGCTCCCTAAGATTTGCATGGATGCAATGTAGGATCTCTGGTTGCTTGTGATTTAGCTATATGGTGCTTTTACTTTTCAAAAGGTTGGTGTTGATAGGTAACAGGACTGTCCACCAGTAGAAACAACTGAAGAGGAGATATGGAAACTGGGGCAGAATATGGGAAGGAAGAAGGAAGAAGAAAATAAAATTGATATAGAGTAATTGTGAGAGGGAAGGGGAGGTGGGACATTGGCTTTTACAGGGAGTTACTAGTGTGGGTACAGGGAGGAGTAACTGAGAATTGTCCTATGGAATTACTTGATCCATGTTGGCACTTTGAGGATGCTATGTGGTGGCTGGAACCCAGCTCTGCTCCAGGAGGTCCCCAGCAATTATAGGTCCCTGGTAAGGTGAACTGCGACTTTAAATGAGGCAATGTTCAGCACCCAGGCTGCTGTGCCACTGTTCCTGCCAGTGGTGCTGGTGATGTCAGTGTGGGAAACGTGCAGCAGTTAGAGCGTGCTGCTGCCCAGCTCCTTCTGTCTTTCAGGTTCTTTCTCTTCTTAAATGGTCCTGTGTGGTGTACTCGTGGCCAATGATGGATCCTATGCTTAATGCTGCATTCCCAGAAAATAAGCAGTTCAGCACAGTGTTTAGCTGCACTCAGACAGAACTGCCCTTGCAAAAATGAGCTTCAGGCACTCCAGTGCATTGTTTGACTAGGGGTATCCCAGATTCCTGTGTTTGAGACTCTCTTGTAAGGAGTCCAAATGGTTTTTTTGAAAAGGGTCATTAACAGACAGTCCTGCAGAACCCCTGAATGTGTTTGTTGTTGTGAACTGCAAACATAGATAGTTGTGATGTTGCTGGGTCTTGGCATTTAGTACCCATCCAAGCATCGAGTATACCACTAACCTTTGAGTTGTAAAGCATTAATCATGTATCATGTCAGAGTTGATTCCTTTTCCTCTGACTCTAAGAGCTTTTCTGCTTACAAGCATTTCAATTTCACAAGCTAGGCTTCAGGCTTTTGTTTGTTTGCTTGTTTGTTTGCTTGTTTGTTTGTTTCGTGTTGTGTTTTGGGTGGGGGTTTTTTTGTTTGGGTTTTTTTTTTTTTTGGTAAGAAAACATGACCTGGTCAGTTTTGGCCCTCTAGTGTAGTCGTTAGCTAGTAGAGAACTTTTTGGAATCACTTGACAAAAAAATAAGTGATCAAGTGAAGACTTTTAGACTTTTTCCAAAAAAAATCAAATATGCCTTTGCTCATCATGCTTACAATCTTGGTATTGCAGTCATGAAATCCTGTCAAGGAGAAAGGCTTAAAAGTATGGACAAATATGAAATGAATTAGCTTGCTGTCATTGTCCAAGCTGAATGAAGTGCTGAAAGAAAATAAACATTCACAGTGAAACACAGGATCTAAACAAGTTCTTTTAGCTTTAGTAGTAATCTGTAGGGCTTCCTTACTAATGTAATGACTGGAGAATTTTTTTTTATTTTAAAGCTGGGTTTGTGCTCTGACACCATCACCGCTGAAGCTGCACAGTTCAGCATGGACCTGCTCTCATGACAGACACCCAGCCAGACCCTCTCTCTCCTGTCCAAAGTGTTTCTGTTTGCAGGCAATCATGTGTGTGTCTACTAAGCATGCAGCTACCCACATAGTTTTTGATTTTGACTCTTGTCTTTTAAAAATCAGGCCATAGTGATTATGGTTTTAAAATTTACTTTGGAACTAGTATGATCCCTGAGAGTGCCTTCATTTCCAGAAGTATCTGGTCAATGGATTTCTCTTTAGATAAAGAAATTTCTATATTCTGCCCTGAGTGGAACTTGTCAGCTGCAGGAAAGATTGTAGCTGCAGTTCTGTGTGCTGTGAAGTTCCCAAGATTCCCATCACCACCTTCATTTAAACATCCCCCAGCCCAGCTATAAACAAGTGAGAGACACTAACCCTGCACCCTGGCTGTGAGCCAGGGATATCAGAACTCTGGCTAGAGACAGAAGGGAAGAACAGAAAATAGTGTCAACTCATGAATCATCCCAGTGAGGATCGACGCACACCATTAGCAAAACCACACAAACCTGGGGTAGCTGCTTAATAAGCAGTTTATTTCTTGTCCACATTACAAATGTGCAAGTGAGCTGAAAAAGCAGCAAAGCAACAGTGGCAGACAACTGCCTGTGCTTCATACACAAAGGGCACCTTCTTGGCCTGTCCTGTTGCAGCAAGATACCTGTACGGCTGTGGATGTAGTGTATGAGGCTCTTGGCTGGTTTCCTAAGGTGACAAAGTTTATGTAATCTTGCTGTTTACCATGGGGCCCTTCTGGCATCTTTTGAACATGTGAAACAGTTTCAACCAAATTTGACAGAAGAGCAGAAATTCCCAAGGTAGTTACATTTCTACAGGTTTTGTAAGGTTCTGCAGCTGGACAGAAGAATCAGGCCTGGTTCAGTGCCATGCCATGGAAAAGACATGGAGAGTGTAGCTGGTTTGGACCCTGGTCTGGAAACTGTCCAGGGATGTGCAGGCACCCTGTATATGCAGGGTGTGTGTGTTAGTACCACAGGCAGCACATACATGCATCAGAACTAGCTGGAGCCAGGGATGGGAGAGGTGGGAAGAGGAATCCACGATTGTCATGTGGGAGAGGCATTCAAAGGCAGGGGACACCAGTGTGGAAATTGGCTGACCTGCTGTTTTCTTGTGTTCCAAGATCCTTATCTAGACCAGCTTGTGCTTCTTAATACTGGAAAGAAATCTTGACCGTCTATGCTCATAAGTGAAGATTTAGATACACCTCTCTGTAGCTTCATGCACTCAAGTATAAGGCTCGTTTATTTGGCTCCATTTTCTAAGCTCTTCTTTAATCAGGCTTGAAGCTTGAAAGCAATGCCTGCATCCTGAGGGACTTTGCAGAGATTTAGGTGCAACCTATCAGCTCTTGGCAAGTTTTCAAGGTGGCATGGCCTCTTTTTGTGGGAAGTCTTCACTGCCTGGCCTATATAGCAGGAGCCATAGTTTTTGCCTTATGGAGCACCTTACTACCTTACTCTGGGAGGGCTGTAGCTCAGTTTTGCAGGGTGACCTGCTGTACAACTGTTGCCAGTGGATCCTTGAGATTATCTGCATGCTTTGGGAGTTCCTCCTTCATCTGTGCCACACTGCAGTGGGTGTCATCTGAGCTGATTTGCTGAGTTGGCCGTGTGCTCTGTGACTCTGGGGTCACCTTGACGGTCCACCCTCCTCTCTGGATCTGGAGCACACGGCATCTTGTCTGCAGTTCCAGGGTGTAGCCAGCCCCCTCTGGTTGCCATCCTCCCTGCTTCTGCGAGGTTATACAAGGAAAGCTGAAACTTTCTTGCCAGAGGCAGGGGAGCAAATTCAGTCTCTGGCAGACCTGGAACAATGAACAGCTTGGAGAAGGTGTGCTTCCAGGACACATGCCAGCACTGAACCAGCACCAGTGGCAGGTTTACAGAAATGCCACAGGCAAAACGAGAGCTCTGGCAATTCACAAGCTCCCCAGGTTTGACAGGCAATCATCCAGCCTCACCTCTTGTGTAAGACTGGCCCCTTCATTTCAAGTAGTTACCTCTGTCCCACACCCAATAATATGGGCTTGCCAGCAGTGCTTTTGGGAGTTTAACCAGCCTCAGTGCAGAATCCAATGGAGACAGGGTATCTACCATGTGCACGCATTGATCAGCCACACTCTACAGAACAGTGTTTTATTTCTAATCACAGGCTGCCTGGTAATGGCATCTGGCTGTGGTTCCCGTTCTTCCTTTCTTCAGGAGATTAAAGACTTATTAAGTGCTCCATGTTTACTCCCTGGGATTGCAGTGGAATAAAGACACTTTCTTCTAGCATTCAAGATGCTAAACAGTCTGAGCTTCTGTGGGGCAAATAGCAGCTCTCAGCCACTGCAGTCTCTCTTCCTCCTCCATTCCCCAGTGGTCAACATCCCTTTTAAAGTAGGGAAGTGATGCTTTTGCTAGTGCTGTACACTGGCATCCATGTACTTTCCTTTACCTCTATCCACTATGTTCTTCTCTGACTCTGCTGTGAGGACTCAGGCTGGATTTTAACCCATATTCGCAATGGGAAGTGCTTGGCGCTATTTTATATGATGCAAGATGCATGCTGAATCAGAGAGGGACAAAACCAGCAGTAACAGAAAATCTCTTCAGAGTTGTAAGGGCCAAAAGGAATTAATCACTGCAGGGAAATGGGCCCTCTCATCTACACAGAGGGTGGGAGAGAGAGAAAAGGAAGTGCCTTAGAATGGAGAAAGGAAAGAAAGGTCCTTGCAGTGTCCCTGTCAGTACTAAAATAAATCTTTGAAGAGAGAGAGAGGAAACAATAGCAGCAGAAAGCTGCCAGAGCAATGGAAGAGCAGAGCCTTAGGAGCAGATCTCTTCCTGGTGAAAGGCTGCCAGCTCAGGATCTTTGTGGTTAGTTTGCTTTTGAACCGAGTAACTTCTGGCATGCACTTGTCTTTCTCATCCGGGGACTGCTTGCTAAATAGGCAGAGTGGTGATACTGAGGGCAATATCCCAGCAGGAATGTAGCTGAGCCATTGGATCAAATACTGGATTTGAACTATCCCAGTCTTGTTTTGGAGCGACTAAACTGTCTGATGGGCTGGAAAAAACTCTGGGGAACCTTGACTAAGGTTGCTAGAGAGCAATGTAGCAGAGAGTTTCCATCCAAAAAGGATCCAGGCAACATGTCCTTACAGTAAACAGAAGAAAGCCTTGCAATTCTGTGATCCTTAAGCATAAGGGGGAGTAGATGAGGCTGCTGGGAGCAGGCTGACAGCCCTGGGATGTTTTATACTGACAGAGCACATCTGTAGAGCAGAGCTGCCAGGCTGTCATGCAAACCCACTGGGGGACATTTCAAGCACATGCTGTCTGCAGCTCTAGGGCTCCTCACACCTTCCTGGGCATGACTGCAGGCAGGGAAGCAGGTCAAACCATTGGCATTATTAACAGCAAATCTGACATCTGTGCTGGCCAGTGGAACAGCCCAGGCATTTGCTTTGTTTATTTTTCTTCTGCCTTTGGCACTTTTTCTCTCTGCCGAAGGCGCCCTGAGTGCGTTGCTAACACACTGCTTGGGGTAAGCACTAAATGAAACTTCCACTATTTTGAGGAACACAGCTCAGATATTTTTTAAAATGACTGCTGCTTTTTTGTGATTCTTGGACAAATTGAAACTAAAACCTCTTAGCTGACACAGTGTTTTTGTCTGTTGTGCTGGTAGGCTGCTCTGTGGCTGCAAATCTCCTCCATATTCAGATTCTACTCTCACTTGGTCTAATTTGATACTCTGGGCTAATTTCATTAATGTCAGTGGAGACATTTCCTCTTTATGCTGGTGCAGATCTAGTTTGGACATGAGCCCCACCATACCTAGAGGAGAGCTGCAACTATCAGGATATGTGGAACAGAGGGTCTGGAATGCAGAATGTGAGCATATAACTGCTGGGGACTAGAAAGAGCTGCTCTCCTTCCTCCAGCTTGCAAGTAGCTTTGCCAAGAGCAGATTTTCAACTGGGAGCTGTTAATTTGCCCAGGATTTGCTCTGCAGCTCTAGGGAAACAGACCTTTGCTTTGACCTTGGCCTGGTTGGAGATATCCTTCAGAGGCACCTGCTCTCCTCCTTCCTCTTTCTACTTCCAAACCTACCTGTCAGCATCCTGGTGCCTGGCATCATGAGCTACTTGCTTTCTTGGTCTTAAAAACAGTGGGACTCAGAATGTTAGGCTCTTTGGAGCAATTAGAGTCTGTTTTCAACTGAGCTGCTTTTGAGGGCATTTGCATAAGAATAGGTACAGTGTCCAGGGATGAGATCTTGGAGGCTTGTGACTGCTAAGATGCTGAACAGAGGTCTGGTGAGTCTGGCAGTGGGGGTTCACTGGTCCCCCTGGGGGTGCTGCAGGGAGGGGGCTGGGGTGGGTGTAGCTGGTCATATGTATCAGCAGCCAAAACCTGGTGTTGTAATGTCTGAGAGGCTCTGAGTTTGGAAAAGGCCCCAATGATTTCACCCTGAAGAACTGTTAATAATGCAGGAAAGGAAATGTTCACAAGGCTTTTCCAGATCTTTAATGGAGAGGAATTAATACTCTCTCTTCCTATGCCCATCGCTCTGTTTGGAAATGGCTTTCTCTCACCACTAGGTATCAAAAGGGATGGTTCTTTCCCTTTTTTTTTTCTTTGCTGTTGCAATCTCCCTACCACGTGTAGCAGTGAGTGTTGAGAGCAAAGAGTATGAGAGCAGTAGCTCTTCTGCACGAGCTCCCTGTGAAGACATTGAACTCTGCATACTATCTTTCAGTTTTGCTTAATCCACTTCCAGAAGAGATAAACAAGCAATGGTGCTTTTAGCGCTGCCACAGATTATGTGAAAAAAGATATTTAGTTCTGCAGGAGCTCTCCCATACTACTTCTCCCTTGTGGCTCCTCTGTCTCTGCAGTTCTCCATACACCACAGCAACCCAACATGACCACCAGCCCTCATCAGAGCTCCTTCCAAATCCTGCAGTGGAGACCTGCTTGACTGCAAGACATTCCTTGTTCATCATGGCTGTAGCCTGCTGCTTAAGAAAGCAGCTCTTTCCTGGAACTGGGGAGTGAAACCATGCAGAGATTGCTTAGTTGCTCTCAGCTCTGCTTTTTTATCATGATCCACCCACTGTCACAAGATCCTTGGGAGAGTGGGAAGTAGAAGTCCAAAACTGGAGCCAGTTAACGTAAATTCAGGGAGCTGTACTCCACATGGCCAAGGAGCATGAAGAATGATGTCAACCAGTGACTGCATGAACTAGGCGATTATGTCTGTGATTTTACTCAACCGAAATGTGAAGAAGAACTCAATGCAATCAGACTTATAGATTGACTGGGCTGGTGTGTCATACTGAGAACAAGTGAAAGTAAGGCCTGTTAATCTGCTTTGCTGGGGGAGCTTTCTCTTGCAGCCAGCTGCTCGTTGCCAGTGCATGGAGACTTGCTTCCCCCCTTGCCTAGTGCTTGGGCTGGTCTTCCTTCTGCTATCTGTGATGGATGAGATCAGTGTGGAGCTCCCGCCCTCCTGCATGCAAGAGAGACAAAGTTGTGGGCAGTTTGAGAAAGGGGCAAAGCAGGTAACAACTGTGGCTTTCACAAAACTTCGTGTCCTGGACTCCAGCATGGACTTGCCTGCCAACTGGCTGAAAAAGGACTATGATAATTTGGTTATGCTTGTGAGCAGCAACGTGTAGCAAGCAAGGTCCTATCCTTATGGAAACAAAAAGATAAAGAGATGGAATCGATTTTCTAATAACTTGCACTAATTTTTTGGAGTGCAGCCCGAAGGACAGCAGTGGGGAGCAAGTCAGGCAGGGGGTCTGTATTACGTTAAGGCTGCGAAAAGGCCAGTGTGATTTTCCTCTTTAGGAGGGGAGTGAGGATCTCTCTTGAACAGTTTACCAAATATTGTGATCTGAACTGGGGGCAGCTGGAGGTGTTGACAGACAGGGGAGATAGATTGAACATAATGCTAACCAGTTTAGCCAAAAGATGACATAGGTGGGGAAGCATTGCTGTCTCCAAACATCTGTGAGGAGATGGGGATTGCGTTAGCAAAAGGGGAAAATTTAGATGTAGCATCAGGAAAGTACTTCCTAGAAGTGTCTCCACAGGGAGGGGGTGGGAGTCCCATATCTGGTGAGATGGAAACAGCAATAACAATGAATCTGATTACTTGCTATGTAATGATAACAGACAATGTAAAATTAGTCTTGATAAAGAGCTAGATTTCTCTGATAGCAACCAAATGCACAAGGCAGGGATGAACAGGGTGGGGCTTAGCAGGTGTCTGATGCTGACAAGAGTGCACCTGGGAGTTCTGTTGAATTCCTTGAGACGCAAAGCCTGTATTAACGTTTTTGCTCACTTAAATCTTCAGAGCAGAGATAAGTTAACTTCCTGGCCTTTTCTCTGAAGTTTTTCATTTGAAGGAGAAGTCTGGTTCAGCACTGATCAGTTTGTGCTTTATGTGCTGGCAGTGGGATCCCAGAGACCTGCCCCCATCAGCTTGATTCACTCACATGCTGTTTGGAGTGGAAGGATCTCCCAGCAAAGAATGCAGGAAGGCAAATGTACGTTTTGATTGGGGGCTGTTTTATGAGATGAGCCAAGGGCTGGAGTGGGGCCTTAAATGGACAATAATGTCCAGGAATATGAGAATCATCTTCTCTGAGATGTGGCCAAGATCCCAGACACCCTGGCAAAGGGAGCCCTGCCCATAGAGCAGGTGGAGTTGTAGATGAGGAGAGCAGTTTGGTCTATGGACCCAAGTGAACCCCAGACACCCACCCTACAGAGCCTAGCCCCCCCTCGCCCCAGTTTCTCTGCAGCTAGTTTCTTGGAAACATACTAGCAACAATCTCCTATTAATACACAACTAAAGAAGGTGGGGTTAAAGCCGGTGTTCGGGGCTTTTGGTTACTGATGAGCCCTTGATTTGCTATGGTAAGCCAGGAGCAAGATGGCAGTATTTCATTTTCTTTCCAAACTTAAAGCCTTGGTTTTGTTTAGCATGGTTTATAATGCCAGCCCTGGAGTATTAAAATGTGAAAGGGGAATGCCCTTCACCTATGCCCTTACCTTCACCTGTGTCCCTACACTTGGTCTGCTGATGATTATATCCTAAACAGTAATCATAAAATAAGAGGAAGATTATGACTGAGGAGGTGCTGGGAGAACTGCACCACTCCTGGTGCATCACCTGCCCCACAAGTGGAAGAGAAAATGGGTGACTCAGGGCCTGGGAGCACAGCTGTGGCAACTGTTTTATAGAGTCTGGTTTCAGAGTGGCTGACTGCTCCCCATGGGGGTCAGCCTCTGTCCACAACAAGCTTTGTGAGGGCTGAAGGAGAGGAGTTTCTAGCCCTGCCTTACAGCAGCTCTGCAGCACAAAAATGTCAGACGAAAGGCACCTGACTGTCCAAATGTGAGGCATGAGCAAACATTGGGAAAAGAAGACAAGAAAATGGGCTGATGGTTGAAGACATTTTTTACCCTGAAGCATGTTCGTTAGAGTACATCCATACTCACAGTCCATAGGAAAGCAAGCACAAAGGGAAAATAAACTCCAAGTATCAGGTACCTCAACAGCCAGATCAGCGACGCTATTGTCCAGTTCCCCCCAAACAGGCTGTGTCATTTCAGAGATGTTTTCACTCCCCCTAGTCCTGCTGCCTTCATCCATGAACAGCCCCCCAATCTGCTCCTACCAGGTACTTGTTAAACTGCCATGTGGAGCATGGGGGAGCTGAATGCAGAGGGGAAAGGGTGAAGAGTGGGTGCTGGCTTGGATGTGGTGGCCAACCTGGGCAGGAGGAACACAGCACGCTTGCTTGGAGAGCCACCTGGATCTGTGGAGATCCACCTGATAGAGGCTCCCTGCTTCCCCAGGATCTCATGAGATGGCTACAAGCCATTGCTTCTAAGGATGCTTCCAACCTGCCCTGATGTGCAGACTATACCTCCTCTTCCTCTATGACCCTTCCTCAGCTAAAGGCTCTCTTTTTTTTTGTGCTATGAAGAGTTCAGCTCCCTGTGTCCTTGAGGCTGAAATGATGAAAGTGATACCCAATGCTCTCAGGTCTGTTTTCCATCATAAAAAGGCATGTGGCTTACCCAAAGCCAGCTCAGTATGTGGAAATGGATCAAGAGGAGTGGCCATTCATGGGACAGAGCCAGCCTGCAATGGCAGCATACCTCCAGTACAAAATTTGGTTGTCAGCTTTTCTCTCAGGTGTGACAAATAGGCAAAGGGAACCCCAGCTGGCAGCATGCACACCACGTGCTGTATGAAAGGAACCTCAGAGCTGTGTGAAATCCATTAGCAATGCCACCTGTCACTTTTGTCTGGCTTGTAGGCCTGTCTGAGAGCTGACCAATTGTCCCACCAGGTCCAGCTCTTTTTTGTGATAGAGGTATCTAAACCAAGCAAGCCCTGAGCTCACCTGTAGTGAAAGAGCTCCCGCATCTGGCTTCTGAACTGATGTGGCACTGCTCAGGAATGTTGCATACTGGGAGGCCAAACTGGTCCTGCCACAAGAAGAAGAAGCACCACCACCAGCACAACCAGCCTGGTTTTGCACACCACTCATGAGGGCAAGCACTTGGGGAATGGTCATCTCTCCACCCTACTCCAAGTCTGCTGCTACAGCCTGGCCTGATTTAAAGGCTGGATACTAAAATGTCTAAGGAATGAATGGAGAGTCCCATGAGGCCAATACTGGGAATGGTCTGGAGTGCAAACTTCCCTCATTCCCTCCCTAAAACAGACTTGCCCTGGGTGCCATGAGAGCCATGAAGAAGTTAATTCTGCAGCTGGGAAGACATCTGCAATTTGGTGAGAATAGGTTCTTTCCCCAGAGGCTGCTAATTCTGCATGACCTAATCTGGGTTTGTTGCTTCTCTGCACTGTGAGTCACAGTGTGCACAGTCCTTTGGTCACTGTGGCAGGCTGCAGGACTTCACAGTGGCCTTTTGCTCTTCCTACAGACAATGACTGTCTTTGACTTGGCTGTCATGTGCTGTTTGATGCTTTCCATTTATGTCTAATAAGATCACCACAATTTGCAGCAACCGTAGGTTGTCATACCGAGATCTTCTCAGCAACAATCAATATATTAGCTGGTCAGAAGTCACACTGGTCCAGAACAAAGTCTGTATGAAAAAAATTCCCCAAAGAAGCCACTGATAACTCTTAGGACTCGAAAGCCTTAGTGTGGCTGTCTTGTGAAGGTAAAGCTTTATAGAGCTGGGTGGAGGGAGAAAAAACTTTTGGTATAAAAATAAAGCAGAAGTTGATCATTCATTGAAAGGTGAGTGCTGTCTTTCTTATCAGCCTGCTCAGCACTCATGGAAAAGCTGGTGCCATTAATGAATCCAGCCTCTTGACCGGAGGACTCTCTACCCTACCCTGTACCTACTGGGACAGCTGAGCCCTGAGATTCTGCAGAGTCCCAAGCTGCAAGCACTGGGATATGGGTACCAGATTAGCTCTTTTTATTTCCTTTCATTTAGCAGGATCCTGCAGAGCTGGGTAGCTGCCAGTCAGTCTGTCAAGACATGAACTATTTTGGGAATTTTTATGATGGAACAATATTTTTTTGGTAAACAAACGGAAAGCTGTTAAACAGGGACCTTCACCTCACAGCTCCCGGTTCAGCTCCCTCACTGCTGTGATGCCACAGTGACTGTACTGTCTGCTCTGCAGAGCTCCCTTCATGGCTCCTGCAGGGGCAAAACAAATAGCAGCTCTTTTTATTTTTTTTTTTTTTTGCCTTTTCACTAACTCCTCAACAAAAAAACCCCAAACAAAACCCAAAAAAACCCACCCAACCTCCCCAACCAAACCAAACAAAAAAAATGCCCCTGAACAAACAAACAATCAACAGCAACAAAAAAACAAACCCAAAAACCACCAACCAAGAAAACAAACAAAAAAATCCAAAAAACTAGACAGAGAGAAGAAAAAGAGCAAATTTGCTTTAAGCAGCAGAAGAACTTTCTTGGTGGTCTTAACCCCTAACACACCTGAGCGCAAGCTGTATATTGTCTCTGTGTGTCATGTTATCTGACCGTGCAGTAGCTAGCCACAGCCCAGGCTGGATTTCCTCAGGGCTACTGATGACACATGAATCCAACCCACAGTGACAGAGGGCCGACTGTGTACAACAGGAAGACTTCCTTTTTCATGATGTCTGTTAATAGGAAACCCTGATGGAGTCATAGAGTGCACAGAGGAAGATGTTTGGAAGAACTGAGCAGGGAAAGAAAGGACAGAAACATTTCCCACTCTAAAATGGATGTAGTGTGTCACTCAGGAGAAAAACCCATAAGGGGCCAGTGAGTCCTTCTTGCTGCTGTAGGCTAAAGTTAGTCTCACTATTCCAAGGTACTGGCGGCAGTGGAGAATTTAGTCTTACATGGGCTGTATCTGCCCCAGCCTTCGGGGGAACTGACTGATGGCTATCCGTTGGAATGATCCAAGCCATGTGTCTGCTCCACACATTTTGTCCACATCACAAAGGCAGTTTGTGGTTTTCCTTGGTTCCTGGAAAGTCCAGTCCAGTTTGTACAACACAGTCCCTACTGGCAGCCCATTAATTCCAGACCACGCAGATTGTGGGTTCAACATTTTCTGAGACTGAATTTTTAACTTGCTAACTATTGCTAGCTCCTTTCCCAAGGGAAAGTTGTCAACAGTTTTCTCTCCTCAAAACATCTGTTTCTCAAAACAGGTTAAGTAAACAATGTCCCTTTTCCTATAACAACTGTCCTCAGTTGTTGATTCTTATTACTTAACCAATGGAGAGAAGTGTCCGTCCAATAGACCAATGATATCCCTTTTTAGTACAGCATGTTATAAAAGAAATTGTTGACAACTTTCCCTTGGGAAAGGAGCTAGCAATAGTTAGCAAGTTAAAAATTCAGTCTCAGAAAATGTTGAGCCCACAGCAGATCGCTGAAGAATCTCGAGGGATGCCATTCTTCCTCTCTCTCTGCTCCTTGATCCTGTCTCAGACTTACCAAGGAGCTGTAGTTTGTCCCACTGACAACTTGCACAATGGGATCTTTTGCTTGCACCACGCTGATTCCACCTTGGGATCTCTCCTGTAACTCATTAACTATTCTTATTCTGAGACTCTGCTACTAATGATTTCTTTGAAAGAGCCTTCAGTAAAGTTGACTGTGGGCAAGCACGCCTTCTACCTGTCAGCAAGTGCACCTCCTCCCTGGCCAGCTGTCTTCCCTTCTCTGTGGGCAGTTGCAACCCCTGCACTTCCCTCTCTTTTTGGTTTTTTGTTTGCTTTGGCAGCCTCAGAGGTCAGCTCTGGCCCTTAGCCTTCTCCATTTCATTCTGATGCTTCCTGGGATTCTTCCTGCGTCCATTCGTGTGCATGAACCTCTTCTCACCTATAGGTCTTCAGTATCCTCCCAGGACAGCTTCCCCAGCCCGCTGTTTCTGCTCTTCCTGCCCTCTGCACAGAGTACCTTCCTTGGCTCTGTGGTTTGCTCTCTGCCATGTAGAAGCAGAATTCACCTGGCCCCACTATGAGAGTGCCTCTGCTGTACATGAAGACTAAGAGTCCCAGGACTGCTGGGAGGACATGGGCTGAACATCTTGGGAACGACTGCAGTGGTGCCATGGAAGAGATGCACACCACTCCTCAAGCTCTTTGGCATTTAAGGCACCCCCATTCTGCAGCTGAATGTACAGAGATGGATTTACTCAGGTCTTTCAGATCCCAAGTCTGCATTTTAAAAAATATCTAAGCTATCAGGAGTCCTGCAGCTCCTATCTGCTGTGACTACAGCTTCTGCCATCAGCTATTGGAATCTCACTCCTATTTCCTCTTGAATTGGCTTCTCTACCCACTAGCATCCCCTCTCTTCATTGCACCCCACATTTAGCCTCACAATTTGAATTTAAATGTGCTTAGTTGGTCCATCTCTCCCAGAGAGAACATACTTCATCATCAGTAAATAGCTCAGCTCTCTTCCTTTTGATCTCTTTCTCCTGAACTGTATCTGCTCTTCTGTGGGCCTTTATCTCTTTAGCACTCGATGGCTTACCTAAATTGGTGTTGCTTTGCTGTCACTCCTGTTTCTCCTGCTCAGCCTCATTCCTTCCCTAAAGAAGGCTTATCTTTCTGCTACAGTTTTGTTTCTCCAGCTTTTCTCCATCTTGGTCTCCCCCAGGTTCAAGTGCACTTATTTTTCTATGTAAGTCAGGGAGCTATGCTCCAGAAGGATCATCACATGGGAGAGGGGACAATCCTACAAGTCACGGCAGTGTGTTTTGCTTATGTTTATCCTGTGCCTCTTTGGGCCTTAGCCTACAGTTGTCCAGCTCTGTCTTCTTTGTGTCAGATCATCGGAGGCAGCTTTAAGATCCCCTGCTTGGGTCTGAGCACTTGTCACATGGAGGTGCAGCAGAATGCATGGGTTTTGTCCCAGCAATTCCTCTGCTGTGACTTGTAGCTCTAGACCCGGGGCACCAGAAGGACCCTCTCTGCATCTCTGGTTTTTATCAGAGATAAAATAAAATTTATCAGAGATAAAATAAAATTTATCAGATTTTTCCTTCAGTCAGGTTGTAGATAAATATATCCACAAAGCTGGAAGGCAATCTAGCCCCTCTGCGGCTGTGACAGCATCCAGCTGTACTACATGGTCAGCATGCCTTGTACTTGGGAGGAGTAGGGAAGAGATTTCAAATCATCACACTGGCAAAAACAGCACCCTGGGCAAAAGCTTGGAGTCCTCCCTCATTGGTCCACCTATGCCTTCGTGAAGGATGTTCTTTCTCTCAACTTCCAACTTCCAACCTACAGGCATCTCCTGGTCCTCTGTTGTTTATGATACTGCAATTTGTTGCCTTGGAAATAAGTGCTGGTTTATCCCAAACAGAGCCTACAGTTTCACAGCACAATCAAGCGAGAGGAGCAGATGGTTACCCCATCTCTTCTGTTGTGTTTCCCATTATCCTCATCCACAGTTGGATGACAGGAATCTATGATTCAGTGAAAGTATCTGTGGCCCGGCTGCATCTACCCATGTAAGCTGGGGAGCCATGTTTCTGCTCGGATATGACATGCCTTTGTGTCTAGCATCACTATTTTGGCTTCCTGCAAATGGAACTTGACCAAAAAGCAAAAAAACCCAACCTTCTTGCTTACTTCAGTGGTGTCTAGGGTCAGGGGGCAGAAGGAAAGTTCAATACTGTTTGTTTAATACCCTTGCCATTTCCCAGGGCTTTGTAGTATCCATCCTTAAGCTTTCAACCCGCTGCAACCTCATTTTACTGTTTTTTATGTTGAACTTTGGACAATATACACCTTGCTCTGTAGACACCAGCATTCTCCTTTCCTGCAGCTCTCCTGGGCTGAAGATGCAGTTTGGCAGCAGCTGTGCTAGGTAAGACTCAGAGAACTCCATGGAAGCTAGATCTTCATCCAAATGCCTTTGCTTGGAAGCAGTTTTCAAAAGAGCTGGTGGTCCAGAGACACAGTGGTGTCATGGCCCTAATATGCAGTTGGAGAATGAAAGAGATGTGGGGACTCTGCAGAGCTGAGGAGCCTTCAGGATCTGAAATGGCTGGGGGAATCAGCACTTCCAAGCCCAAGATTAATTGCTTTGCAAACAGTTCTGCTTTCATTCCTCAGTGCTATTCTTTGTGATTCAATCTGATTTGTTTGAATTCTGTTCTGAGGCATATGTTCTACCAGCACTTTGCTGCATGAGTGCTGTCTTTCCTTGCCTGAACAAATTTAGACTGGAGATTAACAGAATATTTTTTCCTTTCCAAGTAGTAAGATCCTTGAGCAGCTTTCTATTGAGAACAGGGAGAGAAAAATTCCAATTGGTTTCAAGATTGAGCCTGGTTAGTTTATGAAGGGAATTATATAAGTAATGCTGTTAGTGCTTATGGCTGGATTTAGTGATTTGGTGTCTCTTCTAGTTCTACCTTTCTGGGAGACAGCTATATTTAAAATTCATTTGAAGAAGGGAAAATTATCCTCCATGTGCAAATATTCTGCATTTAAAATGGGAAATGGAGCTGAGGAGATTGAAAACTGGTTTGTGCCTAGCAGCAAGCAGGCTGCAGAGCCAGGCCAAGAAGGGAGGCTGGATTGTGGAAAGAAACAAAATTGCTCTAGTTCAGTGTAGAGATGTGGCTTGGGGAGGGCAAGGCTGGGCCCTGGGGCGGGCAGTCGGGAGTGATGAGGCCGAGAAGGAGGGCCAAGTGCAGCACTCTTGTATGGGGTGCAGGCCTGTGAGATACTGGAGGAGGAGAAGGCAAGAGAGTTGGTTCCGTTCCCTCCCTCAACATGCCATATCTGGCTCTTTTGCTTATCACTGAACTTATCCTTTCTGCAGTGAGTAACTGACTAAGGCTCCTTGTACTGCTCCATTAATCTGTGGCTTTCCATTAACAGGCAGGTGCTTGTACCCAAGGGACCACCATGCTGACTGCCAGAGATTCCTGGCACTGGGTACTACAGAGTTAAGCAGCCAGGCTGGAGTGTGCAAACAAACAGTGAGACCTGTACTAACAGCCCTGCTTTGTGTTAGTGGGAAGCACAGGCTCCAACTTCTTCCGATTTCTCACCTGTCCAGACTGGTACAGAAAGAAAATGCCTCTTGGAGTTTCAGAGAAAACCACACCTATTTACAGTGGATTCCCCAGGGCCCTCCTGTGGGGTATTAACCCTTCAGCCCCAGGCCCACAGTCTGCATTTGGTAGGAAGAATTCCCCAACATCCCTGGGGATTTCTCCTGCTTGTCCCCAGGACATTGGCCCATCCCTAGAGCAAGTCACTGATTTCTGTTTTCTCCCATCTGTACAGTTGTTATCTCTGTTCTTTGCAGAGCTGTATGCTGGGGCTCTCTCTGTGCGTACTGGGCTTCCTGACCCAGCTCCTTCCCCCAGATAGCAGAACTTACTCTTCTGTGTTTGGGTTGGATCTGTGAACGTGTCTCTCTGTTTGTCTCAAGCCCCACCAAGTTTCCCTGAGATACCAGCTCATCCCTCCCCCTTGAAATATCCATGCTTTCTTCAGATTTCTTCCTGGTCTCACTGTTTGCTTTCCCTCCTTTCCCTGGTTTCTGAGTTTTCTCGGAAGGAATCCCGTGCTCTGGCCTCCTCAGGCTGGAGTGTTGTGTTGTTGTTTTTCCTTTCGTCGCTATGGGCAGGGATTTGAATACTGAGCCAAGGAGAGGGAGGGAAGAAGAGAGGCAGTGAAAGAAGGAGGGAGTACAAGGGGGGGGGAATGAAGAAAGCCAGAAAAGTTAGAAAGGGAAGTGCTCAGGGGAGCAGGGTAAGGAAGAGATGGTGGAGAAATTAAATGGGGAAGGAGGATAGGGGGCACTGAGTAGAGAAAGAGTTTTAGATAAATATCAGATCTTTCTCATTGGTTCTTTTATTAATAATACTATGGCCATAGACAAAGATATCCGGAGGAAGGCAAAGAGCCCCCACCTGTCCCTGCCCCAAACCCCTCTAGGACACAGCCATGAGAGATCCTTCAGAAAATGAATGTTTAAGCCTAAAGCAGCCAGTAGGTGCATAGGCTGCAGTAGGGAATATGTTAGATGTGAATCTGGCAAGTAGAGAGAATGCAAAGCACAAAGACCCAGTAAAAATTATAGGACCTTCATTCAGCCTGTTGAAACTAGGAAGCCTGGGAGAGGACTGCCGTGGTTTGCGAACAGGGAAGAAAGTAGAGTAGCTAAGGAAGCTTAAGACACCGCAGAGAAGCTAAGTAATTCCTACACCTAAAAGAAAAAGAGACAAATACCCCTAATAGTGTTTCTCAGTTACTACAGAGAAGGCACCTTCAGGCAGTGAGAACTTCTAAAGGCAAGGCTGATGTCTTAACAACAGTCCTCAGGACTGCGCACCAGCACCAGAGGAGCAGAGTGCGAGAGAGTGACAGCAGCGTGCAGCAATAGGGGAGGGCAGACAGAACTAAGGAATTGCAGACTTTAGTCTTATTTCCATCCTAGGTAAACTGTTGGATGCTCATTAGAGCTCTGCAGGCCCCCATCTACCTGATTGTCTGCATTGCAGCAAGAAATTTACGGTTCACTTTCTCTGCTAAGGAAAATCATACTCCTGGAGCTGCTAGAAGTTATAGAATGTTTCCTGATGTAGGAAATAACAGCAGGACGTGGATTTTCAAAAAGCTAGGAGCACTGTCTTTCACAGGAACTTCTTGACGAGACTAAGTGGCCACAAGGTGATTTGTGCTGGCACTGCTGAAAAACTGCAGAGCAGAAACTGTGGGCCCTGAAGGCTCACAGCAGTCTGCCTCTGGGAGCCATGCAGGGGTGGCTTTATAGTAGAATGGAAACTAATTCAGACAATAGTGAGTCTGGGGATATACCTTCAGCTGGAATACTCTGTATGCTTCTCATTACCCATGCTGGAAAAAACAGGGGAAATAAGGCAGATGAAGAAGGTTACTAAAAAGATGAAACTCCTTCCACATAAGCAGGGACTGCAAGGAATGTAACATCAGTTTACAGAGAAGATATATGGGGAAGGGATATGAATTAGATAGAACTGTAACTTTTTAAGGAGACATATCTATTTCAAAGTTTAGGCCAGTGTCTAACTGACAAAGATAAAAAGGAAATTCCTTTTTGAAGAGGTTATTCCACAACTGTCCAACATAGAGATTATTTAACTTAAGGATCTGGCTTGTCAGAGACAAGCTCTTGCACAGCATTTTCCAGCCCCAGTGTCTAATCAGTCCTATTTTTATAAACAATCAATGTGGGGATCAATCAGCCCATCAGCCTGTGTGGCACTGTCTGACCAATGTGGTGGTGACCACTCAGACCATAGCATTGCCACCAGCCCAGATGCAGCTGCTTTCCCTCAGTGACTTAGGGGCAATTTACCATCCTCTCACTCCTACTGCTTGTGTCATTTTTCTTTTCTCAACCCAGCTCTGGAAAATGACTGGAAGTATTTTTTTTTTTAAACAAGAATAAGACTAGAAATGAGTTAGGGATTCATGAAGGGAACAGTTACATCGGAACTGAGTTGTGGCCAAGGGGGTGGTGTGACATGTAGCCAGAGGTGGCCAAGTGGCAGCTACATCTTTACTTGTATCACCACCGTTCTCTCCTGCAGGGCGAAGCTCTTTCTTGATGCAGATAGGTATTGTACTGTGGCTTACAGGAGTTTGAATGTACAAGTCCTAGGTCACATCCTTCAGTGAATGGTTTTCACAACTGGCCGTCAGGATTGCCTACTAATACTGAAGACAAAGATCAGGAAAAAGGGGAGCAGATTCATGAGGATTTGGGTGATTAAAGTGGATGGGTAAAAGATGAAATGCACTGCTTCATATAGCAAATGTTGGATGGCAAGTGTGCGAGCAAGCAGCAGGTCTGAGGAAGCCCAGTTAGGCAGAGACACAGCACAGCTCTCTCAGCCTCACTGGGTGGGAGGGGATCATTAACCCTGCCAGCCTGCACTGAGAGGCAATGCCAGAGAGAATTTTATGTGTAGGATATCTGTGTGGCTTTATATCTGCCAGGCATGTCCCCACGTGCGTGTTGTGCTAGTCAGCCCTGAAGAGATTTCATGAGGTGAACTGGAATGGATGACATCCTGATAAGACTTAGAATATTGATTAATTTCAAGCACATAAAGCTGTGCTTGGCCATGCAACAGAGATGTTTAGGTCTTGTGTATCATTAGCTTTCTTGGCCAAGAATGTCTCAGGGAGGTTACTGTGAGCTCATCACTACTAATAGTGGCATCAGGAGGGTGGCAGAAGGCAAGCAAAGGACTACCATTGCTGGGGCCTTAAATTTGCTCTCAGCTCATTTGGACAGGGCACATTAAATGTCAAGGACCCTCAGGAGCCTTGTCCATGCTGTGGGTCTTGTCGCTGTGCCACAGACAGGGCTGTAACAGGTTTCAGAGAGCATCCTGGCAAGAGGGACCAGTACTGACTCTGCCTCCCCTGCCTACATTCAGAAGACATGGGTCTCCTGAAGGGTAGCATCTACTCCTGCTGTGAGAGGGCCACCAGACAATCTAGAAGTGGGGTAAAAGAGCAAGGGTGATTGCAGTGCTGTTTTGTAGTGTCCTAGCCTAGGCCTAAATCCAGCTGATGAGCTGCAGAGTTCATCCATGTAGAGAAGGCAGAGGAATGCATGCTGGCAGGAGAAAAGCAAAGACTTTTCCCAGGGACTGAGAGCAACTCCTTTGCAGTAAAACTTCTGTGCTGGTGCAGCTCTGTTTTGCTCTAGAGTTCTCTCTGTTCCTGATAACTTTCTGCCCCCATGTTGTGTTGCAAGGGGCTGTGTTCCCACATCCATGAGCCTTCACCTTCCACACACTTTATTTTGGACAAAAATATGCAAATCATTCCTTTCATCCGAAGAGAAAACCATCTGCCAAGCAGCAAGGTACTGACAGCTTTTTATGTTCTGTGTAGTGAAACTTTTGCTTTTTTTCTCAACAGCTCCTGTCTTCATTGCAAATGCTTCCATTCACATTTGATTAATTTGTCTTTGTCAGCACATGTTTCTACCACAGTGGCAAGACTGACCAGCCCTGGTAGGGCCAGACATGTTTATCTGCATCATTCAGCAAACAGCCTGTTGTAGGTGACTTTTTTGTTCACTTTTACCCATTGACACCATGAATTCTCAATTTATTGTTATGCCTTTTCTAGCCAAAATGAAACTGTCTGAAAAGTAAACATATTTGGTGCTTACATGAGGCAAAACCCAGCTTGGGAAAAGAACAGTTCAAGCACAGGCGGCTACAAGAGCAAGGAAAATTCCCCTGTGAGAGAAGAGTTCCCAAGTCAAGGAAGAATGATGCAAGTTTGTCCCTTTAAACATGTGCGTAAGCACTGTCCCAGACAAAGATTGCTTCCCTGGAACTAGCTCTTCAATAGTTAACTAAAATAAGTCCAGGACTTATTTATTAAGTTAGGACTAACTTACATTATTACAATAATGGAGGCTCAGCTGCCTCCAGGACCTGCAGTGGGGAAGCAGGGAAGGAAAGAAATTGTAGGCTGATGGGCTCTGCTTCCCACTTCCCAACCTTCTTCAGCACAGTCTTGAAATCAGTGCACTGCAAACGTGCTGCCAGTGCTGGTCTTTTACAGACTGGTGGATGTTGGATCCCTGCTCCCATCCTGTGGAGACTGGGAAAGAAAGAGCCCATACTTAAGGCTGGGGCAATAGATGTCTATGCTGCAATGAGATCTCCCAGCTCTGCCCACCAGTGAAAGGGAAATGAAAAAGGCAAAAATGGTGCAAGACAGAGCAGGGAGATCTCTCTTTCTTCCAACCCCTTGCAAAGAAGGGGAAATGGCACTTTCCTACCTTCCACAGGGTAGAGAAAGGCTGCAGGAGGAACCATGTGCTGGAGTGGACCTTGCTCAACCAGGTCATCAGCCTCTTCTGAAATCCCTCTGGTTTGCCCTCTTCCCTCAAGATGCAGCAGTTGTGAGGAAGCTGCCATGCCCTGAAGGCAACTTGTTTGGTTTGCCAGAGAGAGAGATGGTTTGTCAATTCCATTGGGATACCTGCAGCTTAAGGCAATAGAAAAGTCTGTCCTATCTCATGCAGGAAGGAATGCATATGGAAAAAATACATGTTGGCTGACATTTCTCCTTTCCCCCTAAGATGAGGTGCCAAGATTAAGGCAGTATTGGGGTTGTATGCAAAAGTGTATAAAAAGTATTCTGCCTCTCTGAAAACAAACCAAACAAACAAACAAATGTTGAAGAATGAGAAGATTAGTAATGAAGATACATGTGGAGTGTCCTGCCAAGCCAAGATGTTACCTTATTCTGTAGGACAGCTTGGGCAGGTTATATCCTACATTGAGCACAGCATTTCCGATCCCGTGCTCCTGCTCAGTCCCAGATCTCTCCACATGAATTCTCTTTCTCTTGCTGAGGTACAAATGAAGAGGACAAGACTGGAATTGCTGATGGCAAGACCTTGTAGATGATGAATAGTGTGACTCCTCATTTGTGAAAAGAAATTAAATTGGTGAATGCTGAAAAGAAGCAGTGACTGACAGGTCAGGGGAAGGAAAACAAGGTAGGGTGGATGGTGCCTCTCTGTGGTGTTAAGTGGGTCAGAGAGGTGGCACTGTCACTTAGCTGGGTAGTGCTGCTCAGCCTGGTGGTTTTGCTAACTACTCTTAGGATGTTGTCTTTCCAAAGGAAAAGGAGCCTGTCTGTCCTGAAATGCTTTAGGAGCAGCAGCCCTGGAGAATCCAGTACCTATGGCAGGTCCAGCATGGTCCTCCAGTTGTGCAAAGCTTTGCTTCGCAAGAACAGTTTGGCTGATGCAGCTGGGAAGAGGCCAATGTTAGAGAGAAAGAGGAAAGAAAGAAACAAAATTCAATCACCAAGAAGGCCCCAGTCTGTCATGTGCTCCATGATCCCCATCTGACATGAAGGTGCTAGAACAATGGGCACCATGAGTGTACCTGTCCTTCGGGCAATGTCCCTCCCAGACGTCCCATTGATGATAAGAAAACAAAACACCTGTGAAGAGGAACCTTGAACCCCTCTACTTCCTCCTGGTTACTCTCCAGGCCAGTCAAGGGAGTGGTGGAGCTGGGGCTGACAGCCCTTGGCCCTTGTGCGAGGGCGCTGTGTAGGGCATGAGCAGGTCAGGCTGGGGGTGATGAGATGAGAAGGTTCTTGCCTCCCACGGGACAGCTGACTGGCCCTTCAGCCCTCCCTGCCCCTGTCCCTTTGCTGTCCTGGGTGAGGTGGGCTTGATGCTGGGGAGCACCGGATACTCTCTCTGGTCCTTTGCCTCCTTCTTCCCAGGCTCAGGACTGAGGAGCGAAGGCTCTGCACAAATCGGTCTAGCTCGGGCACGGCTGTGGCAGCACAGGGCCGCGTCGCCGGGGCTGCCCGGGACGGTGTCCTGGCGTGCGCCGGGGGACGAGAGCGACGTGGAGGGGAGGGAGCAGAGAGTGTGCAGAGGGGCGTAAATAGGAGCGCGGGGAAGAACGCGCTCCCGGTCGGGGGCTGCGAGGTCCCGAGGCGCCGTGGTGCGGAGGGGCCAAGAGGCGCCGGAGCATGCCGGGGATGCCGGCTGCCAGGGCAGAGGGTTGCCGAGGGGTGGCGGGCGCAGAGTCCCGGAGCGCAGGAGGCGGAGATGCCGGGCCGTGGGGGGCGCGATGCCGAGGCGCGGGGTGTCGGGGTGCCCCGGCTGGTCCCACCCCTGCGCG
>WBMY01016200.1:772831-1008302 GCA_013397315.1 Donacobius atricapilla
GCTCGCTGCCTCCGCTTCACCTGCCGACTGGGCGCGCAGGTGAGGGGCGCGGGGTCCCCGCGGCCGCCGGCCCGGCCCGGGCGGGCTGGGTGTCGCCAGCCGTGCCTCCAGCCCGGGAGGCCCGGAAAAGGAAAGGGGAGCCTGGAGGTGTCCCCACTGCGCGGTCCCAAGTCCGCTTTAGCAGTCAGGCGTGGAGTTGAATGGAAGTTGCATTCTTTTGCACGCTCTGCTCTGGGAGGCACTTTTCTTTTTTCCATGGAAGGGAAATAGGTTTGAGAGCAAATTGGGGGAAAGGGAGAAATACCAGGGGAGCAACAGCCACATTATGTTTCCATTTTCCTTTAATGAAGGCCCTGTGGAGGTGTATTTGAAAACACAGGGTCTCCTATGCCTTCAAGGAGGGTGAGAACACTGTGCTGGCTGGTTCCAGGGCCATATGCAGCGTATGGTGGCCAATGAAACGGGGCCTGGCTCGTTCTCTTGCTTGTCTTGGCAGCCTGCTCCATGGCTTGCATTACCAGCCCTGGAACACAACCACTGCCAAACTGTGAGTGTGTGTGTGTGTTTGGACTCCAAGAGCTCAGCAGAAGCAAATGCTTCTGCAGCTCAGACCAGGATTTTTTAGCTAGTTTTTGAGGAAATTTGCATAAAAAACTGTCTGGAGTCTCTTGACAGAGTCTGCCCTGGGAATTGGTTGGTAAAAGCTTGTGTGAGGGCATCTGTGAATGCCAGTCTTTGGAGTTCAGATTCTTAGTATGAGTCCTAGTGATTTAAAAATGCAAAAACAGGGGATGACTGTGGGTGCAGGAGCTGTCATCCACACCATTACTGGGTCATGCAGCAATTAGGTGCCCCTGGTGTCTGGGGAATTAACAAAGTCTGCTGAGTTAGTGTGCATGTCATTGCCTCTGCTTCCTTGTTGAGACACCTATGGATGCTTTCTCTGCATCTTCATAGTTCAGTATTTCCCTCCTTACAGGATGCAAAGGTCTCTGTGCTAGATTCTTTGCTAAGGAAGAGTAAATACTCCCTCAGACCTCTTGCTTCCTCCTGCCCTCTCCATCTGAGCAGTGTCCCCAACTGCTCAAGCGGCACTGAGCATCTGCTGTGTGGTCTCCTTCCTTGTGCTAATGTTCGCTACTTCAGCTGCATTGCCTGGGCCGGGTACTTGGCAGCATGCAGTGTCTTGAATGTGGAGCTGCAAGAGGCTCTTTCCACTGCAGTGGCTGTTTGTAGTGGGCCTGGCCTCAAGAGCAAGGGAGGCAGAGCCATAGTGAGGCATGGGACCCCTTGCCTGCATGTGTGTGTCCTGCAGTGCCAGTGCAGCGAGGAGAGGGCACTGCAAACCTGATGCCATCTGTCTTTGGCTTCATTTCTTAGTTGCTTGAACTGTCCAGAGTATCAATCCAAACATTGCAGGCTGTTTTAACATGCAGCCAGGGAGCTGAAGGCACATATGGGCCTCTCAGCTGAGCAGTGCTGTTGCAGACTAGCCAGAGCTGGTCTTTATATGGATTAGAGGTCTTTGTGGATGACCCTGGTATTCGGGGCATAATTTTGAGGAGTTTGTTAGGGGAGGTGGGGGCTGTCATCTCTGACGCCATCCTTGGCCCCTGAGGGCAGAGCTTTGTGCTGGAGCAGGATTGTCTTCTTGAAGATTCTGGCCCTGACCACATGTGGTTATGGAAGGCCCTGGGTAATCTGAATAAGTCAGAGGTTAGGCTGCAGCTCAGACACTGAGGTTTTCTCAGACCAGGATATTCCTTCTTTCTCAAATCCCTTTGAGCTGCTTCAGGTACGAATAGGATAGCTTTTACCTTCCTGCTCTGTACTGCCGTCCAGTGGGTACTACAACCTCAAATAATTAATTGCAATCTTAATAATACTGTGATAATGATTTTTTTTTCAGTTATTACAATTAACTATTGCAGTAGGGGAGCCTTGCTATGGTAGGTGCTATTCAAAACTCTGCTGTCACAGGTTGCTTGGGAGTCAATCGCTGCATTGCAGTGGTGGGAGCAGCTAAACCAGAGCTTTTTGCTGCCCTGTGAAGTTATGGAGGAAAATTCTCAAGGAGCAAGGGCTGTGAGCTCACTGCTTTGCTAATGGCAAATGAACATGATTTCTAAAGCTGAGGGCTGGAGAACCAGTATCCCCCCTCCTCATAAAAGGGAGAAAAAGTCAAAGCATTAAACAGGCAGGTGTGGAAGCCTAATGGTGAGACTCAGTTGGACAAGGGCTGCAAAATGGCATTTCTGCTAAGGAGATGCTGTCTGCTCTGGGCTGCCCCTTGTGCCCAGTGTAAGAAGCTTTGAGCTTCCCTGATGCAGAAGAGGAGGGAGGGCAGCAGGGCTCTTCGCATTCTTGTTTTTAGAAAGCCTTGCATAGCCCTTTGTCTGTCCAGGACTCGGATGTTCCTCCTGCCAGCTAGATGTGCAGGACTGAGCCAGAATGTTCCCACTTACGAAGTAGGTTTAGAATTCCACCTCCTGAGTAATGGTTATTCATAGTTCTTTCCTCTGTTCAGCATTATGGCCCCCCACTCACTCTGTGAACTGGGGGTGGGAGGTTACACGTATGGGTGTTCACAAACTCTGTAACTCTTCTCCCACTACATGGAGTTGCCTGTGGGAGGAAAGGAACAGCAAGAATGGCAGCTCCGAGTGTCTGTGGGAAGGGCACAGATGCGTCTTTGGACCTGCAAACCTAGAAGCTGGTTGTGGGAGCTCTCTTACCCTTCTGGAATGGAACTGGAGTGTGGAGGTACTACGGTGTCCCACATTCTGAGGTGGTGTGCTCCACCTCAGTGCACTTGATAGGCTGTGCTGTGAAAATGCCTTTGCCTAGTCTTTAAACAAGGGAGAATTTCTGTGATGCCATTAAACAGTAAGTAATGTTAGGTGCTCAGTAAAGGGAGAGCATCCACGGTTTTTTCCCAGTTGGTATCACTGCAGCTTTTCAGTATGCTGTAGGTGGTGGGTTCCTTGGTATCAACAGGTTCAGCGACTGAATGAGTGAATACATCGTGGCTGTTGTCAAAGTCCATGTTTACCAGAGGTACTGCATGGGGATCTGAAAAGAGTGGGTACCCCCAAAGGGCTTGTCTGCTGCTGTGTTCTGATGTTTGACAAATAACTTTGACACTGATCACTGCGGTGCTTGGCACTGGCCCTGCAAGTTACTACTTTTAACAGTGCAGAGCAGAAGCAGCTAGCCAGAAGATATTTCTGTAAGGTGCTGCTCAAAATTAAATACATCTAGAGCAAATAGAATTGTGTGGCAATAGGAGAGTATCGTGTTTTAGACAGCAGAATGAAGCTCTAATTGCATGGCAAGGTACTTGTGGCACTGGGAATATGGGGTAGTGTCTTTCTGCCTTTATCTGCCCCCACTAGGGCCTGAACCTCAAAGCAGAAGTGGAAGGTCTGTAGGCTTCAGACCATCAGCGCTCTGCAGTCTTCTCAGAAGAGTCCAGATGGAAAAAAGCAAGTGGCTCAGAGCTTCAGAGAAGGAGTGATAGCCAACTACCCTGTCTTAGTTTAGGAAGTTGCATTCTTGGGGCATGAGAAGTTGGTTATGTCAGGAAAGGGCTTTCATATAAATCATCCTTCTGCTCACAGAAGGATCTAGATAGATTCAATGTATGACATACAGACTGAGGTAGCTTGATACTCAGCAGCTGAAAAAAAGTTTTCAAGTGGCAAAGCCAGAGTAGAATCTAAGGAACTACAAGTTGCTAGCGCTGCTTCTGATCTCCAAAGCAGAATTATTATTCCCTGTTGGCCAGGAGCTGATGAAAGGCCAGTTACTGTGACTTGGGTGCTCCAAGACAGTACATACAAATGGCAATATTGTGCTAGGTGCTAGCACACTGATGATGAAGAGATCAAAGGTTGCTTGAATGGTGGCTTACAGACTTCTGCAGCGCTCTGATGCGTGGCAGCTGACAAGTAATGGCAGGCGCCCAGGCTGAGCCTGGTGAGAGAATACCAGGCAAGCATGGCCTTTTTTCTGCAGGCGGTGTGGAGAGGGGCTGGTAGGGCAGACTATGCCTTAGTGTAGTGCTTAACATGGGCAAAAGAGAAACATGCTGGTAAGTCCTGAGTGTCAGAATCTGCTGGCTGGCAATATTAGATGCTAGACTGGCTCTCTGAGCATCAGAAGGGTACTTGGATCAACCATTATAGATGTCAGCACATGTAAAATAGCTTATGTTGTAAGAAACTGTGATTGTATTATAGACAGCAAAATTGAAAATAAGGCTGCAAATAGCCCTCACTCTCACCAAGGAAGCTGACACCAGAGATAAAGCAGTAATGGCAAGTTAAATTGAAGTGACTGTCAGAGCCTGCTTTGGGATGTCATGGTTGTCTCTGCAGGATGATGCTCTTGGTGCAACAGCAGCAACTGCATTTAGTTTATAAAGAAACAAACAGTGCCTCTGGATAAGTGGGGATGCATAGGATGGTGGATACAAACTGAGGCAGTCTATGTGCAGGGAATTGAATGTATGATTTCAACACAGGTAGGCAATTTTAGTGTGTGGGTAAGAATAGCAGTGAAGAGGTGGCAGGAGGGGTGTGAATACAGGCTAGCAACTGGAGTACAAGCCCCCAGGGATACTGGGTTATACGAATTATGCCTACGCACGTTAGATTTATGCTGTAACTGCTGTGCAAACATCAGCTTCTAAAAAAAAAAAACAAAAAAAAAACAAAAAAAACACCCCAAAACCAAACAGAGTCTCCTGAAAAAGCAGCAACCAAATCAGTATAGGAAGAGAAAAAAACCCAACCCATTTAAAAAAGAAAAATGCCCAATAACACGAAGATTAGATCTGCAAGAGAAAGAATGGAAGGGTATGTGGGGACATTGTCACTGAGGAAGCTGAGCAACTGTATAGGACAGAAACAGCTTGGTAAAACTTCTTCCCTCTAGGTTTTGGTTTCCAGAAGATAAGACTCTGGCAATAGGAGAAAAGCTAAGAGTAATGGGTGCTGCCTCTAAGAAATATTAAATCAACCAGCATCCGGTCAACAGACTGCTGACCGTAAGGACATAACCGGGGAACAAAGCACACAGACATTTGAAACTGCAGGGAAAGATGCAGCAAAGCCAAGGTGAGCAAAGGAAGTTGTATTGCTGTCAGCTTTTTGGGTATGAGACTGCTGATAAAATAACTTGAGTTGACTGAAGCCACAGGAAGAACAGTGCCAAAGCAAGGATGCAAAAGTTGCTGCAATTATCAGGAGGGTTTACAGACATTTCGGCAAGAGGTCAAGTCTTTTGTTACAGCATTTTAACCAGAATAAGGGAGTGTAGAGGCAAAGCTAAGGCAATAAAAACTGAGTTTTGACCTGTGAAATGATCTGTTTACCAGATTCTTGCTGCAAAGATAGTTGCTGAACAGAGCAATGAATGGCATAAGCTACTCATCATTGAAGCTGTAAGAAAGCTTTCTCTGTCTCCTAATTCACTCTGGAGTATCTTGTTGTCATGGCACAAAATGATGAATAGTATTGGTGCAGAAGGCAGAGTTATGGTGAATGTAAACTCCAGAAGCTGGTGTCATGCTGATCTAAGGGTCATATGCAAGACTGCACATTCTCTTTCCTCTTGCTGTGTTGCTGTTGGCTTCATTATGTGAAAAAGCATAGCTGATATAATGCATACAAAGGAATTGTGTGGTTCAAATGTAGGACACAAGAAAACTAGGTTTTACTAAAGACATGACATTTCCAAGCTTGTGTAAGGAGATGTTGAAAGACCACCTGGGACTGAGGGAAAAAGGCTGTATTATTAATAAGTTCTGAAAAGGAAAAAATCTAATCAGAATTCCAACTAAAGCACTGTGTTAGAAAGTGAAGGAATACAGAGGTGAGTTGGTTCATGTGCCTTAGAAACAGCAAATGCTGCGAGGCAATATCCAGAAAGGAATTAAGAATTGGCAAGGCACCAGCTGTATTCACCCCATCCAGCAAGATGTGGCTGTTGAAGAGCTGCAACTTAAAGGTCAGACTCAGGTCCTGAACTTTAAAGTTTTGCCCTGCCATGTGAACGTGCTACAAATATGCTGGAGCTGCAGGTAGGCATGCCCATGTCTGCAGGGTGACGGCTTTGGGAGGAAGACTGAAGTATTTAATAGAATTCCGTACTCTGGCTTTTTTTTTATGTTATCAAAGTACAATTTACCTCTGGCACTCACCAGAAAAGAGTGGGAAAGTATCTGGAACTTGGGATGAAAAGAAATTTGTGCTTACAATAGGAAGAAGCAAAAGAGTGGAACAAACTTGGAGTTTGTTCAAGTTTGAGTCCCTCCAGTCAGCAAGACTGACAGTGCCTGTGGCTGAGGGCCCTCAAGAACTGGGGAGATGATCTGTTACTGCATCCCTGCTCTGCAGAGAGGGATGGCACCTCTCCTCATTCCTTTTTATTTCCATGGTTATAGCCCTGCTGGAAATGGTGTTATGTCCCACTCCAAGGCCTAACTCGGCTTCACTCTTGGCAGTTCTCAGTGTACCCCTGAGCTTTCTGACCGTTGAGCAAGCTCTCACTTATAGAAGACCCTTTTCCCCCTTTCCACCTAGTTCTGAGCTCATCTTAATGTGCAGGTTTATGGTTTTCCAGAAGGCTTCTGGCGCTTCAATTTGATCAGTTTAAATTTTAGTTTACACTGGTGCAGATGTGGTGTGGGCTTTGGCGCTGCAGTCCCTGGATCCAGGCTACATTTTTACAGCATATTGGATAGTGGGCCAGCCCGTTCACTCTGACCTGTGTTGTATGTTACGCTGGTACAGAGGCTATTTCAAGGCATATTAAGCTACCAGATCAAAGATGCAGAAGGAGAAGATATGCTGGAGAAAACAGTGTTTTCTCAAATTTTTAGCCATTTGTCCCCAGGGATCTGCCCCAGGTGCAGGAGTGCATGGGGGAGTGTGCTGAGTGGTCAGGTTGTCCCACAGTCTGAAGAATGGATTTCTCCTTGCTCCTTATTTCATAAATTGCAGTGACCCTATATTCACTCTGTCTGAGGACCTGGGCTGTATAGCCTGAGGGCTGTAAACTGCATGTCATGATGAAAGAAAATTAGGCACAGCATTGCCAGCCAATCAAGGGAGGGGATTGTCCTGCTCTGCTCCAGATGTGTGGTTTCACCTTGAGTACTGTGAGCAGTTTTGGGCACCACAATAGAGAAAAGAGATTAAGCCATTAGAGGGCATCCAAAGGAGGGCCATGAGGATGGTGAAGGGCCTGGAGGGGAAACCGCATGAGGAGTGGCTGGGGTCACTTGGTCTGTTCAGCCTGGAGAAGAGGAGACTCAGGGGAGACCTCATTGCAGTCTACAGCTGCCTTGGGAGAGGAAGGCTCCTAAGTAGTATTCTCAGTAGCAGTGTACTCTTGTGACCAGTGACAGGACTTGAGGAAATGGCATGAAGCTGAGGCAGGGGAGGTTTAGGTTGGATATCAGAAAAAGGTTTTCCATCCAGAGAATGATTGGGCACTGGAACAGGCTCCCCAAGGAAGTGATCACAGAACCAAGCCTGACAGAGTTCAGTAAGTGTCTGGACAACAGTCTAAGGCACATGGTGTGACTCTTGGTCTGTCCTGTGCAGGGTCAGGAGCTGGATTCGATGATTCTGATGGGTCCCTCCAACTCAGCATATTCTGTGATTCTATGAATAAATTAAAACCAGGTCATCCAAGTCCAGAAAGGATTTTGGCATCCAGTGCTGGGCTCAAGTCAATTCTCATCCTGCGCCCTGTGAAAGGATGGATCAGAGCCCCAAATCAGTCTGTGAGAGACTTCAAGTGGATGCTCATACACTTTTGCTACTGATCATTTTACTGTTTTGGTTTTTTAAGAAATTTTTATGTGAGCTGTTCAAGCCGGGGATGGGCATCTGTGGGACTGCCAGTGAGGGGTGTGCAGCAGATGGGCCAGGCTGTGCCACTGTTGGCAGGTGTCTTCCCCAGTGCCACAGCATGTCACCTTGGTGACAGCATCAGGGAAATGGCCAGCTCTGCAGTGTATACAGCTATCCCAAAATGGTAGACTGAATTTAACTCCATACAGCTTTGTCTTTTGGCAGGAGGTCCTAGGAAGAACCTCTAGATTCACCTCTCCTTTGCCATGCCACCTCATTGACCTGGTGCCTTCCTGCTGGAGAGGGACAATCTCTGAGAAAGGTGGTAGGGATTTCATCACACTCCCTAAATAATTTGTGTTTTCCTGTCTGGAGTGCAGCCGAAGGGTATGATGGTGCTTGTTTCTGGAGGAGTGAAGCGTCTTAGCCGTGTGTAGGCCTGAAAGGAAGGAGGAGGGAGGTAGCATGCAGATTCAGAGCCCAGCTGCATCTCTGGACACTTTACAAGATATTGGTGCAGATTCAGTACAAGATTCCACTGCACATGTGGAATTACAGTTTTCTAGTTTCGAGATCTCTGTGGAAGAATGAATACTTTACATCAGTTTAGGTCCTTGTAATCTCAAGGAGTATTCTTTTCTGAGGTCAAGTATCATTACCAAATATTTTCTGTCACCAAATGGGCAGGAGTCCATTTATCAGGTAGCATCACTTCTCTTGAGGAGTTACTTGTCTGTCTTTCCTGTCTTCTCTTCACGCTTTAATGACCTTACGCAGATCACCTCCTCCCTGCCCAGCTTCCTCTCCCTTCATGGTCTCCTCTTCATGGTTTCTGTCTTGCTGCATCTGCTTTCCCTGCTCTTCCTCAAGTCTTCTTGGTCACAGCTGAGCAAATCCTGCCAGGGGACATCTCATGCTGACACCTGGACCTCTTTGTTGGCGGATTAGACTGTATGACAGCTCACAGCTCATTGCATCTTGTAGGCACTCTCTGCTGCGAATCATTCTGTCACACCAACGCAGCTTTCATAGCACCTGTGCTGGGTGCTGTGGAGCTTGCATTAGCCTCTCTGCCCTTGACTAGCCTTATGCTTGTTCTTCCTTCCTTTCTGCTACTTATCTCTGCTTCCTTCACATTAATGAATATATTAAATAATCTCTTGGGTAAAGAGATATGCTAGCGCCAAGCAATCCTTAACTTCTCTGTTTGTCATGATTAACCCTGTTCAGCCAGCTCCCACTGGCTCCACCTGAGCAGGGCAGCTGGACCAGGCAATCTCCAGAGATCCCTCCCAGCCTCAAGTGTTCTGTGATTCTGTGATCCAGCAGTTCTGTCTCACGTGCAGCTTTATGCAGGTTTTCACCCTGGTACTGGCATAGATTTGTCACCCTGGGATGGCAAGTGCTGAGCAGCTGTGGCAGCTGGCTTGGCTATGTGTGTGAGTCTGCATGACTGTTCTGCCTGGGCCAAAAGTCTGTATTGCCTATTACCTGGTCTCTCAGCAGATGAGAGTGGATGCTTTGGAAAGAGCAGGGCAAGTGCGCGTTATCCCTCATTTAGTGCTCCTCCTTTCTCTGACACTTGGTGCTGTGAGAGCCTCCACGAGTTTCCCCAGCTGTTTGTTAAATCCTGCCTTGTGACTGGCTGTTGTGGTTGCAGGAATCTGCATGGTGAGGTTTTGGGTCCACTCCTTCAGTCTCTTTCTCTCTTGACATTGTTGGTCCTCATCCTTGCTGTGTTGATACCTCCTGCACAGGGGCAGAATGGGCTCCTACTGTGTGCTGGGACTTCTCTGGATGGGCAGAGCAAGGAGAGCAATGCACACACAGTGGGACATGTGGTTGAGTTGAAGAGGAGCAAATGGCTACTGTGTGGACAGAAGTTGACTCCAAATGTTGTAAATAGGTAACTTGTGAGTGTCCCAGGCCAGTTACACAGCAGGGATGTACCTGCATTGCAGCCAACAACTGTCTGCTCCCGTGGCTTTTGGACTAATGTAACAGCTCCAGCTCTGTGGACTTCCCATTTTAGGTTTAATTATATTATCTCTTTGTTGCTTGTTCTTCATATTTATTGATAACTCCCTTTCTCCTCCCTATAAGTGAGTTGCTGAAGTTTGCCCTGATCCAATTCTCACATTTTTCTTTCATGATAGAAGAAGACTTTTGAACTTTGCACCATTTCCCTTCCCCTGCAGCCTTTGTTTCCTCATGTCTGTGCTGAGAGATGTTTGTACAGTGGCGGGGTTTTTTTTTTGCAGTTTCATTGGTGGTCTTTGTGTGGTGTTTCCCAGCCCTGACCAGTGGCTGAGCCTGCCCAAAAGAAATGCCAGCCTAGGGCATATTACGGTTTTCTTTGTGCCATTTTCTTCTTGTACTAATAATCCACACATTAATTAATCAAAATGCAGTTAAAAACTAACCTTGATCTGCTGTACTGCAGAGAAAGGTGTCCGTGGGATCACATCACAGCTAGCTCCTGTTCTTCTGGTGCTTTGCCTCTCAGGTTTCTTCCCTTCCTGATCTACATTCCAGTAGCCTGTTCTTCCTGGCAGGATTTGTATATTTTGGTTTCTATCATGGAGATTCTGCTTATTCTCTGCCTTTACCCTTCCTGGGGGAAAATGCCTGCCTTCCTTGATTCATACCCCTTTAGGTGATGGGACTGTAGCCTGAGTTTGTCTTGTGCTTTGTCATGAGACCCTGTAGCTGGGTTGTAATGGGTTGTAATGGGATGCCTCTGTCCCCCTCCAGCCTAGGAAGCAGTTTCCTCTGCTATGATGCCAGGGCAGATCCCCGACCCGTCGCTGACGGCTGGCGCGCTGCCTGGGCTCGGCCCCCTGACGGGGCTGCCTGGCACAGCCCTGACTGCCGAGGAGCTGAAGTGCGCTGACATCCGCAACATCGGGGCCATGATCTCGCCACTCCAGTTCCTGGAGGTGAAGCTTGGGAAGAGACCCCAACCTGTCAAAAGTGAGGTGAGTGTTGGGGACTGCTGGATGCAGGTGGCCTTGCAGGGCTGTGGTCTGCACTTCCTGGGTTTTCCTCCTGCTCGTGCTTGACTGTCGTAGCAGGGTGGCCAGCAGTGTGTTTTATAACCTCTGTGTTTGGTGCTGTGCATGCATGTTGGCAGCTACTCCCTTAGCTCCCTCTTCTCCCTGCCTGGTTTTCTCTCCCTGGCTGGCAGTGGGAGCCTCAGGGTTCCAGACCTGACTGGTCAATACAGCAACTGGCAGCCATCCGAACTCAAACCCTGCATGTGAGGTGGGGTCTGGTGCAGCCAACGTATCCCTGGGGTTGGGGCACACACCCAGAGTAGAAGTCACACAACCTGTCACCTGTGTCAACAGGCCCTTGATGCTTCTGGCATTGGTGTTGCCTCTGCAGCAGGGATGGGGTGTGTGGACAAGCGGTGTGGAGCGGTGACTCAGCCTGTGCCGTGGGTGCTGCTGGCTGGGAGCTGCCCCTGCCCCATTGCTTGGGGTGGGCCCTGGCTTCACCTTGAGTTTCCTGGGATGGGGAAGGTGGGTAGTTTCTGCTTGGTACCACAGCCTGCCATGTCAGAACCAGGCTGAAGGGACTAGGGAGATGCTTGGACAGGTGTTTGGTTTCCTTATGTGGCTGTCCCCTGTGTTGGTTGTCCAGTCTTTGATTCCGGCTGAACTGATGGTGAATGTTTGCACCTCCTACTGCCTGCAGATGGAGCTGGGAACCCACCTTTTTAGAGGTCCCACGTTGGTGAGGGTGCTGGCTGCTCTTAGAAGGTCCAATAAACAGCCTTCTGAACAGAGCATTTGCTCTGGGTGAGGTTACCTCAGATGATGCCATATGATGATGGGGTGATGTATGTTCTCTGGAAGTGTGAGCAAGGAGGTGCTAGATGATGTGAAAAGTTGCCTGTTAGCTGAAGGGAGTAAGATAGGACTTCTAGGAAGCAACCTGCTCTTCAAATGATGCAGACACTTGATTTAGCCCAATTTTTTGGCAGAGGCTCAGCAGCAGCCAGGCCCACCTGTGCAGAGCATCCCTGTTCTTTCCCCCCAGCTGTTTGGGGTGGACTCCTGTGGGTATAACTGGTATGATGTCCATCTGATCACCTTGCACAGGAGCTCTGGGCTTAAGAGACTGTCCAGTCAGCTTATGCAGCCTGAAGGTTGCCTGGGAAGGACTGGGCAGCTCTGCAATGGGAAGAGCTGAGGCTAGGATACTGTGGGAGGCCATCATAAGGCCCTGGGGGATGCTAATGGCTTTTGTTCCTTTATGGTCATGGATTTCCAGCTGAAGCAAAATTTTCTTCCAAGCCCTTGGCCTGGTACTGATGCAGCAAGTGGTCTGCAGTGCCTGCCTTGCTTCATGGGGTAGGGAAGAAAGAGGGTGACTCTGTGGCTATGCTGTCTTCCTGGGCCCAGCTCCTTTCCTGGGGCATCTTGGGCACCTCTGAGCTGGCCTTGCAAGCGCTGCTTTTGCTTTTTGTGGGCACGGGTATGTGATGTCACTGGCATCTGTGTAATAGGGACCGGGAGTGTCCTCTGAGCCAGCTGTTGAGGCACCATGTGGAGGAAAAATAAGAGAAAACCCACTGACAGCCCCTGCTACTTACAGCTACCTTCCATGCAGCTGTTTCCTCCCCTGCATGGCCTGTGAAGCTGAGGACTTGAAGACAGTAAATGGAGCTGCCTTTGGCAAGGCATTGCAGCAAAAGCCTGAGGGAGCTGAAGCAGTAGCTGCTTATCCCATGAGCAGCCAAGAAGCTGCCCACGCATGGTTTTGCAAGGCAGCCTGCAGCTGCTTTCCCCTTGCAGGGTGCTGCAGCCCAGGAATGCTGGGTGCCAGCGTGCCACTCTGTGGTGCCTGGGAGGACAGGCTGCTTGCCATGAGCCTCGGCAAGGCAGCTTTCTCTGCATCTCCTGGCATTGGGGTGTTTGTGCCTGGGGGCACACGCAAAGCCCAACCAGTGGGTGTTGGGCGCTGGCTTCTCTGCAGGGTGATGGACAGCCCCACTGGGAAACCTGCTCTCCTCTTGGGCAGGTGTAGACAGATGCTGCTGGGCTCCTCCACCACTGAATCCCACCTGGGGTGCTTCCTCCAGGACTGAGCCCTGCCCCTCAGGCAGATGAATCACCTCAGTCTCTGAGGCTGATGACTGAAGCAGTTCAGGAGGCATCCCCAGATCAACTACCCACAGGGATCCCCTGGAGATCAACTGCTGGGACCTGCTATTGGGTGATAAATCATCACTGCCCCATATACCTCTGAATAACGTCCTAACCCTCAGCACCAAGACCATGTGACCATGTCACCTTTTTGAACTGAAATCAGGCAGAAGCAGATGGGAAAAACCTGCTTTCTTGAAGAAGAGAATTCTGCCCTGAGAATTTGTGGATTCCTCATACCTGGAAGTATTCAAGACCAGGCTGGACAGGGCTTTCAGCAACTGCTCTACTGGAAGGTGTTTCTGCCTGAGGCAGGAGGGTTGGAACTAGGTGATCTTTAAGATCTTTTCCTTTCTATATTTATATGAAGATACAGGAGGTGAGGTCAAAAAGCAGAGCCAAGAGTTCAAGCTGCTTCTATGTGTGTTGAGCCACCTTCCTTGGGCATCTGTACTCCATCTAAAGGGCACAGACCTTTGCTGGGCCCTCTGTGGGGTGGAGGCAGGGTCAGAGACAGGTCATTTATTCCATAATTCTAATTGAATGGACCAAGAGGACATGGAAATGTCAGGCAGTTCCCAGGGCTGGTGCAGTTGCTGGTTGCTCTTCCTGTTGCTGTTATGCCCCAAGGTGTATTTTGGAAGCCAAGTTTGGGGGTGTTTTTTGAGCTTTGGAGCTGTGAGCATGTTACTTCTCTGCATCATCCTAGTAATCTTTGAACTGAAAGGTCAAGAAGGTGTCTTAAGGGTACATGAGTAGTTGGCAAATGTGCAGAGGGGAATTGCATCTTCCCTGATGTCCACCTCCTCTTAATTTCTGTCAGGAAATTTTGTAAGCCCTGGCAGCAGAATGTAGAGTTAGTGCCTTCCAGATTACTTCTGCTAACCTATCACATCTAAGTTAGGTGGGTGCTGTGTGAGCTGTCCATTTCTGACTGGACTTGAGGGTATCAGTGCAGTTCCCATCCTAATTCTCCCAAGTGTGGTACATTGGTGCCCCATGACACTGCCTTTGCAAAGGGATGGTGGCAGCCTGGCTTTATAGAGGTCTGTGCATAGCTTGTGCTAACTTTGCTTAATATTTTAGGCCCAGCTAAACGAGCAACTTTGGTATAATGCTTGCAAAGTAAGGAAAAGATGCAAAACCATTAGTGCTATAAGTCTTGAACACTGGCTTCTACAGCATGCTGTGTGCTGTGTACTGGACATGCAGCCTTACTTAAGCTACCCCTTCACTGTTGTTTTTAGACACACAAACACACACACACACACACTTTGTCTGGTGAGAAGGTATGAACTGTGAGACACACAGAGGGCCAAAAAATCAGGGCGACGCCTTCACCTTTGCAGAGTCCATGTTTCATCCAGTTCTTGAGCATCACACTGGGATGTTTTGGTTAGCGGGTTTTGGACTGTTTGGTGACTGTTAGCAGTGTGCACAGTCTACTGTGCACCATCTGCTGTGGATGATGGCACCTGCAGCCTTCATTACCATCAGGCACTACTGGTGTGTCTATGTGTGGGGTGATCTTGTGGCCACCAGGTACTGGTCAATAGAAATGAGACAGTTCAGTCTGACATCTCAAATTTCAGGGACCCAGGCCAAATGTGGTTGAAGGCTCTGGGGACCTTTTCTCCTCTATCCATGCTACTAAGTACAACCTGACTTCACAGGGCTTTTCAGCACTCAGATTTTTCTTGAAGGAGCTGGTTTGGGTTCTTGGATGTACGCATGCCATAGGCCATTTACACAGGCTTTGTAGCATATATCCATAAATACTTTGATTATGGGTTTCTAACCCATAGGACCTATTGGCCTGGCCTATGTAGTTTGAGTCAAAGAGCACAGAGAACTGAGTCATGGCAAACAGTGCAGGTATTGCTGTGTCATGCCTCTTTAGAGGGGATGCAGGCCTGTCCCCATCTTACTGTGGTGGCCCTGTGACTCAGTGCTGAAGCTGCAGCAGACAGTCCCAGGTATTGGAATGGGGCAGCTGGAGTATCTTCTGGGTTTTTCTACCTCTTATCCTTGGCTGTGTGTGTGATGCTTTCAATGTCTGTGCGCACAGAGCTAAGCTTGTAGATGTCTGTGTGACAAACCACACGTTTCTGGGAGAGAGCTCTATTCTCCACCTGTTCCTTCTCTCAGGGAGGGAGCAGCCTTGTGAAGGGTTGTCTATCCCCTACCAGCCACCCTTTCCAACAGCGGCACACCTGGTTCCAGTGAGGATTAAGTCATGTTGCTGGTGGCCCATGACCGTGGGCTGCTGCCACGTGCTCACCCCTACCTCCTGCCCCCACCCACACCTGCTGGCTCTGATCTGGGTTTCTCTGTCTTCTTGTAGCTGGATGAGGAAGAAGAGAGGAGGAAAAGGCGCCGGGAGAAAAACAAAGTAGCAGCGGCACGATGTCGTAACAAGAAGAAGGAGAGGACGGAGTTCCTGCAGCGGGTGGGTGCCCCAGTCTGTCCCAGAGCACAGCAGGGACCTCCCTCGAACAGTGCTCCAGCTGCAGGCAACACTGCCTCCTGAGCTGTCCCTCTGCTGCCCCCTGCGCCTTTATCTGGCAAAATAAAGCCCCTGCTTTTCATGAGGCTATGAAGGTGGTGGCCATGTACATGCCCAGGCGGAGCTTACCTGTGGTGCCAGGGCTGGAGAGGGCTGGAGGTTGGCTCCAGGCTTGCGGTGAAAGAGGAATGATAATACCTCTGCCTCAGTGCTGTGGCAGGAACACCCATAAGAGTGTGTCACAGGACAGGGGCTGGCAGTGTGCTGGCCCCTTGACTGAAGTCCTAAAGATTTTCCCACTCAGGGGCCAGATGCCCACTCCACCTCTAACCCCAAAGCAGAAAAACTGTCACACCACCTTGCTGTTTTTCTGCAAATGGTGGTGAGACATGGGCAGATGACACAACATGAGACAAGGAGTCATTTCACAAGGGCAGATACTTACATATGGTCTGAATGAAAACTTAAACATGGGTTTGTTCCCAAACACCTTACTAGACCACGGAAAGCAGCCAGGCAGAGGTTTTGCTGGGGTGTGGCAGAGACGTGCTCCAGGCTGTGTATTTGTGTGATGGCACTAAGTAGCAGAAGGCAGCAGGGCTGGGGATGAACTGCCTGGAGGGATGTGATGCCTTGGCAGGTCTTCAGTCTGCTCCCCAGCTGCGGGGGCTGAAGGACAGCCCTGAGCAGAAGTGGCATTTTGGGCAAATTGTTTCTTGTATCTTGTCCTGCTAGATAAAGTCACATGCGGTTGTGTTCCTGTCCTGCTAGGAGTCTGAGCGTCTAGAGCTCATGAATGCTGAGCTGAAGGCCCAGATAGAAGAGCTGAAACAGGAGAGGCAGCAGCTCATCCTGATGCTGAACCGGCACCGTCCCACCTGCATCGTGCGGACAGACAGCATCAAGACACCCGAGAGCGAAGCCAACCCACTGCTGGAGCAGCTAGAGAAGAAGTGAAGGTGGCACAGGGCCAGGAGGAAGAGACAGTGGCACAGGGTCTTCCAGGGTCTCTCATGTATGTACTGTACGAAGAACTGTGCACCCAGTCCTGGTGCAGCCAGGACCCAGTGGGCTTCCTTGGGAGCTGTGGACCTAACATGGGAACAGAGAAGATCAGGGACCTGCCCACCATGTACTCTGAGGCTGAACCTGGGAGCAGGGCTGGTGGTGCCAGTGAGGGCAACCTCCCTGCACTACCTCATCACAGCCCTTCAGCCTGCTCTCAGCCTAGGGACACCCACAAAGCCACAGCGTGTCCTGCAAGGACCACGCAGCCTGTGGGTGGCAGGGGCTGCAGGCTGAGGAGTGGCAGCTGTGCAGTGCCCACCAGCACCCTGCCCAGAGGCTGCCGCTGCTCCTGGCGCACGCTCCGGAGGGAAACCCAAACCCAAGAACCACAAACACTTGATGCAGCCCCATCTGGTGGGCAGGCCTGTCAGGGCTCGGTGGCGCAGGCGCCCCCCACAAGCACACTCAGTATAATGTTTACAGCCCAGCTGTCCGTGTCGGCCGTGCTTTTGAATGCACATTTTTACACTTTTTTAAAGTATTTTTTACAAAGTTTTTATACAGCGATCTCTATATGGATTTATATAATCACTAGATGTGATCCCATAGAAATGTATGTTATAATGGTCTGTTTGTAACAAACACATATGCCGCAGTTATCTCCATTGTGTTACTTGTCCGGTAGCATCCAGCTCCTTTCCTGGCATGCTGGGAAGGGGGTCCAAGCTGCCCTCTGCAGTGGTGTCGCTACCCTCTCCATCCATGTATGTCCTTCATAATACTCAGTTCTGTATCTCTCAGTAAATGTTACCTTTGTGTATGCTGTCCTCCTGTAGCTCTGTTTGGGTCAGCATTGTGGCAGCATCTGCCAGGGCTGAACAGGCCACGTATGTTCCTGGCTGAGTGGCACAGTGGAGCAGATCCCAGAGCTGGTTTTGGTGGTGGTGTTAGCTGCTGTGGGCCAGGAGAATTCACGCTAGAAAGCGGGAAACCTTGGAGGCTGCTCTGACTATTGTCAAGCAAGAAGTATCTCAATGCTGCACCAAAGAGGATAGGCAGGCAGGGCTTGCCATTTGGAAAGGCAGAGGGAGACCTTAACCGGTCATCCATAATGTCATCCTTAACACTTAATGTCCTTTGTGTTTCAGTCCCAAATACAGCAGTTTGACCTCATTTCAGGGATGAGAAAGAGACAGGGCAGCTATCATGATGTCCCTGTGCTAGTGGTCCCTTTATGTGCCTTTGCACTTCCTTCTGCCCAGACTGTGGAGTTCATGGCTCAGATCTGACCTATTCCTTTGCTACTGTAGGAGCCAATCTTCATTCTTTGAAAAACATGATACCTCTGCCTTTCATCAAGCTCTGCAGAAAGGATGCAGAGCATGGGCTGGGCCTTCTTATCTTTTCTCTTTGTTTCCCTCTGCAAAGTGTATGTGGTAATAGATTTCTTCTTTGGTGGTCAGCGGGAGCTCCCTGTGGATACCAGATGATCCAGGCATCTTGTCCACAGGCATCTTGTACTTTTTGTTCACCTGGAGAACCTGTGTGCTCATCTCCGCTCCAGAGGCCTCTCACTCACCTGCTACACAGCTTCCTGCAGCACTGGCAGTGCTGTGGGTGCAGGCAATGGCCTTTCTCTGGCGAACAGTCACATTGCAGTAAAAAATTTCTTCTATGAAAACAGCTGGCTTGGAAGAGAAATAAAAGGTGCCCTTCAAAACCCAGCATGCTAGAAGCAGCTAGCAAAGGTAGCAGAAGAGTGATGTATCTATGTCAGTTTAATGCTCAGCTATTCCAGCCAAGGCTTCGGCAGGAGCTGAACCCTAGCAATGCCCAGGGGTTGGAATGAGATTATCTTTAAGGTCCTTCCTAACCCAATCCCCTCCCTGATTCTGTTACCCAAACAATCTTCTGCTGTATTCCAGTCAGTACCAAGGTGTTTGACACTCAAAGTGTAGGGCATTTCTTTTTCAGGCGACTTGGTTGGGCTGTAACACAATGAAGTTAAAGCAGAGGGTTTGGGCCTCCTTCCCCTTTATTCCACAGCCTGCGACTGTTAAATGGAAAAGGTTTCATCTCTGTGCAGTGTGCTATACTGCAAACCCTTCCAGGTTCCTGTAGGAGACAGACTATTTGATGTTCTTGACTTTGGTAGCATTTGTCCTCTCAAAACCCAGCTCTCACCTTCTCAGAATTAAAATTTTGCTATAGGACAGATGGTCCACCGGACAGGCTTGTGCATTACAGTGACATCTCCTGGACATGGGCAGGAGCAGAGGGCACATGCCAGGCACAGCCTGACTATGTTCACAAACTTAAAACAGAATGTTTCTACCTGTGACAGTGTCCTTGCACTTAGATCCACTTCATGCATGGACTGGTAATGTGGATTTTCTTGGAAAAGTCAACAGCTACTTCTCAAAGAACAGGAAGCCACCTCCTGGNTACGGGCGGGGGGGCTGGAGCGCCTCTCCTGCGAGAAAAGGCAGCGAGGGCTGGCGCTGTTCAGCCGGGAGAAGAGGAGGCTCTGGGCAGACCTCAGAGCACTTTTCCAGTGCCTGAAGGTCTCTGGGTAAGCTGGAGAGGGTATTTTTTACCAGGGCTTGTGGTGATAGGACAAGGANTCCCCTCCCTGATTCTGTTACCCAAACAATCTTCTGCTGTATTCCAGTCAGTACCAAGGTGTTTGACACTCAAAGTGTAGGGCATTTCTTTTTCAGGCGACTTGGTTGGGCTGTAACACAATGAAGTTAAAGCAGAGGGTTTGGGCCTCCTTCCCCTTTATTCCACAGCCTGCGACTGTTAAATGGAAAAGGTTTCATCTCTGTGCAGTGTGCTATACTGCAAACCCTTCCAGGTTCCTGTAGGAGACAGACTATTTGATGTTCTTGACTTTGGTAGCATTTGTCCTCTCAAAACCCAGCTCTCACCTTCTCAGAATTAAAATTTTGCTATAGGACAGATGGTCCACCGGACAGGCTTGTGCATTACAGTGACATCTCCTGGACATGGGCAGGAGCAGAGGGCACATGCCAGGCACAGCCTGACTATGTTCACAAACTTAAAACAGAATGTTTCTACCTGTGACAGTGTCCTTGCACTTAGATCCACTTCATGCATGGACTGGTAATGTGGATTTTCTTGGAAAAGTCAACAGCTACTTCTCAAAGAACAGGAAGCCACCTCCTGGCCATTACACACCATCCCATCCTGTGTTAGGTGGACTGTGAGCCACTACTGGAGCAGAGCTGAAGGGATCTCATACTTCTGGGACAGGGCTTGGTGCTGGTGGTGCTGGAGCAGTATCCTGGGAGTTGTGGGGCTGTTGCCAGCCCCACATCCCGGGTCCAGCCAGCCGTCGGGCTGCATCCCTCATCCTGGTGGGCGCACACACCCGGACACATGGATCCCTCCTGTGGATAGCTGTAGCTGGTTGTAGAGCCACAGTTGCTGGCCCTGGGCGCAGGAGCCCTGAGGACGGCAGGCGCTGCTGGCACACAGCTCTGGTCTCGCTCTCTGGCTGCTCCAGCCGGAGGCTCTCCCGTGCTCGCCCAAACCCGCAGACGAGGCGTCCGGAGACGGGCGCAGGAGCCCGCGGCGGGCGGGATGCGGCGGTGCGCGGGCCCCGGGCCCGGNGCAACAGTTTAAACTGAAAGAACATTTGGATTGTATGTATATAAGAACCTTCTAAAGTGAGGGGGCTGAGGTACTGGAACAGGTCCAGGGAAGTGATGAATGCCCCATCCCTGTAAGTCTTCATGGCCAGGTTGGATCTAGTGGAAGGAGTCCCTGCATGTGGCAGGGAGCTGAAACTAGATAACCTTTAAAGACCCCATTCAGTTCAAACCTTTATGTCATTCTATGGTTCATGGTGCCATCCCACGGTTCCATCAGATGGTTCTTGTTAAACGTGTGAGCCCACTTGGCAACCCTGGTGCTTCCTGGCCATTTCACCTGCACGCCTCTCTCCTTCTGAGATACCTGAAGTAGCTTAACAACCAGGACCACCAGTAGGAATTTCTGGGGTGCCAGCAAGCTTCCTCCAGGACATACCCATCTTTTGTTTTGTGAGATCCACATTCAGGTCATAACTCTTGTGCTCCTTCTCACACTCATTAGTAGTTCAGGCCAGAGCTCTCCCCAGAGTGATGTGATACCATATTTTTCCTGAATCCCAGGCAGGTGAGCAGCATTACTTTTCCATCGTTTGGATGCTTGTAACAGCTCTCTGGTGCCCTTCACATACTACCCCAGTTCCCTCTGCAAAGCCACCCTTTCCTCTTCACTCCTAAGGAAAGGTAGGTACTACTTTGCCCAAAATCACCAGGCCTGAGGCAGTGGGGGATAAACAGGCTGGGAATCCAGCTACAGTAGTTTGATGTCAGTGCTCTACACTGCCTGCCTGACTCTCTTCTTCTTGCTGGATCCCTGGCAAGTGCCTGACAGTGAGAATTCTGTTTCCCCAGGAGTGTTTTGCCATCTCCTCACCCCTCTCTCCTGCAATCAGCTTACCCCAAAGAGGTTCCATCATGCTCCCAAAGGTTTATTGTGGCCCTCTTCCTTTCCTCCTCATCCTCTCCCAACCCACTGCCCCCTTGCCCTTCTAGGCAAGATATGTGTGCAGTCCTGGGGACAGGGGCATCCAGCCCCTCCCTCCCTTGGCTTGCGGAAGAGGATGCTTGGGGGTCATTACTTTGCAGTTTTCACAGTATTGTTCTCACTTTGTCTATGAAAAATTGCCTCCTCTGCCCTTCTTGTTAGTGGCTGAGAGTGACTCCATAACACTGTGGTAAGTGGTATTAACTAACCTTTGCCAGTGGCCTGTCTCTTGTTTCATTTTGAGCCAAGGGCAACAGGTACTCATTTGTCTTTGTCCTTATTGGTTCTTCTACTCAACTTGCTGGAAAACAAGCCCCAAAAATCCCCAGCCTTGATATTTACCAAGAGTCACGGAAACTGCTTTGATTACCATGGTTGCCATAGTCTGCTGAGCACTACTGACACCAGCACAGCTCATGGTTGGGCATAAGACCAGAGCCGGGAAAAATTCTGCTGCCAGGATACTCACAGAGAAATGAGAAAACCCAACTGCTGCTTCCCTGAGCCTGGAAGCATCACCTGACTTCCCATGGCTTTGCACAGTTTGCTTATATTTGATCACTGGTTGCTGGTGATTGAAGTGGAGGGGGGCGGGGGGCCACAAACAAGGGGAAAGTGTTCATATGCATCCCGTGCTCGCACAGAGGCATCATGCTCCTACTGGGCTCAGGAAACTGTTCTGTGGGCAGAGCTGGGTGGGTCACCTGTCCCTGGTTAGGAGCATGAGTCTCTCCGTACCATGCAGCTGGTGGCGTGGCCAGGGTCATCTCCCAGGTGAATGATGGAGGCAGGCAGGGCAGCTGCTGTCAGAGGTGTAGCCAGCCCCATGGCAGGGAGCTTCTGTCAGCAGCTCTATCACCAACACTTTCCATTTGAGGAAAAGATCCTTCTCTGCAGCTAGGAGGTCTTGCTGGTCAGGGCCACCAGGAAGGGCTGGCACCCATGACATCATGGCTGGGGTTTGCCTTTTCTCTGCATCTGAATCCGCAGGAGCAGAAGCCTTGGGAGCACCTGTCAGCCCAGGCTGACTCCTCCACTGCAACTGAGTTGTAATTCCAGCCACAGCCAGTGCCTGTGATGCTTTCCCAAGCCTCAGTGCCCATGACAGCCTCAGTGGCTCTGCCTGCATGCAGCTGGGTCTCCTGCCCAACACAGACATCTCAGCTCCTCACCACACACTTGGGAAGAAGGTGGTGAAGGAGCAGGTGCTGAGGCTGGCCGGGAAACAGAGAGCAGCTCACTAAGGCCAGAATCGGGCTTTGCAGCCCATGCATCACCTGGGGCTGAGTTTGGGCTGAAGATGCAGTGTGTGTTTGTGGGATGAGAGAGCTTAATGATGCTGAGCCTTTGTTTTTGTCTGTCAGAGTGAGCAAGAAGTTATTCCAAATTAGCTAAAGTGATGGGCTAATTTGGGCATCTTCCAGATGCCTTGCTGTGGAGTTAAAGTGGGTTTTCTTTGGTTTGGCTTTTTTAAATGCAGTGACCAACTCAAGTAGCCTTCAGCCCACAGACATATTTGGTAGAGCAGATGGTGATATGACTGCCTGTGCCGATAATTTTGTTGTGAGCAAAGCCTAGCCAGGGGGTAGAGAGTGAACCCAGTTGCATTAGGATGGCTTTAATGCTGATTAAGGACATCTGCTAAGGGGTTTATTCAACTTCAGTCACTTCCAAGAAGGAAGGAAGGAAGGACGGACAGACTGACTTTCCTCTCTCCTGTCCTGCTATGCTTGTGCAGAGTGTAAGTGGGGTGCTATGGGGATTGGAGAAAGGTTGAGCCCTGTAGAGAAGGAAAAACTTTTGCTGCTCAAGGGAGGAGGTGGATCACTGTGGGGTAAGACTGACAGCTCTGCATCCCTCTCTAGTTCAAGAGACTCTGCTAGACAAAAGGCCCTGTGTTAGCAAGGTGATGGACTTTTCCAGCCCTGGCTCCCAGCATTGCAACCTGGAGCTCCTAGGAAATACCGGCATGAAGCTGCTTCCAGAAGCCCACATGGGTTTCAGCAAAAGCAAAGTTTGGGTCTCTTTGACAAAAAGGTTTCACTGCAGCCTGTCACGTCTCAGTTGAAGCTTCAGGAACAGGATCGTTTGCCAGTAACCACCACCTTGTGCTGATGTTATCTAGTTTCTGCAGAATGAACTTGCTGAGTTGTCATCTGTGATACCGTCAGGGGAAGTCCTGACTCCTGACACTGCAGTTCCTGCCTCTGCTTTGCCATGGCCCCAATTCCAGCAGCATCATCTGGGCTGGTTGGATTTGCTGGATACCTGCCTGTGCAGAAATGTCATGGAGCTGTCAGAAAGAACGGGGCAGCAAGGCTGTGCTGCAGGCCTTCGGGCTCCCAAATCCACTGGAGCCACTAGCAGGCTAACATATAGTTTCTGGCTGAGGATAAAATGGCCACTGACAGCTCATCTCAAGGTGGTGCTGAGTGCTTAGTGACCAGGCAAACAGCAAGAGGGGGTTTGCACTAGAGCTGCATGGTAAGTGCCTCTCAGTATGTGGCCTACTGACTTCTATGACCGAGGCAAACTCCGTGGGTGCCAAGCAGAGGCACTGCTGCATTTTGCAGGTGCTTGCCAAGTGAGGCATCCCTTTTCTTCTGCACAGACCTTCCCTGGAGGCAGTGACCTGATTCACTCTCTAGCTCCAGACAGCAGGTAATGGATGAGTGGCTAAGGTAGTCAGGTGCTGGTGCATGCTGGCACTGCTGTATGATCGGGCAGCATGATGCCACCCCATGCAGCCAGTGTAAGAGGCTGGCAAAGCCAAGCTCACTGGTCCAAACAAACCCCCTCAGCTGCAGGTGCAAGGTGTTCCCTGTGTCTGCGAAGTGGATGCAGGCACTTGTTTTGCTATTTGTTGAATACCTGCAGGTTACTGGATCACATGCACAAGTTTTGGGAGCAATGCCAGCAGCCAGTGTACCCTGAGTGACATGGAGCCTCATTCAGGCAGGGCTTTGGAGAAGCACATTTCTTCATCTGACAGCAATCATCTGCTGTGGCTGCAAGGTCCCACACTGCTTGGCAGGTGAGTTTGCATGCTGGGGTAGCAGCACCTCTGCATTTCTTCCAACCATGCTCTGGAGTGTGCCTAAGTGCCAGCTGGCACCTGAGTACAAAAGGGTTCAAGGCTGTGCTCCAAATTCAAGGTAGAGCTACCTAGTGGGTCCCTCTCACTGTTCAGTGGTGGGGAAAGGAGGAAGGCTGCATGGGGAATGGGATAAAGAAGGAGACGTCCATCCTTTTTAAATGCTATGCCATGGTAGATAGGGGAAGCTTCCCTCAGCTGCTGTGTTTGCTTCTGTCTTCCCAGCTGTGAAATCAGTAGATATCCAAAGATGGGTGCTGACCTAAATTAGGGCTGCAGGAAAATTTCCCTATGTAGGGACTAAAAGTCCCACTAGTTTAGAGTGGAAACTAGCGAAATGCTGCATGATAGAGATGTGCAGAGCAATTCCTGGCTTAGAGATAAGTCTGTTCCTCTGCTCACCCCCTCACAAGATGTTCAAAGAAATGGAAAGACAACTCATTTCACACTGGTAAACTGACACACTTCTCACAGAGACAGAAAACTGGTTTGTGCAGGTGGACAAGATGCCCTGCTGGCCAACAGTTTCAGATGGCTCACGAAGGATCAGGTATTTATATGAAAAGCAAGGATACCCAAAACTGAAGTAAAAAAGTTTGGCTTAAATAAGATACAAGATGGCATGATTCTTGGACATCTACTTTGGGGTTCAGGTAAAGAATGGTGGCAAGGAGTTTCTATTATCCTGTCCCTTCTTTGAAACAAATTTTGGCATTATTAGTGACACCAGGAGGTCCAAGTCTTCAAGTCAGGGCCTTGCATCATTGCTGCTGGCATGGCTTAGGGTGTAGCACCTCTCCCTCCTTCTGCCTCCAAAGCACCATGAGGAATGAAGTGCCATGGGAGGCTGCAGGTCACCTGTGTCTGGGCACTGGTGTTGGCAGCCACATACAAAGCTGTAGGAAAAGTATCCATGTCCTAGGAGGCTGATTACAGGGCACCTCTCTCTTGCCAGGCTACCAAAACACAAGGGTGGAAAGCCCAGGATTGATGATCATCTGAAACTGCTCCCTCTCCCTCCTTCCATCTGCTGCTCTGAGCCCCCTGGGGAAACTTGTGGGACTTTGCAAGTCCTCTGAAATAGCCAGCACTAAGCAAGTCCTCCCTTGGTGTTTGGGCATTTGACTATGGGCCTCCTTCCTTATGTTTCTTTCAAAAAGGCATTGAGGAGCCCTGGCTGGGGGCTCTAGGAGATGGACCAGGTTTGGGTCAGGGACTCAGCCCAGCCGCTGCCTTCCTCATCAGCCTGCTCTGGGACTCTGGGTTGTCTCCCAGAGAGCTGGCAGCAGGTGAGAGCTGTGTGTGCCAGGGTGCAACAGCACATGCCAGTGCACTACAGCACGTGCCAGTGCACTGTCCAGGCTGATGGGGCTTAGATCCATTTGTGTGTTTTGGTAACTGCCAGTGTTGTTCTGCCATTCAGCACTACTTGCACAGACGACAAGTGTACCTTCTGCACAGCTCCCCTGTCTCCTCCTTCACAGCCACTCTGCCCTTTGCTGCCTGTCCTCCCCCACACTGCCTCTGATGTGCCGGGCTCCAGCACTGCTTGCACAAGCACCACACATGCCTGGGCACTGCATGTGAGCCTGTCAGTGCAGCTGCTTGTGCTGAATACCTCCTCCAGTCATGCTGCATGAGCTGAAGGATTTGGGAAGCTCTTGATTCTACCAAATAGGGTGGAGAGAAGGGAAAACTAGTGTGCATACCCCCATAATCCAAAAGTGAAGCAGATCCCGTTGGGGTGACAGTACAGTACTAGCATGAGTGTTGTTCACAGCCGTCTCCTGCTGACGTGGGTGTCTCAGAGTCTATCTGCAAGAACATGCCCTAAATAAGCTGTACTCATTCCTTGTGAGTCTTGAACATGTTTAGTGGTGACGGGTGGTGTTGAAGGACATTTTCCTCCAAATAGAGTCATGAAGCAACTATGTAATACACTCGAGAGTCATGTATTAATAATTTAAGAGACACCATCCACCCCCATGCCATGGATCATGGCTTCAGCCAAAGTCCTGTGAACATCACATCCTCCATCAGGCATTGTTCATCCCCTGGGAGCACAATTTTTGCTGCTTGGTTGTTGCAGCTGGATTCACTGCAGCGGTCATAGAGTCCCAAGGTTGAGTCCTGTTGCCACCATGGCCAGGCTGAACAGCCACATGTGCCTTTCCTGCTCTTGTATCACCTGGAAATGCACACACTGGGAAGCACAAAGGAAGCTGGGGCCATGGCCCCTTGCCATCACCAGTAAGTCTACCCCTGGGTGGATCAGCCCTTCTGGTTAAACGGGTCACTGCCCTTCCTCTTTGGGCCTTCCCCGTCATCACCGAATGAGACTGCCATCGAGATGAGTCAAACCGTCAGACAACATCTGCACCCTCCGCACACCACGTCCATGCGCTTGGATAGTTCAACTGGTGGGGTCAGCCCAGGCAGCGGAAGCAAAGAAACCCTGGTTGACTGGGGGGGCGTCTGGTAGCTGAACCTTTTCAGCGTCCCAAGCACAGCTGGGTGACCTGGTTCATTTTTGACCGATCCCAGAAAGTAGACAAGGCCTGTGAAGACAGCGGTGAGAGAAAGTTTGGCCTTGAATGGATGTACTCTACAGGGTTTGAGATCTGCTGACCTGGAGACTTGTAAGTGTACATCTGAGTATTTGCTTGTGAGCTGCTAAGTCCTTGTTGCCAGAAACAGATTAGAGGTTGCTCAACTAAATACACAACCAGTTGATCGGGACAGGACAGGAGAAGGAGAATGTGGTTCATCCCTTCAAAATAGCCTGGGGTGAACTCCAATAACTGGTGTCTTGAGACTGAAACTCCCCTATATGCAGGAGGTCTGACCCTGCCAACCTCCTGTCAACCCTTCAGCTCTAACCAGGCTTGCTCTTCCTCTCCAGTTGGGTCAGATGGACCCTAGCTACATGGTACTTGGTGTCCACATCTGAAAGGCTAGCACATTTGGCATTTTCTTTCTACAGTTTCCTTCTTTTAAAATATGGACAAAAAAAAAGAAGAAAAAAAAGCATTACTAATGACATTCAAAAAAACCCACATAAAAGTGGCAAAGCCAAGTACTGAAAACCTAGAAATTGCCAGAAATGGGTTTGTCTGAGCAGCCTAGCTTCAGCTGTATTGTGCATATGATCACGTCCTACATTTTGCCCTGGACTGCCACCTCTTCAGCACCCAGGCTGGACCTTGGCTGGAGGGAGCAATAAGCTGGACAGATAGGCTGCCTCTTTTCTTAGCAGGGCTGGGAAACTCCTATCAAGTTGGTGAAGCAAGAGACTGCAGAAAGAAAGGTGGTTCTCCTGGGTAGACAGCTGATGCCTCCCTGGAGAGCTGGGTCTGTGTCTACCCCTGCCTCGAAGTCACTCTGTGAGTTGGTGAGCCACATAAGCAAGAGCTTTCAAAGGAGCAGCCACGTCTTCCTCATTTCCCAAGCTGCTTTACAGAAGTGCTAAAGATTTGCAGATTCAGTCACAGATATCTGGATCTGCGGGCTTGACTAAACTAAGTGCTATGAAATGCCAAAATCATCAAAAAATTTAGATCCTAGTTGGTTCAAAACGTGTATCCAAAATAAATGAGTACTTACGACCTAAATCTCTTTTGTATCTTATTTTGCACCTGTTAAATAGGTATAACTCCATCCCTTCATCCCCAGCTCTGGATCTGAAAAGGTGGCTGAGAAAACAGCTTCATGAATAACCCTGAAGCACTCACTCAGTGCTGAAGTGATGATCATTAGAAAGAGTCTGTGAAGAAATGGAAAAGCAGGATGTTGGGAGTATGCTGACTGCAGGACAAGATGAAGGTAACACAGCCATCCCAGGGAATATACCCTCATGGATCAGGCAGCCATAGAGCACAGCATGAGGGCATAAATGCTGTGTGCTTCAGGGATTTAATTATAGTATTTCCATAATTTTAAGTGCTTGATGTACAGCCCTTGTCATTTATCAGACATTCCAGGTGCAAAGTACCTGTTTCCTATACCTTGGCTGGTTGCACCCGATAAGGACTGAAAGTGTTGGTGTTTACTCTGTGCCAAGTGTGATGAATTTGGTGGGATTATGCTTCAACTCTCCTGGCACAATCTCACTCTCACACTCAGCTCAGTCAAGATGAAATAGCCCTGGTGACAGAGACTGGGGAAGCTGCACAGGTTGCAGACAGGACAACACGTGCTGGCAGAGTGGGACATGGCAGAAGCATCTGGTAGAGGGCAGGGACTTTGTTCAACACAGCCATTCACTTAACATCTCTTCTCAGCACTGATTTCTATGCAAAAGTCTTCGAACTCATGTTAAGCATTATAAATAAGATGTTGCAATTGTCCAAATATTGTAAGAAATTATTTGCATAAAATGCTACATGTGAAGCAGAAACAACCTCAGTGGTTTACAGGAGGCTGAAGTTGGTAACTGCTCTAGGCTGGATTTTTAAATAGCACTATGCACTGAATGGCTGTGCAAATGAGATGAGTGAGGTGGATGGGGTGAGATGCCATTTTGAATGCTGTTGTCATGAGCCTGCTGCAGGCAAAAGCTCTGGAGCAGCAGGTTTACAAGGAAACTCCAGCACCCACCTGTGCTGAGGAAGCTGGCTGCACATGTGGGACATAAGGATAAAATACCCCATGTGCTCTCTTGGTTCTGAGGAACCCATCCTAGTAGCACCTTTTTTTTTTTTTTCCCTCCCCCCCCCCTCCCCTTTATTTAAACCCTGGGAACATTAACTCATAACATAATCCATCCCATCACAGAGGCAGGATTCAACCTGGACTTCTTTTGAGAGACATTTCTTCCCAGCCACTTCATATGAAGAGGCTTGAATAACTTTCCCGAATTGCCCATCCCAAGGTCTTCCTAACCTCTTCTTGCTTCAAATGTCAGACCTCCACCTTTCCTGCTGCAGTTGGAGCCTGTTGCTTCTTACCCTGCTTTGGCTGCACAGAAACCAGCTGACCACCCTTTCCATTACAACATATGAAAGACTGTTCCTTCTTCACCACCCACTTCCCACCCCCAAGTCTTCTCTTTTCTGGGGTAAATGGGCCCAACTTCTTCACTCCTTTCTCTTAGTGGAATATTTCTCTATGTTTATCCTTTGTACTGTTTTCTTCTGGACTACTCCACTTCTTGGTCTGGGACTCTGAATGGGTCCTACACAGGCAGCACAAGGCAGTCATCTCCCCTGCCTTGCCCCAGAACCCCAAGTCAATACCCTTTGGTGCTGGCAAAACTTCAATTTTCAGTCCTCTGCAACTCCTGGATTTTTCCCGGCTATTCTGCTGCCCCATTGGTTATTCCCCAGATCTTCTACCTGCAGCTCGCTTTGCTTTACATTTGCATTTGTCCTTGCTGAACTGCATCTTGCTGCTTTCAAACCATTTCTCCACAGTCTAGATCACACTAAGCCCAGGCTCCAGAGTCCCTGCAGCCACTCTGTCCTAGGAAAACAAGGCTCACTTCAGCATTGCCTGCTGTAATTTACAAGGGACAAGTACAGGACTGGTTGGTCCTGTCCTTCCCCTAAAAACCTCTAGAACCATCCTTTCTCCATCAAGCTGTTGCTATGGCAGTGAGTTTTTCCAGGGCCACTGACAAGTGATTTCACAGCTTCTGTGATTAAGATCAAAGAAAACGAAATGATCCTGGAGATGAAGTCAGGGAATATTATTCACAGTGTAAATTTAGTGACGTAAGTCAAGCACAGAGATTAGGAGACTGACTCCTGAAGCTCCCCTTCATAGAGTGGGGGAGCCTGGGCAGGGGCAGCAGGAAATCAGCTCCCCGTGTTGTGCCTGCAGCAGGTGCCCAGGTCAGTTGCCACAAACGTGTGAGCAGATGATGGTGGAGCCATACTGGTTGTTTCTGCTCCTCTGGGTTGGGGGATCACATCTCTGACCAGAGAAATGGCAGGGGGCTCTCACTGCCTATAAGGAGACAACATGGGTCCAGCTCAACCTGTAGAAGCATTGTGAAGGATCTGCCCATCTTCCCACCAGGAGACACTTGTATCACTTACAGATGCTTATTTGTTCACAAGTGGCCGGAATTCATTAACATTATGGCCAATTCAAGGGGAAAGAGTTGTTTAGACAAGGCAGGAAAAGGGATGCTCTCTTAGTCCTGCTCAGAAAGACCAAGTGTCCAAACCCTCTCCTATGCTGTTGCTCTTTCCTGAGGTATCTTCATCAGCTGTTAACAAAAGCCCAGCTCTGAGCAGACCAAGGTGCACTCAAAACCTTCCTCCTGTGGATCAAAGAACATGATCAAGGGCTATGGCCTTTGCCATAGCCACATTCTGGACAGTTTTACACTGACTGTCCAGCTCCTGCCAGGACACTCAGCTTCCCTCACCACCTTCTGCTAACAGCTCCACCACCTTCCCAACTGCCTCCCAGATGCTGGCCCTGCTAGGTACAAAAGGAAGGAGTTCAGCTAATTTGTCCAATAATGGAACAAGGATATTTTTCTCTGAGGAATGAGCTCTCTCCATCCAGCAGTCTGCAGAGCAGCACAGGCCAGGCAGCCTCTGAAACCTGCTCACCAGCAGCGGAGTGTGGTTTCCTCAGGAGAGCGGGAATTCAGCAGTGTGCTTCCTGGAAAGGAAGTGCCACACAGGGTTGCAGAGTTCAGAGGAAGTGTAGCAATGCAGTGAACTAATGGATCCTTCAAGGGTTGTGCTGCTAGCCAGTGCCTTGGGAGCCCTGAACTCAACACCTCTCACCTCACCGATACCTTTGGCTACTCCATTTCTGGAGCCAGCTGCACCAGAACAGCCCTAGTGCTACAGGGGGGCTGCACTTTCAGGAAATTGTGTCCCTCAGTGTGGGTCATGCCAAGCAAACCCTTGCAGCCATGTTAAAAAGTGTGGTGGATCCTAGCATTTCCATATGGTACACAAGGAGGAAAAATACACTCAGTGCTGTGAAATGTTCAGATAAAAGAGCTAAGAGTTGAACACCAGTGCCACTGGATGTTTCTAAAGAGGGAAATGGGTCAAAATGGAGTAGTTTCCCTACCGGAGCAGAGTCAGGAGGTTTCCCTGAGCCACCAAGCCTGCAGCCAGCCCCATGCAGTTCTTGGTTTTGGCCATGTTAGCTCCTGTGTTGGCTCCATGAGTGGCAAGGATGGGAAGAAATGCTAGCAGTGCCCATGCAAGTCTGCACTGTGTTCCAAGCATGTGTTTCTCTGCAAGTGTATTTTCTGTGCTGCAATACAGAAATAATTTCCAATACTCTTTCCCAAATGATGACTGCATCTCAAGTGCCCTGACCTGTGTCCTGCTGCTGAGACTTGCTTGCTGTTCCTACCTGAGGCAGGAGAAACTCACCCAAAAGACCCACAGGCAACAAAATCCATTAAGCTGGGAACCCGGAATTGCTGTTTTCCACGGGAGCAGGTTACTGTGAATGGGTTCATGCCTGTTTCTAGATCTGCTCCTTATTGCACATGCAAGAACTTAGGAGCTCCAAAGTCATGTGCTCCTGTCTGTGGACGGAAAGCCTGTTGGCATGTGGCCCTGGCTCACCCTGCTGGATCTGGTGACACGAGCAGTTCAGAAAGTAAATGGTCCCTGCTTTGGCGCTTCCTACTGCTGCATTGTCACCTCCAGAGCCACTAGCATGGGGTACTCCACAGGTACCCCATAAGCACTGCTGTCCTAGAGGCTGACTGCACATCTTTAGTCTTCTGAGGCTCGTACTAAGAATAGAAGTAGTCCCAGAGAGCACAGACTACGGGACAAAGAAGGGACCCAAAGTAGCTTCTCCTTGCTGCTGTCTTCATGGGCTGATCCATAGATTCTTATATTTATAGCACTTTGTCTACCAGAGTTGATATTCCCTTAAGGGCTAGTGGTGACATCCTAATGAATGTTTTAAAGTGCTAAGTAGCTTTGCTTTGTAGAAAATACTAGTCTTACCCAACCCAGCCCAAATGTTCTATGGTCCTGAGCCTTTCCTCTTAAATGGGACTGGTGCTACATCATGCCCACGTGAACCACCCGCACAAGCAGTGTTTATGTGGCACCTGCTGAGGGTACCCGTCCCCTCCCCAGGACCCGCGTCAATGGTGTTGGGGGCGGCAGGAGGGGGTGGCTGGGTTGTGAGGAGATGTGTGGCTGCTTGGGAATTTCCTCAGCTGTGCTGGGGTGACTGAGGTTGCCCGGGGCTGGATTGACCTCCTGCCTGCATGGAACACAGTGCCCCTGGAATTTCTGGGGCTCCCAGTGCCACCTCCTCCGCACTGCCCTCTTTTGAAAGTCCAAGTTTCACAGCCAGAGCTGGGGCTTTTCTTGCTTTCCATCTCTGCTGTCTGTCTCAGAGAAAACCCATCGCGTTGTTTTTCAACTGCCTGAAGGTGTTTTTCGGGGGTTTTTCAGGCTATTTTGAAGCTCATTTTTCCCAGATGTGCTTTTTTCTTTCTTCTTCTTCTTTTTTTTTTTTTTTTAAGTTGGTTTTTTTTTAAAAAATTTTCTTCTTCTGTAACTTTTCTTCTTTGCCTTTAAGTTTCCGGCCACGTGACTTTCAGCTTACATCCCTGAGGTTCTGAGAAACCAAGGGAGGCTGTGACCTAAAGGGAAGGTGCAGAGGCTCTGAGAGGAGAGGTAGCGAAAGTGTCGGAGTGCTGGGCAGGAGGACAGAGTGCTTCTGGGACAGGTGAGAGCAGGGAGCCAAGGGCCACAGCAGAGGTGACAGAGGAGGACAGAGAAGCAAGGCAGAAAGCAGGCACACCAAGAGCACAAAGGAAGCTGAAGAGACCCTGGGAGCCAGAAACTGCAGCTATGCCCCACAGCTCCGACAGTAGTGATTCCAGCAGCTTCAGCCAGTCTCCCCCTCCCAGCAAGCAGGTAAAGTAGGGGCCCTTTCCCAGCTCTCCCCAGCTATTTCAGGGTGGGCCACGGGTGGGCAGGAAGTAGGGTGGCACCCACTGTCAGTGTTTTCACAGTGCAATATGGCAGAGCTTTCTAAGAATGGCTGTGGGGAGAGACATGCAGGGCTCAGCCAAGGGCCCTGGCAGAAGCTCCAGCCACTGAGCTGGGTATGGGCAGAGAGAGATGACTTGGTTACCTGGGGCTCTACCAGGGCCCAGGACCCCAGGCACGGTGGGATCCTGTGATACATGCCAGACAGGCAGGAAGCTTTGGCGTGACTTGGTGCTCTGGTGAGGAGCCTGAGCAGGCATCTCCTGGCTGTAGACCAAGGTGGCTCAGGGGCAACCTGCCTGCTTCCTGCTTCTGTGGACAGCACTCAGGACCCAGGAAAGCCCTGCTACTTTGGATCTGCTTTCTTTACTATTCAGCCTCAGCAGTTTTTCATGTCAGTGATGCTTTGCGGAGGGATTTTGTTTCATTGCATTGCATACCTTAATGATGGGTTTTTTGCTGGCAGATACAGACACAAGTCTGAGGTATTCTCACTGCCTTTTCTGGCTAAACTTTATTTTATCTGTCATTTGCCATTTCTCTAGGGCTGGCAACAAGAGCAAATGCCTGTGACTTTGCTCAGAAATCTTGGGGTTCATCAAGGCAGATGATTTTTGGCTTCCAGACATGGATGGGAATGCATCCTGGCTTCCATCCTGGTAAAGACAGGGATAAAGCACATGATTTTCCAAAGGATAGGAACTGGATTTGATGCAGGATATGGGAGCTGCTATATCTGAGACATTTTCGGGGTATTGAAGGCAAGGATAGAACGGTTAAGTTCAAAGAAAAATATCTTGGGTTGGGGCAGGGGGGAGAGGATGTGGACACATAGATGGGCTGGGAGGATAACTTTTGTGGCTGAGTTTTGTAGCCTTGTGGAGAAGCAGTGGTGTGAATATTGAGAGTCCACAAGAGGGGCAGTGCAATATGAAAATAGAAGATGAAAGTCTGTGTGACAGTTTCAAGTGTCAGAAGGAGCAGATCTCAGCAGAGAATGGCTGGTTCATGAAGCTCATGACCTGAAGCTTGGAGACCTCTGTTCTCCCCTGCCTAAGGGGCTTGGGAGTGTCACAGTCAGCGCTGCAGGCATTGCTAACAGGGGAGTCTAGAAAAGAGCAAGGACAGAGATCAGGGAGGTGGAGCAAATAAGATCTGTGTTAAAAACAAAAGCTCTGAGTCTGTCTAGTTAAACAAAGCAGGGGCCATATTGTGTTGTGAGGGTCTGCAACAAAAAAAGCCTGAGACAGAAGGGTGATGGAGAAGGGAGGGACCTACGGGGTTGAAAAGAGGAAAACACAGGCTGAATATCTGGAAAAATGGTATATCCAAGGAGCTGGAATGTCTGCAGTGCCATTACCCTGCAGAGAGACAGGGAAGGAAAAGGTTTTCTGTACAAGAATTCAAATTGTCTTTTTTGCAGAGGAAGGTCCTTACTCGGGTCTATCAAACTATATCCCAGGCCAGTGTGCTGATAAAGGGAGAATGGTCATTTCCTTGCTGTGCTGGGATCCCCAAGGATGTCAGATGTGCCCCTCCTGGCAACAGGGGTACTAAAAGCATGACATCCCCTGGGCTACAGCTTTATACTGGTGTGGATGCTGTGTCCTGTGCTTCGATGACGTTATCTGCTGTGTCCTTTTCCCAACTATTGTCCTGTAGGAGAAGAGTGAGGGATAGAATTACCCAGTCATTTCCATGCCTTGTTTCCCTAGGACTCTTCTGATGACATGAGGAAAGTCCAAAGGAGGGAGAAGAATCGCATTGCTGCCCAGAAGAGCCGCCTGAGGCAGACCCAGAAAGCAGATACACTGCACTTGGTGAGCACTCCCACCTTCCCCTGGTGCTGAGGACTCGTAAGGGACAATGTGCTTTTCCCCTGGGACTTGGAGCAGAGCTGGTCAGTGGAGGCAGGACAGGAGAAGTGAGACCAAGGCAGGATGTGGGAGTTAGTACTTGCAGTGAGAGCACACAGCCCAGGATGACTGCCACTGAAGCATTTAGTTTTGCGGCTAGTTTTGAATCCAACTGTATCTCTCAGTCTTTCATTACCGATTTCCTCTCCCAACCTCTTCTGACTGAGCTCTTTGAAAGCACAGTCTCACCTGGGTTGGCTTTCCCCAGATTTCAAATTCATGCCACCACTTATGCAGAGGTGCAACAGCATACAAAGATACTTTTCTGTGGCACTGTGGGCACCCCCAACAGCTCTTCTCGGTGAGAAGAATTAGATACCTGCCTTTCAGGAGGGATGGTCACTTCTGGCTGTGTGTGTTTGGGCAGGCGTATGTAGTCAGTGTTGGAGCATAAGGGCTGGGATGCTCTGCATTTTGCACATTGATAAGTGAAGTCCCATGTATTTTGGGCCACTGGTGGGAAGGATGAAGAACATGCAGCCTGCAGTGGCCAGAAACCATCTTCATCCCTGTGCTGGGCTCGGCTGTCCTCTGAAAAGTGGTAATTGAGCTCCTGTTCGAAAAAACCCTTTGATTTAGCAGTCTCCATATTGCCATTATTGGAAATAATTCTTGAGAATCCAGTTCTGGACCTTCTTCCTTACATTGTGCCCTTAGTCCATGGTTGGAGCAAGGTTTAAGACAGAGATTTCACTCTTTTCTCAGTAGCTGATAAACTTTCTAGAACTGACATGGCTCTAGGCCGATTGCATTACATCAGCCAGCAGCAATGGCTCCAAATGACTGTATCTGAGAGAGGTGAGAAAATACCCTTTCCTTGGGGTCAGTGCGCTCTCCACAGTAATCCTAGAGGTAGGTATGAGCTCTGATCTAACCCCAGGAAAATCCTGCCTAGCTGTGCACAAAACAGAATTGGGCTGCTTTTCTTAGAGCAGATAACCACTTGCTTCTGAGATTACTACTGCTCAGCTAGCATTGACAGCACACAGTCCTTGCCTTCCCATTGGGATGGGGCAGTGGGGCTAAGCCAAGTTTGGATCTCGACAGGCAGATGAAAAAATGCAGGGAGGCAAGTAGATGAAGGATTTCTGCTAGTTTTGTTTTTTTCAATTCCAGTGGATAGTGACGTGCTGCTGCTCCTGGGTTCCCTGAGCACTCCTTGCCTTTGGTCAATTCTGCATCAGGGACTTTGTTTTTCTGATGTGTTTCTTCACCGAAAAGCATGGCTCATTTTGAGCTATGGTGGTATGAAAGGAGGCACCAGCTCCATCTGCCCCAGGGTTTTCTAGCTTGTGTTTTGAGAGGAATGAATCATGGGAAAGCTGGGACTCCTGGCCCCTGGGTGATTCCCATCAGTTCCTGAGTTCAGCAACAGTCATGATTTCCAAACCATTTGGTCATGCCTGAGAGATGCTGTTTGCTGTGTGAGCTCCTGCTGAGACAGCAGCTGTAATGGCTGGGTGCATTTTGACCTGTGCACAGAGTGGGCACCACCAGGAATCAGCCTGGCAGCGGAGGGGCAAGCAGAAGGTTTGCTTTGTCAAGGTGATGGTGCAGCTTTCCAGAACCTCCAAGTGCTGGGTCTTGCTTTAGGTCTCTCAGCTGAAGTTTCCAGTTCTCTGGTCCTGCCCAGGCTTCTGGCTCCATCAGTTGATGCCGGGAATGCTTCAGCCTGGAGCTGGCTGCATTTCAGCAGAAGCAGAGGTTGCAAAGGCTTTGATGCTCTCAGTATTGTTGAGACAAGGCTGAGCATCATTATTAACCCCTTTGTTGTTATTCTCATTAATATCAGTATTAATTCAGTTCTTCTGAGGCCTTAGTTTCTCTTTTCTTCTGACTCAAGCGTCTCCCCTTCCTCCCCATCGCACCGCTGCTTTCCTCGGCTGCTGGCAGGAAGCAGTGAGTCTCTTCTTTCCAGGGCCATGACAGGTTTTCAGTGGCAGGTGGTTTTCTGGTTAAAGACGGCGGTTATTCAACGTGCTCTCCCCTGGGGGCTGGGCTGCCCGGGAAGCGCCCGGAGATGTGTGTGTGCGTGAGAGGGAGCGAGAAAGCCTGGGCGGGAGCAAGCCACAGTCAGTTCTCGTAAGCCGGGGCCGGGAGCGTGGCTGGGGCTGCCGGCACTGCACCCACACCCGGCCTGCTCAGCTGGCGGAGGAGGGTTTGCCCAGGCGCAGCTCTGTGATGAATTTACCAGAAAAACAGCATTCTGGAAATTCTGTGGGGTAGAGAGGTGAAGGACCACAACCCTCATGTCCCTACCTCATCCCTGTGCGTCCCATGCTGAGGAAGGCCCTGTGGTTTTGTCTCCTCAGGAGAGTGAAGACTTGGAGAGACAGAATGCTGCCTTGCGCCGGGAGATTAAGCAGCTGACAGAGGAAATGAAGCACTTCACCTCGATGCTGAGCTCCCATGAACCACTCTGCTCCATCCTGACATCCCCTCCACCGCCTCCAGAAGTGCTTTATGCCACACACTCTTTTCATCAGCCCCACATTAGCTCCCCACGCTTCCAGCACTGAGCCAGCCAGCAGGACAGCAGCCTGCCAGCTCCACTGATGGAGAAGTAACTTCGTAGGGCTTGCTTTTCCATCCAAGGGAAGGAATTCGACAGACGGACATTCCTTCTTAAAGTATGTATTCCGAGTGATTTGCCTAAGACTTGCTCCCTGTGCGGAAGTGGCAGAGCCACCATGAGGTATCTTCGGACAGTTTCCCTCTTGGATTCTGGGAGGAACAGGTAGTCACAAAAGGGCACCAACCCCCTTCTCTGGTCCTTGTTTGGGGAGACTCACAGAAGTGTGCAGCACCAGCAGCCTCCATAAGAGCAGCTGGCTGTGGCACGCAACAGCCAGACCTCCAGGAAGAGGAAAGGGAGCAGGGGTGGAGGGGAAGGTTGGGGGCCACAGAGTGTCAGGGCAAAGCTGGTTTATTTTTGTAAAATAAAGATTGAAAATGCTTAACTCTTTGTTTCCAAAATGGGATTTGAGTCACCCCTAAGGCCTCGCATGATACAGTGAAGACACAGGCAGCAGAAAGGGAGAACTTGGAGCCCAGAAAACAGCCCTGCATGTATAGAAGCCTAATCCAGGGCCAGCAGCCAGAGCCCCACATTTAGAAGAGGGGCCCAAGCATGTAGGCTGGTCAGGCTGAGGAACGGTGGTTTGAGGGGTCCCTGGGGAGGATAGGTCCCTCCTTGCTTCAGGGCTGGACCTGGTTAATGAGTGTGACGTGCCACGTAGTATCACAGCTCTCTCCCTGCTGACCCTCCTAGCTCCCTGCTGCTGGTGGCTATGCCTCCACATGCTCCCCTTGCATGTGTGGAGGTGCACTGCCATGTTGTGTCAGCTCACAGGCTGGTCTTGGTGGGCTGGTGGAGCCTTCAGTTTGGCCAGCAGCACAGCTGGGAAGGAGCATCATGGCATGGAGGGAGCTGGTGGTGTTTTCCTGGTGTGCACAGGAGAAGCAGGACCTAGCAGGACTCTTGCTCCAAGGTACCCTGCTAAGGCATGTAGCTGCAGCCTACATTCTTTCCTCTTGCCCATCAGTCACAGCTTCACAAAAGGCTGCTGCACTACCTCATGCATTGAAACAGAAGAAACGTGAAAGGTCAGAGAGTAGATTAGTATTTCTGAGTCTGATTTGTTGGAAGCACCAGCTAGTCCATACAAGCAGTCTCTGCACCTTATCCCACACCAGCCTGCTGCCCACTTATCAGCCCCACTCTGTACACAAGGCTGAAGCCCACCTGCCAGTGGTTCTGTTGCTGACAGTGGCCCAGGACTGCTGCCATCTTCAAGGAGCAGCAGCTGCAATCTTTTCAGCATCGAGTACCACAAGCAATGCTGCTGATGTAGGCTTTTAAATGAGGGAAATATACCAAATTTGTAGATATCTTTCTTGTAGGCACAGAGAAGCAGCCTATTTCCAGATGGGTTTTGGCCCATGATCATAGCCCTCAAGAGCAGTTGGGTAAAGTCTGTAGTGTGCCATGCTGTGCACATTTTCTCTCTTTGGTTTGCACTAGCAAAATGATAACCAAATACTGCCGTGTCTCAGCAAGCTGTTCTCAGGATAGGTGCAGGTAGCACTGTGATTTCTCCTGCCATGGTCTGTTCAGAGGTTTGTGAGCCTCCTGCCTCCAGTTTCTGTGCCAGCAAGGGAAGCACCGTGATCAGAGATGCCTGGTGTCAGCACATTGGCCTGGGTGTCACCCTACACCCAGGGTGTCACCTACAAAAGCAGTGCTGAAGCACTGGGTGATTGCACTGGCCCTCCCTATCTGTGTGGCTCTGGGATGAGGGATGAGCACATTTAGGGAAGCACATAGGGAAGGATGGTGGTTATTCCAGCCAGGGAGCTGGGCTTCTGCATGTATGACATGGAGAATGCATCTACAGGAACAATTTCAATGTGCCTTACACAACCCCTCTCTGCTAGATCTCACACCAATAGGCTTCACTCTAACCGTTGGTTCAACAGAGCTCCTGATTCCTTGCACAGGCCATGCTTTGAGCCAGTCAGGCTACACAGGCTCTTTCCAAGGCACTTTTCTCTGTAATTTGTCCCTTTAAGCCTGAGAGAGACAACTGACTCCAGCTCTAGATGAGCTTGTCTTTACAGGCTCTGCTTCTGCTCCTTGAGCTTCTGGTGGATTTTCTCCTAGATTTTTCACTTTCACTTCTGCTGTTCCTTAGGGTTCTGATGTTCCCATGCGTCTTGGTTTACAGTCAGAGAAAAAAGCTACTGCTACCTTGCTTGGGGTTTGCTGTGGAAGGCACTGAAGGCTCATTCTCTTCACTGGAGAATACAAAGGAGTCCCACCAAAGCTTGCAGTGTTGCTTACAGGGAGAAATCTCCACCCTTGCTGCGACCTTTGTGTTTTCTCATGGCCATAAAATACTAAGCTTGATTTTAGCTGCAGATGGAGAAGGCCCTACTATGATGTACATATCACCTATACCCACTCAGATACAGAGCCAATATTTTTGCTGCAAGGCTGTCGAAGTCTAGATCCTTCAGGCTGGGTGGGATTCTGTGTAATGCCCATAGAATTGCTAGACCCAGTCACTGGTAATGTGTCAGACGTACTACTGCAACTCAGAACAAAAATAACCAGCAAGTGATGAGACTGGGAGATGGGTTTGCAACAACATCCTCTCCAAAACCTAAACAATATTCTTGGCATCATCGGTCAATGTGTCCTCCTTCTGCATGGCTCCCTGGAAGGCCTCCTACCAGTGTTGTGCTCAGCCTTTTTGGCCAAACCAAGCCATTCTGGTGTTTGCTGGTCCTAGGAGACAAGTCTACCACTCTGACTTGGCTTTGCCCCAGTCTTGCACACAAAAATCTGGTCACAGAAAATGATCTGCATGGAGTTTTGACCTCTGTCACCTTCTGTAATTGTGAGGTATCTGGGAGGCAGTCTCTCTTTGTCATAAAGAATGGTTCTCCAGGGATAAAGTCCTTATCATCCAAGCAGCAAGGAACAACATATCCTTTCTGCCCTTTCAAACAGTGTAGGGAAAAAAGATCTTTTCCTAAGGCTATTTGCATAAACTGCTTGTTCCAGCTGTGTGAGGAGATTCCTTCAATTCTGTACTGGTGATGTCTCTTCTCTTTCCCGGGCTCCCGGCCTCTCCTCAAGACTCCTTACGCACTACTTTTGATTTCTGAGCAGCCGAGTGCCTGCCCTCTGGTGTGGCCCTCATTGTTGCCGGCAAATAAATTGCAAATGAGCCTAAACAAGGAGCAAGGTGCGGGGAGGCGGCCAGGGCAATCATTGCCGATTGCTTTCCATTATCTGCTCCTCCCAGCAACGCAATTCCTGGAATTTTCATTTCCTTGGCATCTGGCATTCCTCAAATGTTATGTGTGTTATCTGGCCATGCCCGGCCTTCAGGAGCACTGAGTTGCTGGCTGCTCCAAGGGAAGGGGATGCTTCTGGGCACACAACTGGATAAACCGGGTGATGTCCGGGCCTGTGGAAGCCTGTCCCTGCCTCAGGAGAATGTCAGCGCCTTTCTACTGCGCTACAGAGCTCCTCACTGAAAACCTCTCTCAAAGCAGTACATTAACGAGGGCTCACAGCAGGCTGAGCGACTCTTTTCCGGACGGGAGAGAGACAGCTCTGCCCTGCAAGCACAGCCGGCCGAACACTGCGTGTGTGCTGGCCTCTGCTGGGCGAAGGATGAGCGCTCCCCGCCGGCACCTGCCTTCCTCTTGGCAGAGCCACTTTGGAAAGGGGCAGACTAGGCAGCTCGGTTCCCATTTCGCTGTGGCTCCGAAGTATTTATGCACTTGTTTCACAAATCCCATCTCAGAATTCATTTCTGTTAGAGCTGCCAGCCTGCATCAGCAAGAGGATAACCCCCTGCATGCTGAACCAAAGCAGCAGCCCACAAAAGAGACCCTCTCTCTGCTTCCTGCAATGATCATAAGGTACAAAGCAGCACTAGTCATACAAAAACGCTGCCTGGATGCTAATACAAAAATGCTGCCTGGATGCACACAGAGATCAAAGAAGATCAGGAATCACTGCTAAGAGACAAAGTATTTTTATAAATCACAAGCTGTCAAGAAGAGAAAAAATAAAGTATGGCATTGTTAAGATTTTCTCTGAGTAAACAGCCCTGTGCTCACTTTGTCTGTGTTCTGCTGTGTTTTTGGCACCTTAGTGATTGTTGATCTGGAGGAGATTTGAGCAGTGAGACAGAGTTATATGTATCTATGAAGTTTTTTGCGGTTATTCAAAAACTCTACCCAACTAAATGCTAGGGGGCATATATTCATTGCTTGCCAGGGCAGGGTTACAATCAGTGTGTTAGGGTTAGAACATGAGACTATAATTTTTATTGCAGCTGAGGTTGCAGGCACCAGCTCCTGAGAGTTCTCCTGCCTCAGGACATCCATGCAGTAACAAGACACCTTCCCCCCAACTCTTGTATCAGTTCTGTGCTTTTTGCTACGACACTCATAACAGCAGTGGTTTGGTGCCATGGTCCTCAGAACTTTTCCCAGGTTTGTTTTTTTTGCTGCAGTGAGGCTATATACATTTCCAGCACTCTTTTATTATTAATTAATGTCAGCTGCAAGCTATAGAAGATTAAAATCTTTTTCTCATGTCATTGCCATGAACTGGTATGACTCACTGAGATGGAGGCTGGAGGATGCTGAGTAAGAAAGGCTTCTATACTTCAAGCTTTGGTATTTGGGGTTAATCTGTGACCCTGATCTGGACTGGGCATGGAAAGCTATGGCTGAGTTTTGAGGCTAACTCAATCTTTATTCACTTCTTTTATTCTGAGATGAACAAAGACATCTTCATATCTCATGTGCATGCCTGGTGCACAGCAGAGGAGTGAGGTTGGTTTGCTCCAATAACAGCGCTTATGCACAGCGTTCCTCACAGCTCTCTGTATCTCCACAGCTTTTCACAAGCAAAGGTTGAGAACTGGGCTTAGATACTCAAGCAGCACAGCAGGCTAACCACAGTTACACAGTTTTTGGATTAGAGCCGGTTCTCATCCGGCCTGATCAGAGAATGGGGCAGAGCAAGTTGATATGTTTGCAGAAGGCCATGCAGAGGTAGCATAAGCACTCTGTCTGGAGGGGTGTGCACTAACCAGAAACTGGCACCTTTGAGGCACCTTGCATGTAAGTGCTCTTCCATCCTGTGCACTTCTTTACATCTTTTTCTTACTGCAAGGAGGCAGCTGTGAATATTAGCACATCAGCCATGCCCACCCATCTACTCTTCACAGTTCACACTTAGACAATTCATCCACACAAACATCACATCTGAACTGGACAGGGCTAAATTAAAGCCATTGCTCTGTTAAAGCCAGGCTTTGAACAGGGAGATTGGATTTGCAAAGGAGTGGTAAGTTCAAGCTGCTCTCGGGCAAGCCCTTGCAGCCCAGGCTGGAAGGTGTCAAACTGGAAAAAAATCCTGCCCCTGGCAGGGCTGCACAAATCACAACTCTTTGTGCCCCTGTAAAATAGACACAGATGATGCAGCCTTGCTGAAGCTCCTGGAGAGTGATAGCTACACATGAAATATGCTGAAGGGGAGTAAAACATTATTTCCCTTCCCTGAGTTGTACTTCTGAAAGGCCTAAAGCTTTAGACAGTACAGGTTGGGTGCTCAAAGTTAGCCCCTGCACAACTTTGGTGGTTCTGAGGTCTGCAGTCTTCTCTAGATGAGATTTTAGACTGCAACTAAGCCATTGTGTTTTGTTTAGAGGAAGGTAATTTCTGCAGAAATTTGAGTGCTGCAGAGGTTGCCTGCTGCACTGTTATGAATGGAGTTCTCCACTACTGTTCCTGTACCCAGATCTTCACACTGAAAATGTAACAGGGAAGATCCTTAAGGGTTTAGGATATCAAAATAATTGTGTATCTAAACTACAGTAATGAACTAATCCATTGCCTTTATAAATTGTATTCTGGGTGGCTTTTGGGATGCAGAAAGCCCTGGGTGCCAGCAGAGGGCTTGCGGGGCTCCCTGCTCCATTGGGGAACACCGCTGGCTTTGTCCAGAGCAGCAGCCCTGCCAGCCCATGCTTTACTGTGTGTCTCCAGCTCAGCACTGCATCCAGGTGTGACCTCGAAATGAGTGGCTCTGCCAGCTACTCGAATCTTGTCATTTGGTCTTATGATACAACTACCTGACCTCTGCAGAACTTCACTAGAGCAGTTTAGGTGCTGAACCCAAAATAAAACCTTCTCCCTTCACTAACAAAGATCTTGTAATCTTTCCTGCAATGTCTGTTGTGAAAAGTTGTGTGGGATATCTGCTGACAGTTTTTCTAGACCTAAATGCTATTAGTCCATATGTGATAGAGCCACCTAAGAGGTAAGTTAGTTAGGCTTTGTAAGTGCAATGATGAAATTTAGAAGCACAAATAACAAGGCTGAGTGTTTGAAAGCAAGGGACATCCTGTGATCCTTTGAGGTTAGATACTTCCCATTTAAAAGGAACCTAAAAAACTGCATGGATGTAAAATCTGGTAGATTCTTGAGTACTTGCTTTTCCTTAGCAGCTTTTTCTTTTATTCACCTATCCCTTGGATATCTGAACCAATGTGGAGAGAAAAGACACCAAGGAATTATATTTTTCCCAACAATTTTCTACAGTACCTTTTGTATATCCCCCCAAGCCAATTTTCTTCACCCATTCATACCACTTTGCTTGCCATTGAGACCTGTTGCTATCTGGATTATCACTGCTGTCACCATCCCTAGCATTTATATTTATTGGATGAACTTTGAAAATAACAAGCTTGTTGCAAGGCTTTACATAACATAAAGGAACTGTATATACTAATTGGTCATAAAGGCAGCATATATTTCAAGACTGTTAGTGTTGGATTGCTTGAGATGAGTAGGGAAGAAGATTATAGAGGTTAGGCTCTACCTTATGGCCTGTATTGTTTGACTTAATTTGGGTCCTGCTTCTTCCTCTGATTTAGTGCATTCCAATCTTCACAGATACTTTTGGCTCTAGGATCCTATAAGCTTTTTAGCACTTTTGTTAATCTCCATGTAAAGGAGATTTCCCTCTAGTTTTAAAATCCACTTCAAGGGGTTGTCCTGAAATATAAATAATTTTTCATGGCTAAGAAATTTTTATATAAATATGCTGTGATGAGGGAAATCCAAAAGCAGCTGCTCTGCTGCTTCAAGAAGGGAAAAAGACATGTGAGTAGAAACAGATGCAGCAATAGAGGAGGAAATGCAAAGCACAGGAGTTTTATTTTAGTATTTTATAATTAGAAATTGGCAAATTATATAAAGGGGTGATGGAATAGCTCACAGAGTTAGTATCAAAACAGCCCCGAAATCCAAGGACAGGAGTTCATGGAAGTGTGGGCCTATAGGTATGGAAAAACCCTTGTCTGACTTGGCTTTGAGGAGCCAGTGTTGCTTCCCTGCCTGGCTCATGTTCACTTGACAGGTGGCAGTCACCAGGAGCTGGGCGCTGCTTTCATGCATCAGATTTCACCTGCTGTTTTCAGCAGAGACTGTGTTTTAGTCATTCTTGACTTACCATTTGACTTTTCTGACAGGACTAAGACATTGGAGCAAAAGGTTCTGACTTGCTGCAGATCTTGTGTTGATGCTGAGTAAACCTGAGGATTTTTGAGAGAAATTTAGGAGCTGAAGGTGGGACAAAAACAAAACTCAGGATGACAGACTGTTTTTGGCCCCAGTTTGGAGTAGAGCTGGCAGGAGGCAAAGGACCCAACGTGTGCCTCAGTCATCTCCCATATATCTCAAGATTTGTCTATTGCATGTGTGTTCTTTTCTAGTTATAAAGAAATTTAACTGTTCTCTGTGTCTTCCTCATGTGTGACAGTATCTCCTCAACTCCTAATTTGTTCTCTTTATACTTTTTCAGCTTGTTCTTTTTCTGAAAACCATATCCAGTCGCTGATATCTTCCTCTTAGCTGCCCAGAGACCTTATGACAGCAGACTGCCATACAGTACCTAATTCCATTATCCTGCATTTATCTGAGTTTACAAATTAAAGATGCCATGGACTGTGATAGTACTTTCAGTTACAGATAGCTAAAGATATGGTCCTAAAGTAATTTCAACCTTAACACAACATGTAGATGACATATTTAAGTTAGGCTTGACTAACTCAGTAATGTCTTAACCATCTGCAAATTTCGTTCCTTACACTGCTAAAGGGATAATAAATGATGGTCCTCTGAACAAACACAGATTGCCATCCCAAAAAATTGTCTGTACATTTCTTTTCTTGACTTTGTTTTTCGACTACTCTTTAATCAATGATAGTGATTACCTCTGTGTAACTTTGATTTCTGTATAATATTGTGGAGAATTTTATAAAAGTATTTTCAAATCTTATCAGCCTAGAAGTTAATCTTCTGTACTATCTCACTGTTTTATTGTTAGAGTTCTCAGAGTAAGCATGACCATGATAGTCTTTTTCCTGCTCCATTTCACCTCTGCCGTATCTGCACTCATTGCATTCCTGATAACATTTAGATTACAAATTTGTTAAAACAAATTCCTCTGCTCTTTCTGTTGTCTCAGTGCAGAGCTTTGAGTTAACTTAGGATGCCCAGTTTAATAATAAATGGGACTGCAAACCTCTTTTCTGGCTTTTGCTTCTGAATATGCCTTTCTTATTTATTATGTGAAAGGGCTACATTATGGCTATGTTGTACCATTGTGAGAAGCATCCCAGGTGAGGCTGGAGGTTCATTGGCAAAGCTGTGGGCTGAGGAGGGAGAGAGTAGGAGGGTTTGCAGCTCTGCCCTGTGGAACTTTCAGCAGAGTACATAGGGAAGACTGCACTGGTTCTGCTCATCTCCACCTCTGCTGCTGCCACTGCTGGGAGTAGGAAACCCAAGCAGGTGACAGGGAATAAGCTCTGGGAGGATACCAGCAAGAACCACTTAAACTGACATTTGTGCTCCTTGGAATAATATGTGCAAAGCTTTTTGGTTTTGGGATTTTGTTTGTTTGTTTGGTTTCTTTCATGGTAAATAAGAACATAAAGGCATCAAAGCTGTTTGTCTGTCTTTGCTCCTCCCAGTAGGTAGATAAGTCAGAGGACAGCAGCAGTAACCCCTGACAGTGTTCCACCAAGTATGCAAAACAGATACAGCTATGATGCAGCTATTAAGTAAATACAAGCCAGAGAAACTTCACATTTTCATACTCTGTATTTCTTTCTTTCAGGAATACAACATCCAAAAGACACTGCTCCCATTTTTCCAAATGAATTTTAACCTGCGTGTTAAATGGTGGAAGAGACCTGAACACCACCAGCAAACTCACTTCCTTGTGCTGAGGAATGTTCATGCAATTCAGGTAACATTATGCTAATTAAATGAACTGTAGATCATAAATGATCTCCAGGCAGGCATCTGCCAGTGGCGTTTCTCAAGTAATGGGAAAACAAGCACTGACTCATTAACCGCGAATTCCCCATGAGAATGGAAACAAACACCACTTCTGGCTCCTTTACTTCAGTGACGATGAGATGNGGTGCCGAGCCGAGGCGAGGCGAGGCGAGCCGGGTGCGGCCCGCGGTGCCGGCATGGCATTGCAGGAGCCCGCCGGGGCGCCGAGCCCGTCGACTGCGGCGAGAGGGGTCGGCGCTGCCGCCGCNTAGGATGCCCAGTTTAATAATAAATGGGACTGCAAACCTCTTTTCTGGCTTTTGCTTCTGAATATGCCTTTCTTATTTATTATGTGAAAGGGCTACATTATGGCTATGTTGTACCATTGTGAGAAGCATCCCAGGTGAGGCTGGAGGTTCATTGGCAAAGCTGTGGGCTGAGGAGGGAGAGAGTAGGAGGGTTTGCAGCTCTGCCCTGTGGAACTTTCAGCAGAGTACATAGGGAAGACTGCACTGGTTCTGCTCATCTCCACCTCTGCTGCTGCCACTGCTGGGAGTAGGAAACCCAAGCAGGTGACAGGGAATAAGCTCTGGGAGGATACCAGCAAGAACCACTTAAACTGACATTTGTGCTCCTTGGAATAATATGTGCAAAGCTTTTTGGTTTTGGGATTTTGTTTGTTTGTTTGGTTTCTTTCATGGTAAATAAGAACATAAAGGCATCAAAGCTGTTTGTCTGTCTTTGCTCCTCCCAGTAGGTAGATAAGTCAGAGGACAGCAGCAGTAACCCCTGACAGTGTTCCACCAAGTATGCAAAACAGATACAGCTATGATGCAGCTATTAAGTAAATACAAGCCAGAGAAACTTCACATTTTCATACTCTGTATTTCTTTCTTTCAGGAATACAACATCCAAAAGACACTGCTCCCATTTTTCCAAATGAATTTTAACCTGCGTGTTAAATGGTGGAAGAGACCTGAACACCACCAGCAAACTCACTTCCTTGTGCTGAGGAATGTTCATGCAATTCAGGTAACATTATGCTAATTAAATGAACTGTAGATCATAAATGATCTCCAGGCAGGCATCTGCCAGTGGCGTTTCTCAAGTAATGGGAAAACAAGCACTGACTCATTAACCGCGAATTCCCCATGAGAATGGAAACAAACACCACTTCTGGCTCCTTTACTTCAGTGACGATGAGATGTTTTAATTTTGATTTCACTGGATATTTTCACTCTCTAGCGTGCCATGGTGAAAAAAACCCCCAAACATCAGAGGCCAACCCAAAGGAAACCCAAACCGGTTCCTCCTCCAGGACTCCACCCTGGCATCCCTGGCGGCGTCGGGCATTGCCCCCTCGCCCACAGGCCACGGTTCTGCTCAGCCCACGTCCCGCTCATCACTGGNTGTCGCGGCTTCGCTGGGCTGTGCTGCTGCTCTTCAGCAGCTACTCCCTGTGCAACGCCTTCCAGTGGATCCAGTACGGCAGCATCAACAACGTCTTCGTGCGCTTCTACGACGTGAGCACCTTCGCCATCGACTGGCTTTCCATGAGCTACATGCTCATCTACATCCCCCTGCTCTTCCCTGTCGCCTGGCTGCTGGACAAGAGGGGCCTGCGCCTCATCGCCCTGGTTGGCTCGGCCCTTAATGCCATGGGTGCCTGGGTGAAGCTGGGCAGCCTGAAGCCGCACCTCTTCCCCGTCACTGTTCTGGGACAGGTCATCTGTGGCCTCGCCCAGGTCTTCATCCTGGGCATGCCCTCACGCATCGCGTCGGTCTGGTTTGGCTCCCACGAGGTCTCCACCGCCTGCTCCGTTGCGGTCTTTGGGAACCAGGTAATGGGCAGCTGCACCCCGGCTGGGCACGCATGCGAAGCGGGCTGTCACCTGCCTGGCCGGAGACTGGGAGTGCTAAGAGGGCAGAGCAGGAGGGATAGGAGATACACATGATAGCAGCCGCAGGGATAACACGAACTTACACGAAATTCCCTCTGGAAAATACAGCTGATATCTGGAAGGATGTCACTGGTGTAAGCTGGAGGGCTGATGATGATGGCAGAGGGACCTCCATCTACAAACTTCAGGGCAGCATGGGGGTTAGGTATGATTCTGGCTTTGAGAGGTCTTTGGCTCAGGCTCTTCTCCAGAGCCCTCCACTTCCTGTGTGTGTGAATCTCCAGTCCAGGGCTGTGATTGGGTAGAACTGTTAAGGGCCTGGAGGGGAAACCACAGCGCTGAGAAACTGCTTCAGGCAGAGTGTCCTTCAAATCTTGTATCTGCAGTTGCATCTGGACTTGACACTGCAATATCCTCTTCCGGCTGACAGGTAGATGGGACAAAGGAGATTAGCTGTTTGCTGAAAACACTGTCATTGCGCCCTGGAGGAAAAGGACTTTAGCACTTTCACGTCTCTTAAAAGTAGATACAGAGTTTCCACAAGCATTTGCTTTGAAAAAAAGAGAAGTTCCCATCAGGCCAGTGTGAGGTCACTCCCCGAGGACTCTTGTATCAATGCAGGTGCCAGAGGCCAGTGACCCGCACTTGCTCAAGCTGTGACTGTCTTTTCTCGTAGCCAGAAGAGATAAATCTTTATACAGCTTAGAAAGAATCAGGGAAATAGATTCTTGACCCTTGCACCGGAACACCTGCTCATACCAGTTGCGTGAAGGGAATAAGCCAATACTGATGCAGTCCAGTGTAAGTGAAGTGAGCCTGGCTCTGCAGCCCTCATGGAAAGAAGAGGAAAGTGGAACCTGGCATTAGCTGCTAGGCTGGCCCTGTGCCCCTTGCTTTGAAATGCAGTGTACTCCCCTGCATGAGACTCTGCTCCACCCTGGACCGTTCAGCCTGTGAGTGGCTGCCAGTCTGATTTGAATGGTTTTCAATTCAGGTAGCATTTAATGCAGGCTGCTTCTTCCCGTGTTTCTGTATTTATTTAGATACTGCTGAGGCAAAAAGAGGTGAATGCTTGGAGATGGTATTTGAGGAACTGTAATTTGCTGAACGGCACTCAGGAATTAAGGGGAGTGCTTCACATCTTTTGGAAAGAGAAAACATCTTTCCTTGAGTGCATCTAAGCATTCCTTTTTGCTCTTATCATCCCTTCCAGTGGGCTGGTTTTTATCTGTTTTTAAATGTGTCTTTAGAGTGGAAGGCATCTAACTTGGCATGAGCAAATAACTAACTGAGCATTTTGCTGTAATATTTCTTAATAATTATTCAGGCGGAGTTATTTAACAGTGTGCATTAGAAATCCAAACAATGAGGCTGTCAGCCTGTGCTATATGCCTGTGTGGAGTCGGCATCATCCCAAAAGGAGTGGCTTAGTGTAAAGGTTGCAAAAAGCAAACTTTGGCTACCCTTTTGATGCTCCACACAGCTCTGGCAGTTGAACTGATATGACAATAAGACCTCAGTTCAGTACAGTCTTGGCTTTGTAAGCCCAGACTACCCTTTTAGAGAAGGATATAACCGTGTTGCACACAGACAAAGAACATTGGTGGATTTGATTTGTATTGCTTTGCCACCAGTATTGTTTTTTTGTTAATTGAGAGAGACCTTGTTCCTGTTTCGTGCTGTTTTGACAAAGAAACAAGTGACTGATGGGCTTGGGAGTAAGGATGTGGGCCTGTTAAATGATCTTTTTGCAGTAATTTTTCCCTTTTTTTTTTTTTTTTTTAAGCAGGGCTTGATAAAAAGTGATGTGATTTGTGAGGAAAGAAAACTTCAGCCTCACAATAAGCTCTGCTTTAGGGGAAAAATCATGCAACACCTTACTGATCTTAGGCTCTGTCCCTGTTCTGATGCAGCTGCTGTATGATTTCAGAGATTTAGGGCTTCCATAACAGAAACAGCTTGAGGCAGAGATTTTAGGTGGTATCTGCAGCCTGCTGGGAGTGGCAGTCTTGAAGTGATTGTGTGATGGTTTTTGAAATGGACAAACCTGGTGATAATGTGTGAATGAAATTCAGGGAAATGTTCTCTCACTCCTGGTGGATCCTTTCCTCTGTTTTGAATTGGGGTTTAGAGTCTGTCTGGGGTAGTGGCTGAGATGGGTTTTGCCATGTAGTTGGGTCTGCAACATCTGAATAGCCATTGCTTTTGAGCTGGTAATCCTACAGTGCTATTTGTGCTGAGCATGTGCCATTGTTTGATGCCTCACTGATAACTCTGTTCTGTACCTTTTGCCCATCAGGGAAGGCAGCATCTTAAATTCTAAGAAGCATTGTGGATATGTATCATGTCCTGTGGAATCCCTGTCCTCCAGTTTTTGAGTGGACTTTGGCTGCTCTGTCTCTGCTGGAGGATTCCCATTCCTTCAAATGATTTCCTGTTAGACATATGGACAGGCAGTGATCTGTCTCACAGCTCTCTAGCTTGGCCCTGTATCTCTCAGAGTTCTAGCTATCAGAATAGAGAAGATTTTAGTGGCAGTAGCTAATGGTTGACATAGTTGTCTGTAGTGACAGTAGTTAATGGGTGACATTCTCCAGCCCTGTCTCCTTTCTCTCCCTGAAAAAAAGAGGGCAGGGTGGATCAGAGTGCTTGGATCTCAAGGAGTGCTATGTGGCCAACTCTTCAAGATCCTGGACGTGGCTCAGTGTGGGAGGGTGTGCTGACCAAATAGCAATGTGGCTTTTGCAGGAATGCCTCAGTTTCTATAAATGGACATGAGAGCCTGAAATGAACTTTTTCTACTCATTTCATCTGGTGCTCCCTTCCCAGACTGAAGGCAGCTCCCCTTTCTCTCTTACAGAAGTTGCCTTTTGGGTTAAGTTCTGCCTGGGTGTTTAAACAAATATCTGCAGTGTTTCTGATGGGAGGGTCTACCCTACAGCAAGCACCCTCAGCGCTTGTCCTGCAGGATATCCAGGATTGTCTGTGTGAGGTGACAGGAGTAGGTCCTTAACCAAAGCATATCCTCACTGTGGATTGTGGTAGCAGCTGAGGTGGCTGTCAGAGCTGAAACCCCTCTGGTTTTTTCTCCCTCTTGTCTACTGTTGTTTTGCTGTGTTGCATTTCTTTCCCAGCAGACTGGGGAAAGGTGTATTTAAGGCTGACAGGCCCCAAATGACTCGCACAGGGGAATAGTCTTCACTGTACAGCATTGAGTCATATTAAGCATTATGAGATGATGCCACAGAAGCAGAAGTGTGCTGCAGAAGGGAACTTGCTTTGTTTTCAGATGAGCTTTGGTTGTGCAAGTGCAGTTTGGAAAAAACAAAATGTCTCCTACATTAGTGGGAAAGTAAAATAGAGCTTAAGCCCTGTCTTATCTGATCACAAGGCTCGATTACAATTTTTCCTTTCACAACTTGTGTACTTCTTTATTTTTTCTTAAAACACTGCAAGAAAGTTACATAAACTATGCAAATATGCACATTGGCTTCCTGACAATCTGGATTTCAATAGGCTCTTCTAATTTTGCTGTCAGTGGTATGGAGGAAGCATATTCTGGACACCAATTCATACAAAAGTTTACTGTGTAGGAACTGGTAGCTTCTGCTTAAACAGCACCTCTGTTGGGCATTTTCAATTCTCCTGTAGCCTTTTATATGGAAAGACAGCTGGGACCTTTGCTGATAGCAAAGTATTGGGAAGCCAGTGTGAAGTTGGGAGGCACAGGGTGTGAGAAGGGGGTAGCTGTCTGCTCTCTGCAGGTTGTGATATATGAATTATAGGGTCAGAAGGTTCAGCTGCTCTTGTGAAATGTCATGGTTACAATTTGAGGGGCACCTGTAGTTAGAAAAAGAGGGAGGGCCTAGGACAGAACTTTGATACCCAGACAAGAGTAGAAGAGGATGATGTGTTGCCCAGAGCTCTGGAACAAGCATCTCCTCAAAGTGGTTCCCTGGGTGAATCCAGAGGGAATCTGGAGTGTATCCTCCTCACTCTCCAAAGTCTTGGCTTGGGAACTTGCTGAGACCTGTTGTATTGATGTTTATCAAAGCATAGATCTTTTGATTGCTACATTTTCTGTCCACTTGGCCAAACCAGCAGGCTTCTGCTCACAGGGTTTCCTGGGACTCCTGCTTATGCTGAGCCTCCTAAAATTTAGCATCACTTTTCTCTTCTTCCATTCCCGATTTGAATATTTGGTAACACACCATTTGGTTTGTTTGTGTGCAAGTAGTGTGGATTTTCTGTTGACTTGTTCTTTTGAACTCCTAGATGAATATCAGTTGGTCCTGATGCCTCATAGAAGAAATTAGTTTAAATTAATTAATATCTTCCACTCATAATGCATCATGTCAGGAATGATGGTCCAAGACCTCTTTCTTGAATGTTCTCCTTCTACACTGATCATATTTTGACCCTTCCATCAGCTTTCCTGATTTTGGTGTGTTTGAAGAGTTTTGACTTAGATTGTAAAGCTGTTCTGGTGCCTCTTTTGGCCTAATTATGGTTTTACTTTAGCTTGGTCCAGCTTGCTGCCATTTTTCTTTGCTTGAAGGAATATTGTCTAGTTTTAGAGCTGTGTGGTTTATGTTCTTGTGGGGTTTTTTTTTGTTTGTTTGTTTGCTTGTTTTGGGGTTTTTGTGTGTTTTTTGTTTTTTACTTAATTGTGGTTCCTTTATTCTAAAATATTGTGCTAATATTCTCTAGGCTTACAGTGAGCCTCTGATTCAGTGTCTTCGCACAATCTTAATGCCACTTGCAAGCATTTAATTTCTTAGGCTTTTCTTCTTCATTTCCATTTAATACACTTAGTTCTTTTTAGGCAGCTTCCTCTTGTGGGTTATATATCGCTGTAACGTTTTGGAGGGTGTTTCCTTTTTTTTTGTCGCTGCTGCAAGGAAGCTGAATTTCAGTCCAGTGCAGAGCCATTCTGTAATATTGATCATAGTCACACTGTGCTGTTCTGGGTCAAAATCACAAATTATGCTGCCTCTTATAAATTTTCCTCAGAAAAGGGTATTTATGGAATCCAAAAATGCAGTCTCTGCATCATCCCTGTCATGATGCTTATTTAGTTTGCAAGGGCATTGTCAAAATTTCTTACTGCTGTATATTTTTGCTTTTGCAGCATCTCTCTCTCTCTCTTTTAACATTTTAGTTGACCTTCTGGATTTGGTGGTCCCCTCTGTCAACATTTATACCTACTTATGGAATTTTACAGGGCTTCTGTATTCCTGTTGCTGACTTGTAGTTTTCTTTGAGGTGGAGGTCCACTCCTGCACTCTTCCACTGATCATTCATTTACAGTTTTTATGCTGATACCCCACTGGTTATCTTCCTTCAGGAGACTCTTAGCAGCTAACCTTGGGCATGTCATTTTCTATTTCAAGATTTTGGGTACATTTATACTGTCTTCTTAGCTGCTTACTCTTGGTTTTGTTGCCTGTTCTTGTGCGCACTTAAATATTAAATATTATGTTGTTTTTGTGACTGGTCCTTGGCAAAATTCAGGTAGGAAATACATTCCTTCTATCCTCTACTAGTCTCTAAAGGGTAAGTCATCTGAACAGTGCACTCTGCTGTAGTTGTTGACTTTCCTGGCAGTGTGTTTAAATATTATCCCAAAGCCTTTTTAAAATAAAGTGCCAGCAGCCTGATCTCCTGGAGAAATCCTCAGAGATCAGCACAGTGTTGGATGTTCTGAGTGAGAAGATTCTGAGTGAAGTACCAAATTTTGAGAACAAGCTTATCTATATAGGATTGGAGACTTGTCTGCCTGTATAAAGGTTGGAGATGCAAATGAAGTAAGAGGGTCCATTATGATACTTTATGACTGATAGTGTCTGTAAGGAGGGTAGCACAGACTTTTGCAGAACTAACCTTATTTTACATTGCTTTATTTTCCCTGATGTGCAAGGTGTGGAGAAGAGAGAGAAGTTATTTTTCCCTTTCTAAGGCATCTTTTACATTTTCTGGTTAATTTGTTACAGTGTTTCTGTGGTCTGATGGTAATGTTCACACTGACCTGCTGAGAAGCAGGCTAAAAATCTTATAATAGGTAAAGTATATGCAGTGTAATAGTCATGTTGTTAAGAGCTTGTCTTCTTTACTAAAAATGGTATGAATAATCCAGGGTCTGTGAGTGTCATTCACAAAATCTTCAGTTTTAGTCAAGTCAAGTGGCCTCATCTTCACTGAATTATTAGCATGAGTTGCGCTGAAATATAAAATGTAGCTCCTATTGCTATGGGGTTTTTTTGTCCATTCTGCTACCTGGTTCTTATCAAAGGTATAATGAACTCCTAATGGATAAAAGTTGCTTCTTTTGGGGGGAGGAGAAGAGAAAGGACAAAATATCCATTTATGGTTAGAGAAGTTCAGAAAAATTCTTCTGAAAAGGCAATAAGTAGCTCAAGAAAGCTCGGTAAGTCTGTGACCAAATGGATAAGTGATGACTGTAGGACCTCTCAGTAAAAGATTTCTAAACAATTGGCAATACAGACTCTCAATACCTTCTCTGCTAGGTATATCAGATAGATCCTTTTTCAGGAAGAGGCAGCTGGAGGGACACTGGAAAAGATGGAATCTCAACTGTGATCCTGGAGAAACTTATGTCAGAGGTCAGAATAAAGTGTGGATCTCTCCTCTCCTGTTGTTTTGGTGCTGTTCTAGCAGCTCATGTGGCTAGCATGTGATTGCAGAGAGAAGGAAGACAAGAAGTACCTAACACTGGAATCCAGCTTAGTTCTTCCAAGAATGGAACAGTGGTAAGACAAAGGGTCAGTTTCCAGTCAAGTGTTCATAAGCCTTACTTAGGAAAGGGTGGAGGGCACATGGAAGACCTAGTATAGGAGACTCAATAGGGCTCTTCCCTCAAATGGAAAGGAGCAATGTTGAGTCGCTCCCTCAAAGGTTAACTCTTTTGAAATGCTCTGGAGATAGGAGTAAAGCCCAAGCTGGCTGTGTCCTGGGCTGACCGGGAACACTAGAGGCACAGGCCTGCACTTGGCCACAAGGAGGGCAAAATGAATATGCTGCAGGGACAAGCAGGCTTCTGCCCTCTACCAACGATCTCTGTGAGCTTCTGTGATGCTGTTGCCTTTTCTCTGCAGCTGTAGGTTTGTGTAGGGAAGGGGAGGCATGCAATTTGATGGAGATTAGAGCTTGAAGCCTCTAAACCGTGATAGTTGTGCTCACTGTAGTCAGTGGATAGTGCAGAGGAGGAGAGCCAGTCTGACTTGTGCTGAGAGCATGGGCATGGGCCATATCTGAACAAAACTGAGCTTTGGCAAGTGTAGTCCCGTGTCAGAGTCTCTCTGTGCCATGTGGCTGTTAGAAGGTTTATCCTCCCTAATGGTCTTTTAGGTTTCCTCCTAAACTCTTTCAGTCCTTGACTTGCTATCTGGGATAGCACAGCTTGGGTTTGTCTTCAGTCTATGTAACCAAACCTCAAATGTTCTTATTCTTGACAGTGCCTTGAACTGGTGGGGCATATCTGTAATCCCTTGGTGGCTCTTCTCACTAGCTCCCTGCAATGTCTGAGCACTAAGAATGAATTTAGTGTAGATACCTGTGGCTGATCCTGACTCAGAATATTCCCGGTCCCAGTGGAGGGCTCTGTTTGGCACAAGAGAAGTTTGGCCAGACATGGTTGAGAGTCACTTGTTTGTAGGCTAGATGGGGTGCCTGAGGGTAGCAGATAGCTGTTTGAATCCTAAGCATTCTCCCTGTCTCAAAAATACACCAGCTGGATGGAGGAGTAAGGATTTTGTGGAGAGTTTTGTGGAGGTGGAGGGCACAAGCTGATTTTTAGCTTAACTACCAAATATGGCAATATATGAAATAAAGCTGTTCTGAGATCTTTGTCTTGGCCAGTAATCCCGAATGAGTCTATCAGCAGCCCAGACACATGGAGACATGTCAGAAGAAGCATGACATGAGAAAGAGAAAGTATGCAGAAAGCACAAGGAGGGTTTGCTAGAAGAACAGCTCAGGAAAGTAATCCAAGCTCATGCCTGGGTTACAGGGCTCTTAGGTCTTCTGCTCTGTGCTGACGTGCTTCTATGAGGTTTATGGGCTGAACTTGTCTTCCTTTGTCCTTGCTTTCTGTATAGTTCAGAGCAGTTTATCCAGGGACAGCTGCCAAGCTCCATTATTAAAACAACCTTGACATCTAGGATATGTGCTGCCAACACTTCCTTTGCTTTCAGCCTTGATGCTCTTCTAGGTTCTCCTGGTGGTCATAGGGTGAGCCTTGTCTCTGGAGGCTGCTCATTTGAAACTGAATCAAAGTTGGCTGAGCCAGATTAATATCTCAATTCTGTGAGTGGTCAGGTGTCTCAGCCCTTGAACTTATGTGGTTGGAAAATAAATACCGTCAACTCGTTAACCCAGCAAATATTGGTTGGTTTTGATGGTCTTGTTTTCTGCCATTTTTAATGAGAAAACTTGAACTACCAAGTGATCAGGCCAGCTCTAGAGCAGGGTCAAGGTAGTGAATGGGATGTGTGTGTGAACAGGAACATATATTTGTGGAGGAGGTAAGGGCAGGCCAAACCTCCACTTTAATGGAGCCAGATATTCATTCTGCTCAATTCTGTTCTAAAACTTTGCCTTGAACATCCTGACAGTTGTAAATGCAGTGGGGAAACCTCTCTTATGGCCTAATTGCAATGGATATCTGATTTCTAGCTCTCAATTTTTAGGTGGTAAAGAAGATTTTCATCTTGGTTATGAAATTGGACTAGGCTCAGTTGTGCCTGTACTGAGCTGTAGGGTAGTGGCACTTTTGTGGTTTTATGTCATGCCTCTGTTTATCCCTTCTCTCTCCTCAGCTTGGCATCGCTGCAGGCTTTCTGGTCCCTCCACTTCTGATCCCTAATGTGGAGGATGTGGAGAAGCTGGCCTACCACATCAGCATCATGTTCTTCATGACCGCAGGTGTGGCATCAGCCCTGTTCATCCTGGTCATCATAGGTAAGGAGGTGGGAGTATGGACATGAAACCAGATGGGACTGAGATCAGCCAATGGGTGACAGGGGGCTGTGTGACCGGAAATGGGCTGGACAGGCCACCTGGGGGTATGTCCTACCATGCACCTGGCAGATCATGCAATACTATATCTTGCTGCTTCAAACCCTTGATGAACAGCACATGTAGAAGGGAGGTTGTCAGCAAACCTGCCAAATTGTTAGCTTTGTCCATTGCCTGCATAATAAATTCCAGGCATGAGTAAGTCCTTTAAAAACCAAAAGATATCTTGCAGGTTTCATAGTCATCTTCCCTGAAAACAGGGTGCTGGGCCTTGGGTTATGTCTGGGATCTGACTACCCCTTAAGAGTAGAAAGAGGCAGATTATATGGCATCACAGGAACAAGCTGTTCCCAGTTATGAATGGAGAGAATAAAGCATGAAGGACAGTCGCAGGACACAAGGGGTACAATTCACCTGCTTAACACATGAAGTCAAAGCCAGATCTTTAGCATGAAAGACTGGCATGCTCACTGGTAAGCTGAGTTTGGTTGCTCAATTCCATGCAATTTTTTTGTCAGGCTTCTCTTGCCAGTTTATTCATGTTGCTGGTGGCTGAATCAGATGTAGACTTCAAATAATGTAGGGCATGGAATAGACAAGGTACAAAAATGCTTGTCTAGCACCTGACACAGCAGTATCGCCTGTGTCTGGGATTTCTGGATGCTACTTTAATACTAGTAAGGGTCAGCAGATGACTTGGCCTGAAATAAAACCTGGCAAAGGTTATTGTTCCCTGGGCACTGACCACTGCAGAGCAGTAGGCCATCTTTGTCAACTGACTTGTCCAGTTCCACTTTGTCATTTGTAAATCCACAAAACACTTTTGCACCTGGCTGGTCGTCCTTCTAGAGACAAAGGTATTAATAATCCTGAGAACTCTTTCGGTGCTGCTGGACACTGCCTATACAAAAAGCTAATTGAAGGCAAGATGTTTCCCTTGGGAAGGTGGCAGGAGTTACTGTTGGAAAAGAGCTGTTCTTTCCTATTCTTGGATAAGTTCTTGCATGGAGATCAAAGCTTAAGGAAGATGGTGTGTTTCGTACGCTTGGTTCTACCAGCCCCTTTGCCATCCCTCAAATGGTGCAGTGTGTGCTCAGGGCCCTTGACTGCACCATTACAAGGTGTACTTTGTGTCTGGTTTCAGTCTTCAAGGAGAAGCCCCTGAACCCTCCAAGCCAAGCTCAGGCTTCGATCCAGTCAAGACCGACTGCAGAGTATTCCTACGTGCAATCAATCTTCCGCCTGCTCCGCAATGTCAACTTTTTGCTGCTTATGGTCACTTATGGTAAGGCCTGGCCTTTCTTCCTGTGCAGTTATCATGGCTTCTCCCTCCCTCTCTGCGCTCTGCTGGGGCAGTAACTGACTGGAGTTGTTTTAGGAGAACGTAAAGATAGCTTCCCTGTGCTGCCACAGACCAGGAATCCTATAGCCCAGTTCTCTTCAGCAGTTGTTACCAACAAATGCAGTGGGGAAGAATTAAAGGAAGGCAAGCCCACAGAGGATGATATGCCCCTACAGCTGTTCTCTCAGTCTTTGACTGCTTGCTTTTCAGGGGATTTCCTTATCTGTTTCTCCTAGTCATTTAGTTAATTGCATCACGATCTAAGTGCTTACATAAGAAATACATAGAAGTGTCTGAGTGCAAGTCACAGAACTGAGTGAAAGTCATTTCCGAAGGCAAGGATATGAATATGACTGCCAGGCATCTCTGTAGAGGTCATCTGGATTATGGAGATGCACAGACTTTGTCAGCTTCCTAGGCAGTCCCTGTGAAGCAATTGGAAAGAAGGACTGGAGAACATCTTATGCCATCTGTCCTTGCATGCTGAATTTGCTGCTTTCTTCTCATCAGCAGTCTCGGTCTGTTTGTTTGAGGGCAGTGTGATGTGTTGAATCTATTCCCTGATGCTGAATTGGCATATGGAAAAGTGTTTTTCTTACTAGCAGAAAGGCCATTGTGGTCTGTGCCTGGCTGCATAATAGGGTATACTGTAGCCAGCTAGTCTGTGGGTAGTTTTGTCTTCACTCTTCCTACCGGCTTGATATGGAAACTTCTCAGGGGGACAGTTAAATATTGCTGAAAGTTCTGCACGTTCTGCCTGCAATTGTATCTAAAAGACCTTGTGGATGAGTAGGCAGGTTGGAGAGAGTCAGATGGTGGCTTTGTACTTGCTGAGAATGCTAATGGTCTTTCGAGTTGTTGGAATCTTTGCTCTCTTCCTTCTCAGTGCAGTAGACTTCTAGAAATGCACCTCTCAGATTGCTCTTAAACTCTCCTGTTTGCATTGCAGCTGCTGGGTTTGGCTTTTTTTTTTTTTTTTTTTTTTTTCCCATAGTACATAATGCCCTCTCAGAAACTGGAGACAGAAAATCCTGTCAGGCAGACTGTGTCTAAAGTTGGATTGTATCATCTGCTCAGTTCACACTTACTCTTCAGGAAAAGGAAGGGGAAAGCACTTGCCCCAATAGTCATAAACAAGTCCTAGAGGAGAGAGGAGGGCTCTCAGTACAAAGAGCATGTTTAGAGTCTGACCCTCCTGGGATAATTCTTTCTGGCAGTCACAAACAGTGTGGAAAATCTGTTCAGTGGCTCATAATTCATTTTCTCTTGCTGCTGATCTGTGCATTTATTCTGCTCCTCTCATGCCAATCTCCAGCTTGACTTGAGTGGTGACTGTTACTCAGAGAGGGAACTATTCTGTGAAACTTCTTTTTTTTAGCTTGTCTGGGTTTAAAATGGTGACAGTTTTTCCTGCTCAAGTCAAAAGTTACGTTGGCCAAGATTTAAGACATCTGCAGCCACATGAGCTCAACTGAGTCATTCTGCCTACCTAACATAAAGATATCTGCAGCCTGTCAGCTTTTGTGTTAGTATAGCATGTGTCAGGGGAGAGAGGGGCCAACCTGCTGCTTGTTCATCTCTCCTGGCTGTAGAAAGAATGGGGATCCTTCCATAGTGCCAGGTCAGAACAGGCCTGCAGACCTCCAAGGTCTTACCAGCAGGCAATAATTCCTTTCTTCTGGCAAGACTTGCAGTGTTGGGAACAGTGGTGCCACTGCTGCTCTGCCAGTGCCAGTGAACTGAGAGAACCTTTTCCCCAAGGCTGCTGACATTGCTTCCATAAAACTGGGGCATAACATGGAATGAACATTAAGAAATTCCAAGTCTATGGGGTTGGGCTTTGCATTGGAGAGCACGTTGCTAGTGGGAGGCAGTAGGCAGGAAAAGGGTGGGAAATTCTGGGAAAGGCTGGTACAATGGGAGTCATCAGACAGTCTTAAAAAATCAGCATTTGGAATAGTGATGGGGCAGTGAGGAGGAGGCAGAGCAGTGAGAACTGTGTAAAGAGGCATTGTTGGGGAGAAGGGCGAACAAGAGAGAGACCGAGAGTCTGGCAGGTAGGTAATAGGCTGCCTACCTGTGGGAGACCTGGGTTCTAGTCTGAGGCTTAATAAGGGCTCCTTTGGGAGCTGTAGGCAATAAACTTCCTTGTTCTGGCCTCTATAAAATAGAGGAGACACTGAGGTATCAAAACATTATTCTACATTACAAATAAACCATAGTAACTAGCTAAAGAATCAGGTGATGCTGGACCTTCAGCTGTCCTGCTCCCAGCTACTAGTTCTGGTTTCCCTCATCTGGGTGGGCAAACGGCCACTTTCCCACTGGTAACAACCATTACCTGTTTTATGGACGTTCAAACAGCTGTAGTTCTCAGAGAAGCTTCACTGAGCAACTGTGACATATGAAGCGCCCACAACTTTTGTCAGCCCTCACATATGCAAATTTGACACATTGTCTTGATTCTTAGAATGTTTTGCCTGTCTTTGGTGCCAAGTGTTGCTGCCAACTCTTGCTTTCTGTCCAGCTTGGAAGCTGGGGCCTTTCTCTGTCTTGGAAATCACATGGATCACAGAGCTGCTGTAAAGCTGGTTTACTGACAGCATTAGGTATACCAGAGCAGCATCTGACTGTCTTCACAAGGCTTCTGTCCTCTTGGCTGGATGAGAAATAGAGGTGCACAAATGAGTGGTTAATATTTATGCCCAGCTTTGAGGTGAAGAAGCAGAAGGACTGTGCTGATCTGCCATACTGCCATGTCCTTGCACTGCAGCTTGTGGTGTCACCTAGTGAGTGGGGTGGTCCAGAGGTGGAGATAGGATGAAGCTGACTTAGGTGTGTTAGCTGTTTTGCCATAGCCAAGTGCTGCAAAGAGACAGATTTCAAGGCTAGAGGGTACCTCCTTGCTGTGAGATCTGCGGTTGTTCTCCCCCATCCTTGGCTGCTGGCCCTGCTGGAGTTTCCAGCCTTCCTGAGTAAGTCTTGGTAAGTATTGGGTAGATTCTCCTGCCTAATGAGCATGTCACTCACTAACCTCTCCTGTAACCTTCTGACACGTGATTTTGAATTGGGAAGTGCTGTCACAAGCAATATTTGGGATCACTTGGATCTTTATCTGTTTAGTCTTCATCTTCTTCAGTCTTTATCTGTTGTCTGTGCCATATAGCTGTGGAGTGAACTTTGCTTAATCATAGAATGGTTTGGGTTTAGAAGGGTTCTTAAAGATCATCTAGTTCTAACCTTCATGCCATGGGCAGGGACACTTTCCCCTAGACCTGGTCACTCAGAGCCCAGTCCAGCCTGGCCTTAAATACTTTCATCTACACCTTTGGGGAACCTGTTCCAGTGCCTCACTACCCTCACAGTAAATTGTAATATTGTCAGAGATGGTGTTTGAAGGAAGTGTGATGCACCCTCCAGCTGCTAACCTTGTGGCCCCTCATAGTGCTGTGTACTGCAACAGCTATCCAGTGTTCAGTGGAAGGATTGCTGAGTACTTAAGGGGAGCAAGGGGATTTCAGGGTTAGGAGAGCTCAGGGCTTTATTCCCTCTGTCAAAGCTCTGCCTGCTAGACTGCACTTCTGTATTCTGTGTTGTTAGCTTTTAGCTGAGGCTTTGAGAGGAAAAGCAGGAGGGTGGAACTTGACATGTATCTGTTTTGTCAGGATGTCAGGCATCTGTGCCTGAAAATCTGTTTTTAAACCCATGGCTCCTTTTGGAGCCTATAGATGTGTGAGCTGCAGTGGAGAAATCTGTCCCTTTCCCTCCACCCATCAGAATCACTGAAGACTTGAAGAGAAACCAACTGCAAATGTAAATGACTTTCTGAGAAGAAAGTTATGCTGACTGTTACAGACCTCATCCACCTGGGGAAGTTTTCTCAGTATCACCCAGGGTGAGAGTGTAGCCGTTGCAGTACTGCTGGTCCAGTGCACATGTGTATGTTCTTGCCTGCTGAACAAAGCTGTTGGGTTTTCTGCCCTTTTGACAAGGTATTTAACCAACAAGAATTGCATGTGAGATGGAGCAGTGTCTGAAGAGGGCTTGACCAATATCACCCCAAAAGTTTCATTCTCACCTTGGGTGATACTGAAAAACCATCACCAGGTGGTTGATCCTTGTAACAGTTAATAAAAGTTCTCTTTCAGAAATATAACTACTTTCATGGTTTTTTTCAGGCCTCAGCAGTATCTTTTCCCATGCAGATACACACCCCAGGTGCTTGAGGGTAGTGCTGTCTGGGCTTCACCAATCAGCTCTGCTCTTACTTGTCTTCTGGCATTTCTCGGCTTGGAGAGGATTGTATTTACTGGCTGTCAGCAGGGAGAATGCTGACAGGCTCTTCTCTGGGAGGAAAACACACAGATCAATGACACTGTTGTTAATTGAATCTCAGGTCATTGTTCAAGGTGTGATGCTGAGGCAGATGCTTTTCTAGTATTCTGACTTGGCTGGGGGCAGAGGAGAAAATTGCAGTGCTAAAGATAGATCTGGCTGTGAGAGAGGGTTGAGACTCTGTGAAGGAGTTGCAAGACCTTTCAGTACCAGAAATGTGCACAGCCCTTCCTCTAGCCGCTTAGGTAAGAACCATCCTGAAACTGCAGGATTCTTCCTCCTGCATGCTGAGGCCTGGATGTTGGTCTGCATTTCTTTCAGAAATCTATGTCTAGCCAGTCTGGCTCACTCTCCTGAGACTCTGCAGCCTTATTCTGGACTGATGGTCCAAAAGATTTCTCTCTCTGCATTTCGACCCTTTTGCAACCCAGCAGGAGAGTAGCAGGCTCTGAATGTGCTACATTTTTATCCCCTTCTCAGGTCTGAATGTAGGTTGTTTCTACGCCTTGTCCACTCTGCTGAATCGCATGGTGATCCATCACTACCCAGTAAGTGCATCCAACCCTCATGGCCCTCTCTGCTGCTTGCTGTTGTACAGCACTGGCTGCCAAAGGAGAGTCTGTGAGAAAGGCAGTGTCACAGCAATCCTGGCTGGCTCTAGCACAAGTTGGCTGTTCCTTTCTACCTTTACACCACCCCATGCAGAAGCTGGTGAGCTCTAGAAAAGAAGGCTCCTTTGCATGCTAAATGAAAGCATTTACTTCTGGGAAAGTGTTCCAGCAATTTCCTCTCCTTGTTTCTGACTGTGATTTCTACTGGGACATGGAGGAGGCTGCCCAGGCTCATGCTCTGGTGGCAGAAGGGTGGGGTGCCTCAGTACCTGAGCTACTGTACAGCTTTACTGCTGGTGCTGCATGCCACAGAGCTCCTTTCTGTGCTGCCTATACTGAGTCTCAATATTTCCTAGTCAATCTGGTCCAAATCCTAACAGCAAGCTTCATAGAATTTATGCTAACTCCTCTGAGAGTATCTGCTCACACTGGCCAGTGCACATCTTTCTCAGGGCTGGCTCAGACACAATTGCCAGACCACTTTTTTTTTCATGGACCAGAAAGCACTGGCTCAGAAAATGGGGCTAAAAGTGTTTCTGCAAAGGCTAGATCTGATTAGTGTATTACCAGCAGAAAACATGTATGAAGACTTACTTGGGCATCTCTTCCTCTCTGGGTTCTCTGCACTTTGCTTTTTGTTGGATATGAGGTAGCTCCTGCATTTGTGTGTGTGTATGTGTCTCACCACAGGGGGAGGAGGTGAATGCTGGCAGGATTGGACTCACCATTGTACTGTCGGGGATGGTTGGGGCTCTGATCTCCGGCATCTGGTTGGACAAAACCAAAACCTACAAGTAAGTCCCTTGTTTGCCTTTGTGCCCTAGTGACTGTGTGACGCAGGTCATCACACACACAAACACACACTCATACTTTGATTAGAAGGCATGAACTAAAACTCTACTTTATTTGAAAGTCTGACTTTAATATATAGTATCTCTAAAAAGGCCAGGGATTGGGGGAGAAGGTTGATACCTCTCCCCATCCCGTTGGTTAGGACAACTGTCTATCAGCTGTCCATATCTCTAAGACAAAGAATGTAAACTGTCTTGAAACTACAATAACATTGGCCAGTGTTTACAGACCAGAGCGTGTGAAAGAACCCAAAACATGAAACTGTGAAACAGAAGAGAAGGCTGAAAAAATCAGGGCGACAACTGTGCTCTTCCTCCATACTGTGCAAGGAGCAAACCCTGGCCATTGCAAGTTGGCAGTCTAGAGACTGAATCATTGGGAGGATTTGTAGGGAAAAAATAGGGTTCCTCGAAACCCAATTAGTCTAAAGTGAAGTTTGGAGCTGTGCATTAGCCAGCCCTGGGCCCATACAAGATCTGGTGTCGGTAGTCCCTAGGGAGGCTTACAGAGAAGATGAGGTGGCCCAGTAACTGCTTTGTCAGGGATGAGAGAGTTCTTGGCACAAGTAGCATCAAGACTGTACCAGACCATTTCTCAGCCCTTACAAACCAGCCTCTGTGATTTTTTTTCCAGCTTAATGAAAGGCACATTGAATCCAGTGTCTAGAGGCATTGTGTTGATGGTGTGTTGCTGTATTTAGGGCAGGCATAAGGGTTATTGGGGTTATGGGTGGATGATTCCATGTTGGTTGCCCAGTGAGTTGAGAAGACAGATCTGACCAGCATAACTTGTCTTCTGCAAAGAGACAGTTAAGAGTCTTTGCTTGTCCTACAGTTCCCAGTCCTCAGGAATTTGGATCTCACTGAAACTTATCTCTCTGTAGGATATCCCGAGGGACACAGAGAGACTCTTGTGTCTTATACTGGGGTCCAACCAGCTTTTTGGTTTCCCTGCTGGGTTTGAGAACTGTGCTATAGCCTGTTGTCTGAGCAGGTTGGGTGAGAGGGGTCTTTACTGGTAATGTGCTGGTAATGACTTGAAAGCAGTATCAGAGTTTTATTCCTTGCAGCAGCTTTTCATCTAGGGAAGTCCTATTGTCATTATCCTGCCTCATATCTTGGGCCAGAAATGCACATTCTCACTGTAGACAGCTTAGATTTATCTGGCTAGCTGTGAGCTTGCAACTTCTGAAGTGGCCTCTGGCCTTAGCTCCCTGTAAAGTACGGGGATCAGAAATAGAAAATTGGCTTCTCCAGTAAGAAAGAACGGTAGGTGAGGACTACTGGGACTGGCATGTCATTTGTAGCTGTCTCTGGATGGTTGTGTGGCACCGAGTAGTTCTCATATGGGAGTCCTGGGAAATAGAAATACAACTGTTAGAATTGCACTGCTAACCATGCAATGCGACTTGTCTCTTTCCAGCCCAAGGTTAGTGGTAAGGTAGCCTCAGCTGGCACTGCTAGACTGGGTGATCTTTCTGGTTCTCCATAAGTGAGGTTAGGTCACAGCATGAAGGCTTGAAGAGTTTCGTGATTCACCATGCAGAGCTGGGACTTGAAATTCAGTAGAATGAGAGAGAGAGAGAAAAAACCACAAATCCCATATTTGTTCCATGTGCCCTCCTTCCTTGGAGGGATCGCACAGGTAGGCAGAGCTGGCTAACAGTGCAGAAAAACAGCACTATGTCATCCATGGAGTTTATCCTACAGACCCCTGGGACTATTGGGAGATAGTTTCAGCCTTAGGTGAGGAAAAACCCTGCTAAGAATTTGTTCTCCATTACAGCCTACAAAATGGATTTCTGTGCAACTAGCACTTTTTTTTTTTTTTTTGTGAGTGCTACATAGGCTTTATTTAGCCCCATTTAAAAGTCTATTTAAAACAGCTGTCAAGATGCCAGATGTTCTAGGTGGGTACCCTCCCCCTTCCCTCTGTTGCTGTGATAGTATCAAGAATAAAATGGTAAGCACATGAAAATCAGGAAGGAAAGATATCAAGTCTTTTTTTTTAGTCAGCTTGGAGAGAGAGGGAAGCAAATGAATGGGATCCAGCTGTGATTGAGGGGAGCAGGGGAAGGTTAATAACAGAAGGAATTGCAGAGCTCTACATGCATGTTTGATCTTTAGTGTACCGTCAGCAGTTCCTTGAAAGGGTGAGGCTGTGCTAAGTCAGGCTTTCCCCATCTGTGATGCTCGGGCACCAAATGCCCTTGCACTCTTGCTTTTATTTGGCAGGCAAGTCACCGCAGCAGCCCCTGCACTGTTCTTGTTTTTGGAATAGTAGGTGCAAATTTGGTCCATTCAAATAAATACATGAGTTATGTAGTGACAAGAGAGCAGTACAAGAACTGGAGTTGTCTTTGGTGGTGTGGCTTGTTGAGGACAGCCCATCTCTTTGAATCATAGAATCAGGAGAAGACCCTTAAAGTTTTGGCATCAAGTTCCTGGCTCAGAGGATGGCTGAGGTTGTGACACCTGGAGACTGCTGAATATATTGGTATTTGTAGGGTAGTCTGGCTCAGAAGGAGGTGTTAGGGGACTGAATCATCATTTCTCTTTGGCTATGCTTTTTTTTTATGTGCAGTGTTCACATGGCCTCAGGTCAAGCTGGTTGCAATCAGCACTATCTGCTTTCATTGCTGCATCTCTACAAGGCAAGATGTCAGAAATATCCATCTCTCTCTTCATTGACTAGGCAGAAGACCCCAAGTGGTGTTTTAGGTCTATATAGATGCAAAGTACAAAAATCTGGGGGAGGGAGAACAGATAGTGGAGGATGGGGCACTTGGGCCTCTTGCACTGAAAGGTGAGTGCTCTCTCAGCCTAGCCTGACCTGTAATTTGGGCCTTCCTATTGTAGCCCTTTTTACACAAGGTTAGTCCTTCTGCAGTGGATGTGTCTTCACCCTGTCCTGCCATATATCTTATATAAATAATTTACCAAGACTGTCCTTTCTTCTGACCTTCATACAGGAAGAAAGTGGCATAAAACTGAATGCCAAAGGATAAGGGCATGGTGAAAACCAAAGTAGTCTCCAATTCATCCCTTTCTGCAGCATCTCACACCTCCGTGTCTTCAGCTATGAGATCTTCTGGGAGCACAGGAACAAGGCCTTTTTTCAGGCTTGTGTGCAGCCTAGAATGTGCTGTCCTCATGGCAAAGCCTATGGAGGCCATCTGTCATCTCTGTCCATACAGCAGAGCATGCTGCAGCTGCACACAACATCCCTGTGAGCAGCTAGAACTGTTGTATGTGGCTGCACCCCTCATCCCACCTCCTGCTCCCAGCTTGTTCATTTGTTGCCTCAGGTGTTGCTCAACTCTAGTGTTTGTGTTTTTGCAGCTGCAATCCCCTCTGAGTCTTGTCCTGTCACTTTTGCTTTCTTCATCCAAGTGACCTTGTGAGACAAGGCTGGGCTGGGCCATACCCATTCCTTACTCTGAGGCTTCTTCTGGAGCTGACTGAACAGCAGGAGGTGTGTTCTTCATTTCAGCCCTGTTCCCTGCTGGTGCTGGCCCTGTCTGGCTTTTTTCCCCAAGGTCTCTTTTTTCTCACAGTCCCTTGTGTGAGCTCTTTAATCCGTCTCTTCAGAGGGTTTGGGAATGTGACTGGGAGGGCAGATGAATGTCAGGGCTGGTTAGGTTCATCTAAGTGACAAGTGTGTCAGGTCCTTCACAAATCTCCCTCTGGCTCTGCCACAGAGGCTTGGCACTGGTGTCTTTGTAGCAATGCTTCCACATGGGTGCAGTGGTCTTCCTTTCCACACCCCAGCACACAGGGTTGGGTTAATCTCAGTTTTTCTAAAGTAATATGGCAGGTAAAGTAATATGCCTAACTTCCAGCCTGTACTCACTGCACTAATCAGCCTGTTAAGCAGACAGTCTGTGTTCCCTGTTCCATACAACGAAAATTGTCAGTCCCTGTAGAGCTGTCATGAGAGTAGGTTGCTAAAAACACCAGAATGCAATGCTGATGTGCTCTGTGAATCTGCTCCTCCTCCTTCGTGCTTTTCTCACTCCCATGAGATTCATGGCTGTGATAAGAGGCTTATTAAGCAAAAACTGGGCATTTTTCCATGCCCCGCTGCCCCTAGGGCCACAGAGCATTCTTGTCCTCTGGTGAACAGGGTGTCAAAGGCCAATTCCCGAGAACACTGCCTCTGTGTCTTTCTCCAGGGGTTTTTGTTTCCCTATGCACCAGTGTCTACCAGTATCTCTGTTAACCCTCTTTGAAATTTTGCATCTTTCTTGGACTGCTGAGCACTAAATCTCCTTTTCTTGTCATCAGTGGTATGCTTGGGGGAGCAGGGTTTTGCTGAAGTCTGGTTTAGGAGAAGCCTGCTTGTGTGCTTAAGGCTGTTTCCTGCAGCAAGATTTGCATTCACTGCTGTCTGTTCAGATCCCATGAGGGGCTGTGGTGAGCAGGCAGCAGCTCATGGTTTCATGGTGCTTCCTGGTCTGTGATTCCCACAACACTCAGGCCTGTGGTCTTGTTCTTTCACAGAGGTCTGTTGATTAATTTTGTCTTTCTACAGCCTAATGATTCAGGGTGGTCAGCGAGGAAAATTTGCTAGATGAGGTACCCATGGTAGGATCAGTTTTCTCCATTTTGTCCTCTACATATTTCTGAAGTTTCAGTGAAGAACACCTTCAAGAGTTTGCCTGCAGCTATGAGTCTGCCTGCTCTAGTTCTCAGTGGGGCACAGCATGTTCTGGGAACTCCTCTCTTGCGGCTTGACTAATGACAAAGCATCAATGTGAAACAAAGTCTTGACCACATCTGGTCACTATCTCATTCTTCACCTTCACTTGGAGATGAGGGGTGAAGTGCAACATTTGGCAACTGTCATGACACTGAATAAGATACAAATCATTTGGAACACTTGAACCATAAGCCAAGAAAACTGAGTGAGATTTTGTGTGACTATCCTGAGACCTATGCACTGAGCCCAAAACTGGTTGTGATGAGAAAAAAAATTTTAAAACTCTCCATGGGCTGGGTGTCCCTGCTAGCATTGGCTAAGCTTCCAAGGGCTGCAGTCACCTTTTGGAGGCCGGCACAGTATTTTAGCACTGACTGCTATGTAGTTTGGAGACTTCTGTTTATGGAAGGAGCACTCAGTTCAAACTTGGTTCATGTAGCCCAAATACAGAACTGCAATTCTAGCTTTGAGCTCCTTTCCTAATCATCTCTTTCTTCCGTGGCTGCTTTTCAAGGCAAAGGAGGCATAAGAACTCAGGGGACATACCTGAGGAAGCTGTATTGATCAGAAAAAGGCTTTTACTTGCATCTCTTTCACTCTCTGGGACTGCTCTCTGTTCAGTCAGTCTTTCAGGTCTTCTCCTTCTGCAGCCTCCAGTCCCTGTGCCAACCATGTAGCAGCTCTCTGCAATGGATTATAACAGAAGTAAGCAGGCCCTTTATGCTGCCTTCACTGATGAATTTTTCCCTCAGTGAAAACTTTGGAAAGAACATACTCCACAAATGATACAGCACTGGAGGTTAAGGGATTTAACTACTCCTTTGATACACAACAAAATTACTTGTCACAGCATGTTGTTTAGCCTTTCAATATATTAAATGAGCCTGGTGAACCTTGTAAGTAGGGATCAATAGCTGAAGCCTGAAATTAGCTTCTCAGGCCTATATTTGGGTAAGAATTGACATATGGGCATGAGCCCCACTGACTGCAGTCATTGCAGCAGTTAGGGAGGACAGAACCTTAGCTGGAACAGTCTGGATTTATCTGTAGTAATTCAGTGTACTGGAAACCTTTTCTTACACATTGTAATACTTACTGCCTACATGGGTTGGATTTTTGAGAGTGATAATTTGCATTAAAAAGGAAAAGTGAAAATAGTTTGAGATTTAGTTTCTTCAGTAGAATTCTAGGAACTGATATCAAACACATTCTTTAATGGATTAAGGCTTAAATTTGGGAGAAAGTACACAAGTAGCTTGTGGTAATACATGTAAATTTTTCCTAAAAGACAATGATCAAAAGGTTTTATCAACTCTGGCAACTGTTCTGCTTTCAAAATCCTGGTGGAATTTCATTCAGGTAAAGTGCTTACCTTTCCCTCCTCAAAACTATGTACTGTGAAAAGCTACTACTGCCTCTTGTACTAGCAAGACCCTTGGTGGTTTTTTTTTGTTTGTTTGTTTGTTTTTTCTTTTTTTTTTTTTAATGTGGAGAGGGTTTTCTTGGTGTGTAGTCAAGGATGACAATTGCTAAATGTTGTGGTAAAAGCTGGCCTGGGCTGCTGCCTGTGTCTCGCAGTACTAAGTCCACTGATGATCCTTGCGTGGCCTGGCTGCAGGTTTGGCTGCTCCCAGGGCCTGACTGGCATACTTCCTGAGCACAGGGTGTCTTTGTCTTCTCTGCTCAAAGAGCTTGTGGCTTAGCTGCCACTGGCTGTGGAACTAGCACTGTCCCTGCTAAATGCTCACATGGCTTAAGGGTGAGGCTTTGAGGGCAATCTGGCTCGCAAACAGCAGAAAGGAGCAGCAATGAAAGCTGTTTTGGACAGCACTGAAAAATATAGGCTCATAAGACTCTAGCAGCATTGACACCTCTTTCCTTTACATTCCTGCTTGAGAGAGCTTGATCTCCTTGGTTCCTGCCTATAAGTAAGCATATTCAACTCACTGTAGTACAGAGGATGCCCAAGAAAGATTAATGATCTCTTTAACTGGCACTTGTTCTCCCCCTCAAGTGGCATGCACCGTATATGACGAGGCACCTGTCAACCTGTGGTAGGATCTTTCTTCTGCTGTGCTGCTCTGTGTGCAGGCCCTTCCATGCTCTCTGACAGTCCAGTTCCTCTGTCTGGGTACGTGTGTCAAGAGACTGTGCAACTTTTAAATGTTTTTTTTTACGCATGTGCTATGAGTTATACTAAGATCTGTGGGCAAAAAGGAGGATTGGATTAAATAAAACACTGATTGCTTTTTCTTGCAGGCAAACAACGCTAGTTGTCTATATCATGTCTCTGGTAGGAATGGTAGTCTATACCTTCACTCTGAGCCTGGGCCACCTCTGGGTGGTCTTTGTGACTGCTGGGTTGCTGGGGTAAGTTCATGTGCAAGCTGCTTTTCTCAGCATGTGAACTGCTAGTGGATGAGCAGGGAGGCAGAACCCCTGCTGTGGGAGGGACCGGGGAGAATCATAGCATCTGAATGGCTCCTGTATGGTTTAAGGACAAAATTATCTGCCCTTCCCGTCTCTCACTTGCATGTGTTTCATTAGAATCAGGGACATTATCGTGATCCTGCTCAGCTGCAGCCAACTTAATTGTTCTGGGTAATCAAGTGGAAGCTTTTGGAAAGCAAGTGGTACCCACAGGCCCACAGACGATCAGTGGACAAGAATAAAAAGCATGTGGGCTGGCATGGCTGTTTGACTGTACTGGGGGTATTGCCTCTTAGAGTTATGGTTCATACTGTACCTCTTCAGTCTTCCTTCTGGCAGTTGCTGAGTCGTCCTTTCTGTGTACTTCATTACAGGTTTTTCATGACAGGATACCTTCCCCTGGGCTTTGAGTTTGCTGCAGAGTTGACATACCCAGAATCAGAAGGAACATCATCAGGGCTCCTTAATGTCTCAGCACAGGTAGGTGTGCTGTCTTCCCTTTGCTTGCCTCTTTTTAGGCAAAAAGAATTAATTGTAGTTCCAAGCCTTGAGTCCTATTTTGTGTCCATTGTTGGTGTAATGTACTGCAGATCTAAGCACCCTGGGACCTGGCTTTTTTGAATTATGTTCCTCATGGCATTTCTGTGGTGGCACTCATTCTGTTTCTGTGTAAGAAAATACTTCAGGGTGCCAGTCATCCTTGCCTTTTCCAACATAGCTCCTAACAGTCCTGGCTCGTCTCTAGTGAGAGATGATATTCCAGCCGTTGGGGTCATCTGTCATTCCATTAGCTGTAAGGAGGTGCCTCTGGATGTGTTTATAACCGAACTTTAGCCTCACTAGGTCAACTGTTTGACTGGCCTGTATGCTCTGATAATTTGGTAAAGATTGAAAAGAGTTTGGGCTGCTCTAAAATAACAGTACAGCTTGACATTACCTTTGTTTGTAGATTTTTGGTATTGCCTTCACCATTGGCCAAGGGCAAATCATGGATCGCTTTGGGACAAAGGCAGGAAACCTCTTGCTTTGTTCCATCCTGCTCCTGGGGACCATTATGACAGGTAATTAAAATTTTCAATGTTCTTCTGCTCTGACTTTGCTTTGGGCTTGGCATATTAATGGAAGGCTTTTGTGTGCAGTGCCTGCAGGAAAGGGCAGAGCCCACACATCAGTCCCATAGCAAAGCTGTGCCTCTTTAAGCATCTGGTCCGCGTTAGAAAGAAGAGCCAAGGCTCTTTGCTCTGGCTGGGGTCTCAATGCTGCACCTTCTACATGCTGCCATAGAGAATCTCTGAAACTGCCTGTTTCAGAAGTGTTCTCAGACTTGCCCAGGAGAGTGGTTTCTCTTGCTCATTGTAATGTGCTTCTGTCTCTTCTGGGGCTTCTGCTGCTCCTTTGAGTCCCCGGGGAAATTGACTTGGGCAATGCATGGTGACTTGAGTGCCTTCACATCTCTCTCCCTCCCTCTGTTTCAGCATTCATTAAGGCTGATCTCCGAAGACAACAGGCCAATTTGGAAAATGAACAGACAGTGAGTAAACCCTCCTTCAATCCCTGCTGTGCCCCTGCTATTAGCTCAAGACAACACCCAACTTCTTTCTAGGAAAGGAGGTGGTTTCTGTGGAAGCTCCTCGTTGGCATTTTCAATGTAATCCCAGCTCTGCCAGCTGCTGAGGCCTCTGTTAGCTCACTGTTAACATCATGCAGAATCTGTAGGTTCTGGTCCTCTGGGGTTCTGCAGGGCTTCACACATCTTCATACCTGCAAGGGCCAGATATAAGGCAGTGCTGTGCCCACTTCTCTCTCTTGACAATGTGTTGAGGCCTTCAGTGCTTTGCTTTTTTAGAGCTGAGTAACTATTATTCTAGGCCCCTAGGCTGGCAGGTTAGTCCTCTTACTCCTTGCCATCAGCTGCGAAGTGGGGTTCAGTGTATGTGACTGGAGGAAGCTAAGGTGACAAAGCCTAAGTGAGGGCTTGAGCAACCTGGCTGCTCACTCTTTGCATAGTGTTGCTGGCAAGGCTGCTAGTTCATACTTGCACACCAGAGCTTGGCATGTGATGTCCCTGTGGCATACTGTGCAAAAAATGCAGCGGATTGCACATGGGAGAAAGCCTCTGGTGAACCAGTTGCAGTCGGAAGCTCTCCCTGCAGGGAAAGGGAGGGGACTGGTTGGTTGAGGCTATTTTCCATATTGCTCTGGGCTCCTCTTGTAGGATGTTAGCAGAGATATCCACTCAACGTTCAGGCAACCATCAGCAAGCATGACTAGCAAAGTGTGAAACTCTCTGTTCTCTGCTGTCTTGAGTCAGCTCTATTCAGAAGGCAGTGCTGCCATCCTCCAGTGCTGGTAGCCCTGTGAGTTAAGTTCATAACACATATATATATGGAAGGCCCAGGACAGGGCCAGAGGTCCTTTGGCAGTGAAGGTGATACCTTCTAGTAGTAAGACCCCTTCCCTTTGTCAGACATTTCTCTCATCAGATGAATTGTACATTTTGGCGTAAGCCATTTTTAATATCAACATTTTTCAGTCTAAATACTATTGTAAGAGCTTGCTGCTGCATGGGAAAGAGCATTGCGACCAGGGCAAAGGTGGTGCAATGTCATTTTTATAATCCTAAAAGTCTCCAGAACTGACAGTAGTAAGAACCAGAGGGATGTGTGTGAGATAACAGTTCTCAGTCAGTCAAAAATTTCACTGGCAGCCCCTTCCCTCTGAGGAGACATGCTCTGAGGGAGTCATGTTGCACACCCCACCACACCCCCAAATGTGTCCTCCACATGGCTGAGCTCACCTGAGTATTCTCAAACTTAACAACCAACCGCAGGTGCTCGACTGACTGAAGGTAGGCTGAATCTGGTGTTCTGCACTAAGATGGATGCCTCGGCCAGGGGATCAGCCAGCTGGGCTTGGGCATTGTGTGCTGCCTTTGTGGAGTGCTCTGACAAAGTCAGGTACTGGAGCTTTTTTATGTGGCACAGCTGCCTTACACATGCTTGGGTGATTTTACTGGTTTCTTCTGTTGCCTGTTTCCCTTTCTTATCTTGCTCCACTTTCATTTATTTTCCTACTTGCCTCTGTATTTTCTGGGATGGTGACTTGTGACTATTATTACAGACACTCCAAGGCAGCAATCAGATCATGGATTATGGGAATGTAGCTTGTAACTTACCCCATCAATTCCCATTCCTGCTCACTAGCTTAAACACACCAAGGTAGGAGAATTGCACTCATCTACTTCTCTGAACACTCACATGGTGGCACAGGCAGCAAGCCAATGGCATTTCTGGGGTGAATGCAATGGCTGTAGAGTATCAAGAATCTTTCTGGTCTTCTCAGGTACTCCTCTGAGAGGAAAGGCAAGCCAGCCTCCAAGAATACAGTAGAGATCCCTCCAGACTCATGTCAGACAGAGATGTAGGGATTCAGTGGGGCGCAGCAAAGCAAAGCCTGGTGCTGGAGCAGATGGAGAACTGAACTGTCAGTCATTTAGGGAGAAGAGGTGCAGACATTTGGAGCCACTTCTCCGATACTATTTTTACAGACCAGATTCTTGCCTGGAGGTGATACCAGGAACCCTTTAAAGAATTGGCTTTGATCACAGCCAGGATGCATGGCCAACTTCAAGAGGGAAATTTAAAAATATTTTGCAAGGATAGAGTCGTTGGTTTGGTGCCTTGTGGTATAAGAATGCCTGAAAATTGTAAAGCTCTGTGCTTGTTGATCTGTGAATCTCAGTGATATTCTACATTTTCTCAGCTGTTGCTTGGGGTGGTATGCTTTACTGCTTACTGTCCTCTGCTTCACACTGACAGGCTGGTCTACTTACCCATGCTACGCTTTGCTTTTCAAGGTGTGATAGACTGTATCATTTAGTGCCACAGCCAACAGGACTAACAGGCAAAAGCAGAGTGAGTCGATTGGGAAAACCAGCCTTAACCCTGCTAAGATTAGGGTATGTTCTACAGAGACCATGAAGCTGCTGTGCTTTGATGGAAGTATGAGGAAGAGTCCCATGGTAATGGAAAGAGTGATGGTAAATGGAGTTATATTCAGCTGGCATCAGGTCACACCAGTGGTGTGCCCCAAAGCTCAGTATTCGGGACAGTCCTGTTTAATGTCTTTGTCGATGACGTGCATGAGGGGATCAAGCCCACCCTTAGTCAGTTTGCAGACCAAAAACCAAGCTGGGCAGGAGTATTGTTGGAGGGTTGGAAGGCTCTGCAGAGGGACCTGGATAGGCTGGATCCATGGGCTGATCTAATTTTATGAGGTTCAACAAGGTTGAATGCTGGGTCCTGCAGCTGAGTCACAACAACCCCAGGCAGTGCTATAGGCTTGGAGAAGGGCAGCTGGAAAGTGGCTCACTGGAAAAAGACCTGGGGATGCTGGTCAGCAGCCACTGAACATGAGCCAGCATGTGCCCAGGTAGCCAAGAAGGCCAGTGGCATTCTAGCTTATGTCAGAAATAGTGTGGCCAGCAGGACTAGGGAAGGGATTGTCTCCCTGTACTTGGTGAGGCTGCATCTTGAGTCCTGTGTCCAGTTTTGGGCCACTCACTACAAGAAGGACATTGAAGTGCTGGAGTATATCCGGAGAAGGGCAATGGAGCTGCTGAAGGGTCTGAAGCAGAAGTCCGATGAGGAGCACCTGAAGGAGCTGGGGTTGTTTAGCCTGGAGACAAGGAGGCTCAAGGGAGACCTTTTTGCTCTCTACAACCACCTGAAAGCAGGTCATAGTGAGCTGTGAGTCAGTCTCCTCTCCCAAGTAACAAATGACAGGAAGCTTGAGGAAACAATCTCAAGTTGCACCATGGGAGATTTAGATTGGGTATTAGGAAAATTTCTTCACTGAAAAGGTTGTCAAGCATTGAAACAGGCTGCTTAGGGAAATGTTGGAGTCACCATCCCAGGAGATGACATTTATAAGACATGTAAATGTGGTTTGTAGGGACATGGTTTAGTGGTGAGCTTGGCAGTGAGTTTGTAGTTGGACTTGGTGATCTTAAGGGTCATTTCCAGCCTAAACAATTCTATGGTTGTTGCAAGGAGAAGACTTGACAAGAGTCAGTTGTGAGCTTGCAGAGCATGCAGAGCTGTGGAGTTGTGCAGATCTCACTTTCCATTGAAGCACTGTACCATTGGCTGTGTAGCAGTTTGTCTTCTATTGGTGCCCTCATCTGCTGTGGTTATAATTAAACAAATGCTGCAGTTAGTAGATTAAATTAGCCTAATGGCATTGTATACACTTTGTCCTCTATTAATTAAGCTGTAGTGTGGTCTCAACAATTCTCCCCATTTTTGTGTGCCTCAGTTCCCAGAGCTCCAGCTGGGTTCGCTTTCTCTATTTCAGGACACTTGGATCAAATGCCTGTTTTACGTGATAATGAGGCTCTTTGTGTGCTGCCTTTGTTGTAAATGCATCTAAAGCCATTCCAGTGTTTTGCCTTAAGATTTCATAGTACTGTCAGTTGATTCAGCACACACATTATACTCATGAATATGCTGTGTACTGCTTGTGCTCATTTGCTTGTGATTTTCAGAATCCATGCAAACCTTTTTGTATTGTTTCTTTGCATTAAGAAAAAGCACCTTTGCTGATCTTCCGTAGTTTGTTTAGGACAAGTGTCCACCCTCAGTAGCTTACTGGTTTCTGTTGGAAGCTGCTCCAGGCTTAGCCTCTAGTGAAATACTGCCAATAAAAAAATGCTGGAATTTTGTGTAGTAGGCATAAACAATGTGTACCCATTCTCTCCTTCCCAAACTTCCCTACTCCATTTCTGTGTTTACTGTGTGGGAAGCAGCCTTCTCTTCTCCCAAAGCCCTAGGCTGGCCATCTCTATGCCCTTTTCCAGTACTGTGGCTCACAGCTGTCAGAGCAACCTTCCTTTCCCAAGGTGGTGGAGCCCTGCAGACTGTCTGATCTAAAGCTCCACAGCAGATGACTGGTGCTGAGACCCCAGAGGTGCTTGGGGGAGCCTGTTCTAAGTTACTTGAGTGCTTCCATGGTGCATTCTGGTGGAGTTCCCAAAGTCTAAATGCAAATTTCCCCTTATTCCTACCACTGGCACTACTTCATGGACCGCCCCCCACCCTTCCTGCTTGCTGAAGTTCCCTCTTTGCACTTCCTGGCTTTTGCTTCCAGACATCTCTTTGAAACTTTTCTTATCTCACTCCTCTGCTTTGGGATATTGCTGCTGAATTCTGTAAAACCTTTTCACCTACAGATTGTGTAAGAGCCTACTCAAAAGGAGACAGTTTCATATCTCTTGCTTCCATACTGCCTGGATTTCTCTTGAACTGCACTGGGGATGTGACCCACTTTCCTGTGTGCCTCTGATTTCTGCCTCAGATGTCAGTCTTGCCCTACAGTGAGTAAACTCAGAGCCCAGGCTGCAGGAAACTCCACATTCACCCTTACGAGTCTGTGTGCTGTCTTCTGAATTGGTGACAGGTGGGCTGTCTCACTGTAAGCAGAATCAGAACCTGAGAGGTATCAGAAATCCACTAGGGGAAGAAGTCTCAAGATTAATCCTAACACACCCCAGAAAGGCTCAGAAGCTGAGCTTGTCAAACTCCACCCAGGAAAGCTGAACTGGAATTGCGACAGTTTGACTGTCCCATGAAGCTGAGGAGAGGGTGGTAATTGGGCAGCAGTCTCAATTTTCCATGCTTTTCCTCCAGGAAAAAGCTCCCTCCATCTTAAGGTTTTAAGAAATTAGGCTAGTTCTTCTACAGGATTTATGGAGAAAAATAATTTTGTATGTTTGCCTCTTATTTCTTACATCTCTTTAAGGTATAAGTAGTGAACTTCGAAGAAGGCACCAGTCTATGGAATTATGTCAGCCATAAATCCAAGCTGGGGAAAGGGAAGAAGCAGGATAGAGAGTGCTAGCACTTCAATATGTGGTGGGGATGAAAAGACTTGAAGATAAGCAGTGTGTCTGAGAGTGGCAGAGGCCTCAGACATGCCACATGTAAGAACACATGGGAACTAGTGGTTGTGCTGAGCCTCCTGAGGATGTAAAGAAAGCAAGTTCTCTCTGGTGTTTGCACAGACACTGTGCTGCCTCATGGCATGAAGGCGTTCCCAGCACCTTCCCTTGCCCAGGGAACTGGCCCTGCATCTTCCTGCTTTGAGGATCAGCTTGTGTCACAGTGAAATGTTGGTGAGCTGGCTGTGGGTCTGGTACCTCCGGTGGTATCAGTCCCACAGTGAATTAGTAATGGTCTGCGGACTACAGCAAGTGGCTTGAACAGACAGATGTTGCACTGCCCTGCTGCCCCAGTGCCCCTTGCCTGGGCAGTCAGAGTGGCTAGAGAAGGAAGAGGGAACCAGCAGCAGTCTCTGAGGATGGCGATTCTTCTTTGGGGATTTCTGGACTAGCAAGGAGCTATGAACTACCCAGGCTCTGGCCAGCAGATGTCTCTGAAGCCTGGGTCTGGCCAGCCAGGATCCTAACCATATTGTTTTTCTCTGACTTGCAGAAAGTGTTGCCAGAAGCCTACACTAATCCCATAATCCTTGACGAATCACGGCTGTGAAATGAAGGGGTGGCAAAGCTGGGAGATACAGCCCCCCTCATTTCCCATCTTTTCTACCTGCACCATCCTCCTGTGACATGCACCCCATGGGCAGCCTCAGGACAGGAGCCCTGTGAACTGCTTGTGGAGAGTGTGAAAGAGCAAAACAAGAGGGGGGTTGCTTTTGGCAGTTTCATTTTTGCATCTTGCTGTTTTGGTGTTTGGGAGGAAAAGTTGGGAAAATCTGCTATGTCCTCCCGGTCCTACCATATATGCTTGGAAAAAGCATGTGCTGAGAGAAAAGCGACAGTACCAGGCTAACCCTGAGCATGATGGTGACACGTTGCACGTGGCTGTGACATGAAAGGCAGAAGCTGGACCACATTTACTCCGAGCAGCCCTGGAACAGCTGGCTCTAGAGAAAAGGGATTGCTCTGCCTTGGTTCCCATGATGCTCTATGTTGCACAGCTAGTAGCAGAGGCCTCAGTACATTACCAGCAAGTGTAAAGCAGTTCATCAGCTGCTGCCAGCTCTTTTTCTATTTGACTTTCCCAAATGAAGCACTCTTAATCTGGATAAACTTCTGCTCAGAATTCACGGGGGTTGCCCTGATGTTCCTACATATTAGGAGTAATTAAGAGATATCAATATGCTGCCTCCTAGCTTGAGGCAAGGACTAGCTCTGCAGACTAAATCTGCTCATCACTACATCAGTAACAAAAGTGAGTCAAATCCCTGGGCTGAGGACTGTGTCTTCCTCCTTAACAATGAAGTGCCTTTTGCGTATTTCAACACTACATACAAACATTTTTGGTGTTACTAATGAGAAAACCAGCCAAGGCTGTGTTGCTTTTCACAGCCACAGAGAGGGGCATAATGGGAATCCAGCTTTGCTCCAGTGTGGAAGCTTCCCACTTCATAATAGAGAACAGAAGGTGCCCACTTACCAGCATTTGTCTTATGGACAGACACTGCCCATCTGTATGCCTTTTATCTTCTAAAGACAACTGTAGATCCTTTTATCACTTCTCCATCCTTTCCAGCATCCCACCCCTGCTGGAGACATCGAGTGTCCTTATACACCTTAAATCATGCAGTTACATATATATTATTTGAGGCAGGGGACAAAAACTGAGGTGAAATAGTTAAAAATGCTTCTCTCTGACAAACTATTTTTGACAAAACATTTTTTGGGGTGAAATTTTCACTTTTTTTTGATACACTACATTTTGATAGTCAAAGAGAATGTGCTGTCTGAGTTCAGTAAGTGCTTAGACAACACTCTCAGGCATATGGTGTGATTCTTAGGGGTCCTGTGCAGGGCCAGAAGTTAGATTGTGAGCCTGATACATTCCTTCCAATTCAGCATATTCTATGACTGAAGTCCTCTCTTTGTTGGTTTGGGATTGAGGATGGGGGTTTAGAATGATTTTCAGTAGAAAATTCAGTGTAAAATATAAACATTTGAAGTGTACAATGAAACCTGACACATTCATATTAAATGGTTGAGAACAGTCTACATGTGGCTCATTTAATAGCCTGAAATGTTCTGCAGAATAGAAAAACTATCTTTCTGCCCAGTGCTACTGCTGTGTTCTTTTCCTCCCTTTGTTTCCTTTTTCTTCTGCATGTGAATTGTCTTCCTAGCAAGGAGTTCCTACTGGGTTTTTTCTGCATTCTGTGTGCTGCCCACTGTTTTGGGCATTATTTTCTCTAGGACTAAGGAACCTGTTCCTGTTTTCTCCATCTTCTGTAGTTGTAACCCGCTACACAGAAGCTCAGTCCTTGCTCACAGATGCATAGTTCGAGTTTGCTGTCACCAGGATGCTGCAGAGGAGAGAGCGTCAACAACCATTTCATGCGTGTTTGAGGCCTGGAACTTTGTGGCAAGGACTCGGCAGGTTTGCTGTAAAGAGAGATGATGTATTCTACAACAGACAGTGGAAGCTGCTGCTGGCTCTGATCTCCTACCCACTGCTGTGTAGCAGAAAGACAAACACAGCCCATTGCAGTTTTTTGTCATTTATTAGAAATGGCCCCTGGGGAACACACACATGCAAGTTACACAGCAGTGCCAGGGGTAGCACCTGTTCTTTCTGGTCCAAAGCATTCAGCAAATCCTGGATAGTTCTGCACCTTGTCCCCATAAATACACCAGGAGAGGTGTCCTTAGTGCTCTGGGCATGTTGGAGACTTTGCCTACTACCCAGGGAGTCAGTCACCAACTGCCTCCCATAAGCTTTGATACAAACTCCTCTGGGACATGACATCAGTCAGTTGAAATGTTGCCTGGACAAGACAAAAACAACTTGGTAACAACAGTGACTGACAGAGTCCAACACTGACCCACCAGCGGGACTGGTGTCTGGCAGAAGTCCAGCTGAGCTTTCGTGGAAGTCTGGCAGTGAAGGTAGAAGATGACACCAACCTACAAAAAGCCCTAAAATTCAGTTTTTCTTCTTGTTTTGTGATAGTGCTTCTACCTCCAGGTACTGCAGCCCAATCAACATCCCCATAATAGAGAAACCTGTGATAGAGATACAAGATGAGTTGCGTAGAAAATGCTGGACAAGAGATGGGGCATTCCGTCCTGCCATCCCCTCAGCCCGTAGCTGCATGGGGAGTTTTTCTGGAGTGTCATAGCTCCGAAGAGAGTATGCAGGGGGTGGATGTAGAACTCTACTTACTTGCTACCATGAGGGGTGCCATAACTCCAATTGTCAAGGCTGCAGTGTGGTATATGAAGACCTCAGAGAGGAAGTGAGCAAGGGCCAAAAAGAAGGTAAAGAGTGTGATGTGATAGAGGCTGTGGAAGAGCAGAAAAGAGCACGTTATCATATCATACTATGGGCATGAATATGGCTGAGTGGAAAAAAAGGCAAACCTGCATGCTGCCCCATCTGCTCTCACTGGCAGCACAGAGGGGACTTTGTTCCTTGCCTAGTGAGGTGCAAAATCTCCTTGGGCAACAGCTGAGAGGAGAATGGGGCAGCATGTTCAATGGTGCATTGAAAGTCACAGGCATTATCTGGCCTGAAGGAAGGTGAAGAGGGGAAAGCGTAAGTAGGGCACCAATGAAATGAGAAGTACGTGCACACATAAAAAGGTGAGAACTGAGTGAACAGAGAACTAGGGTGACAGGACTTGGCAACTTGACTTCAGGCTGGATCACCCAGTGTCTTCCCACCTGTGCTCTGCTACCCTCTATGGGCCGCAGCTGTTGAAAAGGGAGCAGGTTCAAGAGATGCAAGATAAAATTCCTCAGAGAAACAACTGATTCTTGGCAACTGGCATTGCCACCACCAAAACATATTGTTTAGTCCCTGCACCTCCCTACGTCAAAAAAGCCTAGGCAATCCAAGCATGTACTGCCAGGTCAACAGGGACTTCTGCTGCAGGGCTGAGGGAAGCGGTGACAAAAGCATTTTAGCAACCTCCAGTAAAGGCTTTGTCTTGCAGAGACTTCATGTCAGCTTGCTTGGAAACCCCTCTCAGAAACACTTCTGTTAGCACAGGGAGAATTGGTGTGTCTCCCACTCGGCATCAGGCCTTGTTGTCAGCCCCAGATAAGAGTGTAGGAAAGACAGCAACTGGTGAAGACCACTGCAATGGGGCACCTAAAACTGTCCCAGTTTTTAGCTGAGCTGTCATAGTAAAAGAAGTACTGATCATCAGTTACACCACAGCATTAGCAATTGCTTAATTAACAGAGCAGCAATGCCATTCAGAAAATGCTTTCCAAGCTGGAGCTCAGAAATTGGTGTACAGTAAGAGGTTCTCAGATCTACCAGTTTCTGACTGAGCTAAGAACAAAAATCAAACGTGCAGGCTGTCCCCAGAGAGGCAGAAGGGGGCAGTAGCTATCACACAGATCCCATATTGCTATTTGAGCTTCTTCAGGGGAACGCTGTCAACACTATAGAAAGTTCAGGAACAGCTTTTGATTCCCCACCTCCTCTGTGCCGCCCCCTAAACTCAGGCTGGGCCTACCAAGCAAACCAATGGATTTCTCGGGTGCTGCTTTACATACGTCCTGTTACGGATGTCGATTGCGCAGAGGCAGCGGATCACTGATGACAGCAGGGTCCAGACGCCGAAGGTCCGAGCCTGGAGCCCATTCACTGCGTAAAGAAGGAGGGAGCATAAGGAGACCACGCACGGCGCTGCCTGCCACCCCCAGTCTGGCCGTGGAGGAGCACGCCGGGGCAGCAGGCAGCTTCGGGGCCCTAGAGGAGGGAGCCCGAGGAGAGTCCAAGGCCCACGGCCGGAAGGCGACCTCCAGGCGCCAGGCGCGGCCCTTACCGAGGCCAGGGCTGGCGGTGTACAGCTTCTCTGAGAGGAAGCCGTGATCGCGAAAGCTCTGCAGGGTATTCCCGGCGGCGATGACCGACACCATCACCAGCCAGCTGCGCAGCACGTTCAGGAACCGGCTCATCCTCCCGGCGGCTGCCTTGTGCGCCCAGCCCGACGCGTGCCGGCCGCGCAGGGGCAGGTACGGCTGGCACGGGGACCCGCTGCCTCAGGCGCTCCCCGCCGTTCTTGCTTCTTCTGGGGCCGCCGGAGGTCGCCATGCTTGACCTGGCGCTGGGTAGGCCGGGCCGTAGCCGCTCCCCAAGCCGGAGAGCCGCTCCCCAAGCCGGAGGGCCTCTCCCGCGCCAGTGGAGGCGTTGCGGTGTCTGGCTGTCCTCGGGCAGCGGGCCGGTCTTGGCGGGCGTTTCCCGTTGGGCCCGGGCCGCCCTGGCGTGGGTCTGCGGCCCGAGGCGAGGCAGGGCGGGGCAGGGGCGCGCGTTACCGGTAAGCGCCCGAGTGGCTCCCACGGGCAGGTGCGGAATAATCTGCTGGACGATGATTCTTCTTTCTGTACTCACGTGTCTCGGAGGTGATGTTTGACAGATCACAGATGTTTAACTGACTTGTTGATAGTCCTGTGAGAAATACGTACTGGCAGGAAGTGGTAGTTACCTGATACCTCTCACTGTCCTTAGCTGTTTATTCCAGCATTTAATCCTTACTGCAGGCAGCTGCTCTTGCAACTAGGACTGGGCTGTATGAAAACTGCCGGAGGAAATGCCAGTTGGGATGGCTAAAGATCTGGAGGAAGCTGGCTCATCCTCAGAGGAGGAAGAAGATGCTGTAGATGGACTAGAGTAAGTAGAAAAAAATCCTCTGAACTGTTTCTATGTCCCTGTGCTTTCTGGTGGATCTGTAGTAGTTTGAAGAGACAGATGCATTTCTTACTCTCCTACCTATGAAGTGGAAGATGATTTGTTTGGGCCTCAAGCCTATGGGCAGGCTACCTACATCTGCAGCCTGAAAGACCACCAGATTCATCGGGGTTGGATGTGTAGCTGTTTTTTGGTTGTTCTGAAGTCCATAGTTTCATGGATTTCTTTCTGTCATTTTCCTAAAATGGGAATGTTTTGATGATATTTTTTTGCTTTCTTTTGTGGTTTTTTTTGTGGGTTTTTTTTTAGCTTTTACTGCTGCAGAAATTGGAAATCTGTACAGTAGAGTGATATACGATGTTTTATGTCATAGCTACAAAACTTCTTTTGATAAGTCAACTACTAGACTTCATATTTCTTGCTTTTAACAAGTTATAATGTTTGTTCCATCTTTGTTTAGTTACTTCTTTTAGCTTTGCTTGTGAAGGAGTTGCTCCCTTATTCTTTCCCATAGCAGAATCACTTTTGTTTCACCTGGAACTACTTCACTGTGTCCCGTTTGGAGTTTTTTGGGAGCACATTAAGACTGAGTGCCTAGCTGCAGACTATGGTGACTTAAGACATTTAGAGTAATGTCATAGGAAGTGGTTTATAACTTCACAGGAAGTGGTTGGCTTGGATTTGCTAGATCCTCATGGATGGAAAGGTCCAGAGGTAACTTCACCTAGGATATAACTGTAGCCATATGTCTGCATCAAGTGACCAGGGGTCATGCTAGGAATGAATGACTGTCACCTGGAGGATTGAGCCTTGCTGCAAATCCTCAGGACAGGCTTAGTGTAAACTCCTGTCCTGTTGCCTCAGCTCCTTTTCCACTTACATAAGGCTCTGGCCTGTAGTGTAAATTCTGGAAGCTTCTTGGGTCCCTTCCAGTCTGAATAGCTAATTACACCCCAGTTGTAGATTTCTTTAAAAAATTATCTTATAGAGGTAGTGGAAGCAGGTGGGATTGCTGTGACATTAATTTGTTTGGGTGAGAATGGTAGTAACTTTTTTAAGAGGACCAAGACTACCCTTAAGAGCCCTTGACCTAGCATCAGAAAGTTGCCCTTTTATCTCTTTTCCCTTTTTCTAGGTGTTGGAAGTGTTTTGTCTTGTGTAGCTTCTCCAAACTTTGGCAGACAATGATCTTTCATATTCTACAGACAAATGCTTTTGAATATCTCTGCCAGTTGTTGTATTTCTTCTTGTTAGCATAGAGATGACCTCTCCAACCCCTCAGTCTCTGTTTTCTGTTAACTTTTCCGTGTTTTTAATGTCCTTGTGCGGTGGTGATAAACAGCCAGAGTTTCATTTGCCTAGGGAGATTGATAGTTTTTCATTGTGTGATCCTAGAATTTGATATAACAGGTCTTAAATTTTTTTGGTGTGTCCTTAGTTCCTCTAAGGAGATGATACTTCCCAGTGTAGTCTTGTTGGTTTGTAGAGAACTGATCACTGCATCTCAGAGCCTGTAGCTCAAGTGGTGCACTGGGGGGCATAATTCTTTAATTCCTTCCTTGCATTCCACTGTACCTGACAGGAATTAAAAGGGAAGAATATACAGCTTTATCCATTATGTTGAGCCAATGTTCTAGTCTCTCAAACTCTGCATTAGTGCTTTTTTTTTGTGCACTTCAGACTCTAATATTACAGCCAGGCAGACTGCACTGATCTGCAGTTCTAGAATTGGAGGCTGGAACTTGCATTGGAAGGTCTGGTTGTGTGGATACCAGCAATTGTGGTTTATCATGAATTATAGATCTTATTTTCAGGCTATAAACTCAGAGAACTGTAGCTGTGAAAGCTCATGAAACCTCTCCTAAATTATACCCACTAAAATAAATACAGAACTGAACAGGATTAAACAGAACTCAGACTGGCAAGACCAACTCAAAAAGAGGAAGATTCCCTTTGTAGCTGAGTACCAAGGGTGCTGTGTTGCATTTGTGTGACCAGGTTTTGGTGTAGTGGGAGGGTCACAGGGTGGGTTCTGTGAGAAGCTTTCCTCCATGTCTGACAGAGCCAATGCTCCAATATGGAGCTGCCACTGGTCAAGATGGAGCCCAGGAATGATGGTAGAAGCACCATTGTGGTAACGTATCTGAAGAGAAAAAAAAGTTATTGCATGGGGGTAATAGTGCACAGAGAAGAGAGGAGTGAGAATGTGACAGGAAGAGCTCTGCAGCCACCAAGGTCGGAGGGCAAAGAGGTGTTCCAGGTGCTGGAGATGGGATTCCCTGCAGCCTCTAGTGAAGACCATGGTGAGGTAGCTGTGCCCCTGCAGTCCATGAAAATCTGAGGGGGTGCAGAGATCCACTTACGGCTCATGGAGGAGCACCACACTGAAGCAGGTGTATGCCCAAAAGAAGGTGGGGATCCCATGGAAAGCCTGTGCTGGAGCAGGTTCCTGGGAGGGACCTCCAGATCTATGGAGAGAGGTGCCTAGCCTGGAGCAGATTTGCTGACAGGACTTGTAACCCTGTGAGGAACCCATGCTGGAGCAACCTTTTCCTTAAGTACTGCACCCTGTGGTGCAAGCATGCTGGAACAGTTCATGAGGAACTGTAGCCCATGGGTAAGATTCACACTGGAGGACTGTCTGCTGTGGGAGGCACCCCATGCTGGAGCAGGGTGTGGGCTCTCCCTGAGGAAGAAGCAATGACAGAAACATGTGATGGGCTGGCTGTAGCCCCCATTCCACATCTCCCTGCATTGCTGAGGGGAAGGAGGTAGAGATTCAGGAATAAAGTTAAGCCCAGGAAGGAGGGGGGTAGANTGCCTAGCCTGGAGCAGATTTGCTGACAGGACTTGTAACCCTGTGAGGAACCCATGCTGGAGCAACCTTTTCCTTAAGTACTGCACCCTGTGGTGCAAGCATGCTGGAACAGTTCATGAGGAACTGTAGCCCATGGGTAAGATTCACACTGGAGGACTGTCTGCTGTGGGAGGCACCCCATGCTGGAGCAGGGTGTGGGCTCTCCCTGAGGAAGAAGCAATGACAGAAACATGTGATGGGCTGGCTGTAGCCCCCATTCCACATCTCCCTGCATTGCTGAGGGGAAGGAGGTAGAGAGTCAGGAATAAAGTTAAGCCCAGGAAGGAGGTGGGTAGAAGGTGTTTTTAAGATTTGATCTACTTCTCATTATCCTGCTCTGATTTTGATTGGAAGTAAGTTCAGTTAGTTTACACAAGTCAAGTCTCTTTTGCCCGTGACTGTAATCTGTAGGTGATCCCTCCCTGCCCATAACTTGTGACTCTTTTGGTAAATTTTTTCTCACCTGTCCAGCTGTGGAAGAGAATGGTGGAGCAGCTTTGGTGGGTGCTTGGCATCTAGCTAGGGTGCAGCCTGGAACCACCACAGATACCTGGCATCTGTGTGTGTTGAGTCGGCACAGGCAGGGCATAGAGACAACCATAAAACTGTGGCTGAAATGCAAATCATAGATTTCTTTTCATTACCTTGCTCACTGGGGGATCCCCAAAGCAGCATCAGAGGCATGCAGGCAGAGAGGCAGGCACTGTGGAGCTTGGTCCTTGCTAGAAGATCACTGAAGCTGCTGCTCACACCTGTTTTTCAGGGATTCTTGCAGGTGTATTTTACCACTGTGCTTTGACCTTTCCCACTGTAGGGCAGGAATCTCCAGCATGTTCGGTAGAGTGCCTTGAGGTCTAGTGCAGTATTGTGCTATGTGACATCAGATGTTCTACTTGTGAAACACACAAAGATAGACAACAGTTAAGAGTGTCACATGTATTTTTCTACACCCTAGCTCTAAGTCACTTAGGCATATTTACAGTCCTCCTCACAAATCTTCCACTGTTTTCCACGGTGTGTTTGCTTATGTCCTGTCCACAGGCTAGGTGGCTAAGTGTGGAGAATTGCTGTGTCGTTGCTGTAACTAACTGCTGCATGTATGAAGTTCAGCAGTTGCTTGTACTGATTGTCTTGTCCCTTCAGGGATCATCCATGTATCAAGTGGACTGGTGGTGGCTGCAGGCGGGTCCCTGTCTTGGTGTTCCATGCTGAAGCCATTCTGACTAAGGACAGCTACCTCCGTCTAATTGGAGGTGGGTGCTACTATGTGCCAGCTTTTGGCTTGAAGGCATGAGGTAAAAGTTTCTTACCTCATGTGCCCTTCACTTTGTGGTGGGAAGAGGACATGATAGGAAAGGAAATTAGAATCCTGTCTTGTCTCAGACCACTGAGACATTCAGAAATGCTTGATCTGTTGGTGAATGCTTGTAATGTCTTTGGACTATGGTAAGTGTCTCTCCCTCCACTGGGCCCTGATATGTTTTGAGTTGGAACTCTCTGCTTGCAAATTGAACTTGGAGGCCATTCTAGAACTTAGAACTGCAATACAAATTCACCATAGCTAAGACCTTAAAATCAATCATTGCAGTGAGTTTTGAGAGCATTTCACTGGGAAATAAAGCAGCCAGCCCCACAGTTGAACAATAATAAGCTGTAGTAACAAATCTCTGAGTCTACAGCCTCACAACCCTGGGAAGGCCATAAACAAAATGGTTGCTGGCAGCACTTGAGTTGGGAGACCAAACCTGTCTGGTGTCAAATAAGGGAAAACCTCTAAAGAGGCTGGGTTGTTATGAACAATCACTTTGGATTTGAAAAGTTAGTACTTGTGGGTGTGTACAGCTGGGAGCTTGTTCTGGATGTGCTGAGTTGGAGAAAAGCTAAAATTTACTCAACTTCTTTTTGTGAAGGTGCTGACACTTCTTTCTTCTCATGCTTTTTCCTTTCTTAAGTAATCAGTGCTTTCATTTGTAATATATTATCCAAGCAGAAATGCTTCTGGCTCATTGAGGTAAGGGGTGGAGAACGTGATTTATACGTGGAAACTCCTGATCCTTTTCATATGAGTTAAAAACGTAATTGGGTGCCAGAAGCTAATTGTAACTCATATTTTTACTGGAGCTTGGGGTCTCTTCTACTTCTTCTTGCATGGTTTAACAAGTTCACTGCTGAATAGTGCAGCTTGTTAACAATTTCTTCCACTTTCGTTTTGTTCCTGATTATGATGCTTCTTACTTTTTGACTTACTTTTGTTGATAGAACATATTTCCTGAAGTTTAATCTAATCTTCCCCGTTTTATTCTCAGTTTGAATCAATTTGTAAGCTGCCTTTTCTAGGCAGTTCTGTATTCTAGCATTGCAATTTCTTTCATTACTGTCTTTGAACTCTTTTTTTTTGGATTATGATATCCTTTTTTATTACAACTGACCTCTAGTCTTGCTACTTGTTTTTGGTTTATCTTACACCTCCAGGGCTGCTTACTGCCTTTTTTTAATGACATTTTTCTTGCTTAGTGAGTTTGTCTTTTTATTTCCTTGTACTGTTTACTTTATTTCTTACTGTATTTGCAGTTACTTGTTGGAAGATTGGTAGAGGTGAATGAGATGTAAACAAAAATTCAGTGCTTTATTTTGGGTTTTCAGGATCTAAAAAGTGATCATGTCAGCTAGCAATGTCAATGAGGGCATTGGACATGATTACTTTTAGCTGGGAATAACAATATTGAATAGAGAGGAAAGCTGAAATCGTGTTTGGAGTGTTATAAAACATTCTATATAATAGAATGTTTAAAAAATAATCTGGGTATTTGTTGGGCTATCTTGTGCTTTATTTTTATATGATGGGGTTCTGTGATGCTACTGTATTATAGCTAAGGCTTGATGTCAGTTCAGTGATGTTGATGTTGGCATTTCCTATCTCCCTTTGCCTGTTATGTGATGCTAATCTCTGTGAATTAAGTGCAGCTGTACTGTCTGGGTCCTTTTCTTTGGTAGCATGAGTGACTTTGGGTTATTCTTCCCGTTGCAGACTCTAATCCTGTGTCTCTTTGCCTCTTCACAGAGCGCTTCCACATGTCCTATAAGATTGTGCGAACAGACAGCCGGCTGGTTCGGAGCATTCTGACTGCCCATGGATTCCATGAGGTGGGTGCAGTGAACTTCTGATCTGATTTGTGCTGGGCTGGGAGGTGATGATCATGTTTTTGGATTTTTTGTGGATTTTGTTTTTTTTTTAACTCTTCAGGGTTAGAACCAGGAAGTTGCTGTGAGCCCCCTTGAGGTTTTTGGTTTTGTCTTTCAATGTACTTTGCTAGTCAGACTGAAAATTTGTCATTTTGCTCTCTCAAAGGAGAACTCATTAGTCTTAAGCATTCAAAAATAGGGAAAAAGGAATGCTGAAGTGTGTTCATGTGTTTTTTCTCTTTTTGCTTTTAAAGCGTCACACCCTTGGGAGGATCTGAAGAATTTAATTTCTCAGCCATTACAAGCTGTCAGAAGTATTGATGTAGTATTTCACACTTCTCTTCTAGCACCTGTCTTGCTCTAAAGAATGTCCTGTATGCAGCTAATGACAATTTTGGAAATGTGTAGGGTAGATTTTTTTTTCAGAATAACAGCAACTTAAGGAATTTATCTGACAGGTTTCCTGAAGAGATTTAAAATGCTTTACAAAGTGTGTTTAAACTGTCTATGAAAATAACAGTCTCACAACTTTGTTTAGAAAAATTTGACATGGTTATTTCCCAGCATGGGAATACCTTAGGGCAGCAGTTTGGCTGGAGTTGCCCTTATGTTAGAGATAGTAGAGGAGGCTGTCTTAAACTGGAGTTGCTTTGGCTTTGTAGATCTAGGGACAAAGTGGTGTGGCTTTTCATTAGTTCGATGTTTTTGTGTGTGGTGTTTTTTATGTTGCTTTTTAGGTTCACCCTAATAGCAATGATTATAATCTCATGTGGACAGGATCACACTTGAAGCCCTGCTTGCTGCGTACCCTGACAGATGTTCAGAAAGTTAATCACTTCCCTAGGTAAGGCCTTGATACCATGTTTTGTTGAACATCTCTGTGATGATTTGCAAAAAAAAATCTGAACATAGAACCCCCCAATTAATAGAACATACACAGTACTGTAAAATCCCAACAGACTGGGCCAGTGCCACATGCTGTCTTCATTCTTAATGGTCTTTGGGGTTTTTGGGGAATAGTATATGAATTAAAATGCTTGTCTTGTAGCCCAAATATTGGATTTTTAATTTTATTTTCTTTATTTGATGATAAATTATTTGTGACCTCAGATTTTTAGTTAGAAAAATAGTCTTATGTCCCCAGCTAAAGTTTGTAACCACTGTTATAACAGATTGCTGTGCTTCAGTCTGTCTTGGGAATTGCAAGTAGTGCCACAAGCGATATTAATACTGCCGTAAGTAGAGGCAGTAAAGCTTGAGAGTAGTTGTGGGTTAGGGCTTAGGCATCTGTCAAAGCTACAGATACTTCAATAACTAGGACAAAGGGTTGCTGTAATGTTAGGGAAAAAATAGATACAATCTCTTGTTTTGGGACTCCAGGTCATATGAACTGACACGAAAGGACAGACTGTACAAGAACGTCTGTCGAATGCAGCTGGCCCATGGGTTCAAGACATTCCATATCTTACCTCAGACCTTTATCCTCCCGACAGAGTACCAGGACTTCTGTAGTAAGTGAATGGTTGGTGATGCCCAGACATAAAACAAAATAATGGGATGTAGGGGGAAGGGAATTATTTTTAATATCCTTGCCTTTTGATTATGCCAGTAGTTAAGGCCACAAATTTAGAGGAAGCTGGGAAGACACTAGGAAAGGTCCACACGATTTCTTTATGTAATTTATAGTCTGCTGTTTATTCCATACCTGTGTAAGTGTTCAAAAAGCTGATGTGGGCTTAAGACTCCAAAGTGGAGGAGTTTTTATGTGCACAGTGTTGTTGATGATCAGCTTCACAATATCCCTGCCTATTGCCTGCGACTGCTGAATTGAGAAGTGCCAAAAGGAGGTATAGGGCAGAAGGATGAATCTTGTCGGAGCAGTAGAGTGGGCTTCAGGAAGGGGCTGTAATAATTGCAGTGATTCCAAAGGGGTGAAGTAGCACATGGAAAAATCAGACTTTGATCTGCTTGTGGAGTTCTCTAAAGCGTTTACTGTTGGCAACATTCTGGATTCTTGCTCCCCTGTTAATAAGCAAAATGGAAAATGTTGCAGACTTGTGCTGTTTTCTTTTAACCAGATACCTATTCTAAGGACAGAGGCCCGTGGATAGTAAAGCCTGTGGCTTCTTCCAGAGGTCGAGGTGTCTACCTGATAAATAATGTAAGTGTTCACTAAAAGGACTCCTCTTCAGTAATGCTGTCTTCAAAACTGTGTTGGCTTCCAGGCAAGAGGCATGGAGGCATCTAACTGGGCACTGGCCTTACTCTCAATTTCAGCCATATATTGGTGAGCAGTTCAACAGCCCTGAGCAGCTTGGAAGGCCTGCCTGGGCCTGTGCTGGGTAACCAAAAGCAGTCTATCTCTTTGTATGCTGTGCTTATCTTGCAATCTGCCTTCAAGCCTTAGCTTATTAGGAGCAAGTTTATACTCCTTGAGACGGTTTGGGAGGCTGTGCTGCTTCGTGCTCCCTTTGTGGCTGACAGTAGGCTGACCTTGTAGCAATTTCCAGGACTGTCCTTAGTTGTTTCCCTGTATGACCTAAGCGGTCCTCATACAGACCCCTTGTCTGCCACTTCCCCGTGGAAAAGACTGGCTTAAATGAACCTTGACAGAGTAGGAAGTGCAGCAATCTTAAAGCTGTGTTATCTAAAGGCCAGTGTGTCCTTCCTGAGGGGCAATGGGGATAGTTCTTTGAAATCAGTGTGCAGGTTTTTGTGTCTTTTGCTCTTAGTGGGCTTTGCAGGGAGTTAAGTTGTCATAGGTAACAAATACACCTGAACTGGAGCCAAATACGAGGGGATTCCAATAAAAATGCTCAACAGCAAAATGACTGTTGAGTCATTTTGTTTTCACTCATTCAAACCCCTTTAACCTTCCCTGCACTGAAGGGGTCATGCTGCCTCATCTATTCTCTACTTGGATCATTTCCCATAAAATAAGGGAGTAATTCGCCAAGTGTATGAGGTAAGTATTTCCAGAGCTACACTCGGTTTTTTCTTTGCTTGAAAGGGAGGAATGAGCTCAGACTCACATGGCAGTTGGCCATGACCTGGGGAAAATACCCTTCTGGGACCAATATCCCTTAGTGTATTTTGTTTGAGAAACAGTGCAGCTAGTTTGGCCCACAGGCAGTTTCCTTCAGTGTGATGCCATTAAAGAGTGTCTTTCAGAAACTTACCACAAAAGTTTTTGAAAACAACAATAACCATTCCAAACAAGTAACAAACCTTTGCATTTCCCTGATCTGTTATAGAACAGTGTGTCACTTTTGTGTAATATTCTGAGGGAAGTTGAGCCTGTTCTCTCACATTCTATGTATAAGCATAGATATAAGCACATTCTATTCTGTAAGCATTTTATATGCTTAGGTTTTGTGCTCATGATGCTGGTGTTGTGGCTGAAAAGATGCAAAACTGAGTAAAGGCGGAATCCTGATTCTCTTGCCTCTTTTGCAAAGTGAAGGCAAGAAAGTGTTGTGCAAGAAACTGGTTACAAGACAGTCTTGCATACAGCAAAAAGTAAAAGCTTTTTCAACAGATCCTGTAACTTTGCAATGTGTATTTGTCATAGTTGGAGCTTTTGGTTCTTACCTACAAGTGTAGCTTCTTTTGGGTACAGGAGCTCCTGCTGAGAACTAAGACTTAGTAGAAGGTAGGCAAAAAGGTTAGGAACCAGCCTAGGATGTAGTTATAAAGATCACAGGTTGAGTCATTTTCTTCACTTGTGACTTCACCAACGGTAGTTACATACTCCATCCTGGGTCTTCTAAACCCCTTCTCCATGTGTTTGGTTAAACCCTTGAGAAGCAAACAGAGTAACAATTACTTCTTAGATGATGTGAGGGTTTTTTTTTTTTCCTGCCCATTTTACATTATTGCCATGTGGCTGTTAAATCTGTATGCTACTCTGAGTATGTTACTGGAAAATTCAGTGAGCAGGTTTTTTTGGCAATGCAATCATTCCTAGACTTCTCATTAGGATCTAATTACCTTAAATGTGTTGTGACTGACAGTAACGTTTTTTCCTTTTGATTTGATTACTTTCTTCCCCAGACATACTTATTGGTACAGGGTGGCTTTAGGAGGGAAAGCAGGAAAAAATGATGGATTTGATCTAATTTCTGCTTATTCCTTACATTTTCTGTTTTTTCACTCTTAAATTCTCTCTTCTTCTGCAGCCAAACCAAATTGTAGTGGAAGACAACATCTTGGTGTCTCGTTACATCAGCAATCCCTTGCTCATAGATGGTGAGTGTGCTTAGGAATTGCTTTTCTCCCTTCCCCCAGCCCTGCATCTGATGATGTCTGTAAGCTTTGCAGGAGTTCAGTTGAATAATTGAGTGGTCTAGTTTGGTCTAGCATCAGACAAATGTAACTAGAGAATTCATTAAAACATGGAAGTTAGTTTCAAGCACCTATATCATCAGCAAATAATGGTTTATTGCTCTCAGAGTCTGTTGTAATTCCTCAGCTAGTTATGATGTCTGAAAGATGTTTGTAGTCACTGACTCTTGACAACTGTATTTCAGATTTCAAGTTCGATGTACGTCTCTATGTTCTGGTTACATCCTATGATCCACTTGTCATCTATCTCTACGAGGAAGGATTGGCCAGGTATGGGAGAAATTTTCCTTTTACCTACACTTAGTGATCCAGACATTTCTTGCCTTGCCTGTCTACTCTTGGAACAATAGTAAAATGATGAAAGGGCCAGTTAGGGAATTCTGCAGAGTTTAAATAGATGATACTTCATCATGCTGTGTCCCATCAGGTTTCTTCATATAGATTATAGTAGGATCTTGAGTGAGGGATTTTATATATATAACTAATAAAACGAGTTTTGAACTCTCAAGGGTTGAATGGCCAAACAGATTGTCATTGACATCTTCATTCTCAAAGCTGAGTTCTTCTTGAAACTTGTGATTGTTGATACCTTTCTGTCAATCCTCCTAGGGAAAGTGAATCCAAGCTTTCTCGGGTTTGTCCTGAAAAAAAAGTAGTTGGAGACCTGTTAATGAATGAGCTCAGTGACCCATTCATTTCAATGACTCTCCTAATTTTAGGTCAGCATTTGTATTTTCTGCAGTATCTACTAAGTGTTTTTAGGCGAGTTCACTGTTTTCACCTTGCTCAATAACAATTTTCCTTTGTATGTAAGTCATGAAAGACACCTAAGATTCCCTAGAATCAATACTCGTCTACCAAAAATACCTGTTTTCCTTTGTCCCAGGAATTTAGCAAAATATTTGTCTGAAGTGACTAATGGATTTGAAGCAATCACCCCTCTGAATTCCCAACAGATCAGAATTTTAACTGTAGTGATGTTTGACAAAAGAATGCGACACAGCTGTCTTCAGCAACAGTTTTAAGTAATGCTATATCTTTCTTGCAAGGACATCTGATGTATTCAGAATATCTCTAGGGTTCATGCCTGATGTGGCTCTGACTTGAGTAGACACTGAATCCAAATTATCTTTGTCCCAAGAAGATAATGAGTCCCAAAGAATACATAAATAATGATCCGACAAGAAATATCCATTAAGTTGTTGAGCACCATTCAGGTGTGTTGTGATGTGCCTCTGCCTGTATCTCTGGCAAAGATAATGTGAGCACATTTTTTCCCTAAAAGGAGGCAGAAAGGGGAAGCTTGTGTTTATAAATGGAAAGCTTAACAACTATATTCACTTTAGAAAGTGAGCCTTAAACATGCCAGTCATGCAAGACTTTTCTCCTGGGAGCTGGCAACTAAATTGTTACATGCTATTGCATGTTTTTGGAAAGTGAAGAGGGAAACCAGAAAGCGTAGAATTCCGGCATGTTTTCAGAATGGGCAGTACATAGCAGGGCTTCAAAAATAGGATTTGCACCATCATTAATACCTTGAAGGGGGTTCTGCTGATCTTGTAACAAAGGAGTTTACCTCTGGAAAAATCCATCTATATAAACACAAGTATTCTACTCTGAGGATAAGTGTGCATTTTTGCCAGTAGAGTAATATATTTTGCTTGAGGGTAAGAGTGTGGAAATGCATATCTGGCTATCCATTCAGAAACATCATTTTCAACAATTTCGGACTCTCAATATTCCATGCCCATCTGGCAGCAATACTTGCAGATCACTTTTCAGTGCTCTGAAATCCTTAGCAGTTTTACGTGTGTTTAGATTCCATTTGTTTAAACTATAATCAAATCTGGTGCACATGGTGACGACACGCGTGACCAGTGGAACGTATATCTACAGGACATCACACTATTACTATTAAAAGTTTTCATTTCTTTTAAATTGCATCCCATCCTTCAGCTTTCTGTGAGAGGTAGATAGGGTCTGGAGACTAAATGTGACACTGGGTATCTTAATGCTGCTTTGCAGTATGGTCCCCTCTACCAGTACAACTATGGAAGAGGTGTAGAGGATATTAAAATAATGAGCTGTTATCTCTCTTCCAAGAGAGATAACTCTGGGCTATGGAGAGTAGCTCTGGTTCTGTTACTAAACTTCAACTGCCTGCTGAGCAGTTTCAGCTGAAGTGTCAGCTATGGCTAAAGACTTGTAGTTGAATGCTTTCACATGATAGCTGTAAGTTTATTGCAGACAGTATCTTTAATTACCCTTAAGCTTTTCCCATCTACTGGGGCTGTACAGCTGGTATGTTCATGCTGTAAATGCTGGTAACTTCTCTTTGGAGGACAACACTCAGAGTGGGCAGAAGCTAATAAGACTTTAGGTGGGCTATTTTGTGTGGCCTCCAGATGGCACTAGTGGTCTTTAGTTGTAGCAATTTTTCCCCATACCCTGCATTTGCAGATTCAGTTGTTGAGAGGTAAAGAACCTGGAATTACTGGATTATGGCTTCCTATTTAGCTGTTTTGCCATTCATTCTACCGTGTGAGTTACATGCTGGGAGAGAGCATTGTATTGCCTCACACAGTATAATGCTTTGGTTTAAGCTGGGACAAAAGTTTAGCTCAGCAGGGGGAGGAAAATGTTTAACCTTGGGGAGTAGAGGCTGTTTTTAATACTTAAGGAAAAAAACACCCATGCTGCTTAAGGGTAGAAACAATTTCTAGCAGAGAACTGGGAGGTAATATCAGGATCTGGAATCAAAGGTGGTATAGAAACAATCTAAGGTGAAAAATACCAGCAGAACAAAGCAATCTGGTTTTGGAACCTTAGCTAGTGCTTGTGATGCACTAAGGTGACTTCCATGTTTTCAATTTGCTTTCTGAAGGCAAATAGTCTCTGAAGTGTAGTAAGGATGACCTAGCTTGGTATTTTAATTTTTTTTTCAATTTTCTTAGTGTGTCTGAAAGGTCATGTTCCTCTCTAGTGTTATGCTTTGCATATTCCAAGAGGAACCTGACTGTTGCAGTAAACTTGGTGACCTCTACCAGAAAAGAAGTGTTATGAGGAAACCCTAAGATGTAATAATCTTTACAAGGAACAGACTTGGTATAATAAAAATTTGTGATGTTTGACTAGATATTTCCTTCGGCCTTGTTTCTTCTGGCACAGCTAGACTTGTCATGACATGATCTAGAGTGGAATTCGAGGCTTTAGAGCTGAGGAGAAGTAAGAGAGTGTGGATCCAACATTTTTGTATCTTCTATTTCACTTTCCAAGTTTCATCTGAAGGGGATGGTAAGGATATATACCCAGATGTGTGTAACAAAGCCTTCAGCTGTTCTGCTGGAAGTACTAAATAACTATTTGGTTTGTCCTGGCCAAAGTTCCCTCTCTCCTTTTTATTAATGTTTTAAATGCAGTTTTTAATGAAGATAATGACTTCAAAATCTTTGTGTTGGGGTTTGTGTTTTTGGGGTTTTTTTGGTTTGGTTTTTTTTTGTGTTTTTTTTTTCTGTTTATCCTCTAAAAGAATACTGAGTAGAACTTAGGAAGCACTGATGTTGAGTAGGTTCCTTTTCTAGCTATTTCCATCCTACTCCATGTGGAGTAAGCTGTATAAGGGGACAGAGCCTCAAGTGAACGGAGTCAACTATCAGACTTCTGTAGAGTTATTAAGAGCAGTGTCAGTGAATGTGCTCTGTTTTTATCTTCTGTTTACAATACAACTTTTCTACTTGTTCCTCCCTCGAACTCTTGTCAAAACGCCTTGCATATTTTGTGCCTGGTGGACCTCTAGAAGGAATGCTGCTAATAGATTAATTTGGAGTTATTGAGTGATCTGTTTGGAGGGAGTGGAGTGGAATGGGGTGGGGTGACGCAATTCGTCACACACGCACAAACACACACACTTTGATCAGAAGGCATGAACTAAAACTCCAATTTATTTGAAAGTCTGACTCCAATTTATAGTATCTCTAAAAAGGCCAGGGACTGGGGGAGAAGGTTGACACCTCTCCCCATCCCATTGGTCAGGACAACTGTCTATCAGCTGTCCGTATCGCTAAGACAAAGAATGTAAACTCTCTTGAAACTACAATAACATTGGCCAGTGTTTACAGACCAGAGCGTGTGAAAGAACCCAAAGCATGAAACTGTGAAACAGGAGAGAAGGCTGAAAAAATCAGGGCAACAGTGGGGTGGGGATTTTTTTTCTCTTACTTGAGGCTTGAAACAAGGTGGAAGCTGTATATAAGACATAAAGCAGTACTGGGTGAGTTAAGATCCTGCTGTTGAATTGTAAAGTGTGTTGAACACTTTTCTAGTACATATTAAAAAAAAGTAGACAGAGTGTGCTGCCATACATCTGTTAAATTGGCAGATATTTAGTAACTTTGTACTGGAAAGGACGGTTATAATCTAGATTGGTTGTCTGTGATCACAGCCTGGAGAATTGTAGCTGGGACCTTTGCACTGAAGGTATAGGTTTGGAAAATGAGATGGTCATGGCAAGCTTCGTCCAGATTTGCCTGAGAGCATAACTCTGTCATCTGATCATACATTGAAAATCTTGGTAGTTTTATTTATGTGAGATTTCCAAAACAGGCAATATAATATATTTGTTGACATACCTTTTATATCTTAGTTTGAATAAGAGGTACATTGTTAATAAACTACAGTCTTAATTATAAACTTTGACATGCTTCTGAAGGGAGTCCCAAGGTTTCACTTAGAGCCGACTGCTGAATTGGTGGATTATGCTGGGTTTTGGGGGGGCATTCATGTAAGCAGAGAATAACAAGCCTGACTTGTGCCTGAAGTACAGCTGAAGAGAACATATGGCCAGGAATAGCTTGTGCTCTTTGTGAGCCTTCCCTGTTTTGCTAGTTCTCTCTCCTGTCTAACTTCCCCTCCTGTGTGGGACAGAAAGGAGCCTGGTGGACTCTCTTGCTTGGTGCCTGCAGGCATGATGAAGGCTTGACACATAGTATGGGGAATTCATAGTGAAATGGCTCCTTGTTTTGGGGAGACTTCTCGATAGACCGCTTTTTCTCCTAAACCATGTTTAGACAGCCCTATTTCTGAGCTTGAATAGCTGGGAGGGTCTTGGACCATCAGGAACTTGTTATTCAGATTTGCATTGAATTGAAAAATAGATTAGAGATAAAGAGGCAAAACTGAGCTGAAACCCAAACATTCTTGCAAAAGGCCCAGAGCAGCCGCTTGGGGAGACTTTCCAGTGGGACACAAGGGTTAGCTCTGGGGTTAGACCACTGGGCTTTGCAGCACCTGCCACTAGCTGCCATGCTGCCACCTGAGCTCACCACCACTAAGCCTTGTGACACCCTTCGGTAGACTGGCTTCCTAATTGACACTGACTCCTCTGGGATATTCACCATTTCTGTGCTGGATTCCTGTGGTTTCCAAAGAATTCAGGTGTTTGCTTTGTGCCAAGGAATTCACATTAGCTCACAGGCTGTGTTTAGGCCAGAGCTGGCTGAGCCAGCTGCAGCAGCCCCATCCCTCTTGCAGTAAGCCCTGCCCAGCAACCTCTGCTCCTTAGGAAATGCAACTCATTTGTTTCTACATGGACACCAGGGATTGGGCTACAACCGCTTCAGTAGATACTACCCGATGCCGAAGTTGTGGAGCAGTGTTATTCACTAGATGTACCTACTGGACTTCAGGCCAGTGGATAGACCATCAAGGCAGAAGGCTTTATGTTGCTTCCTTACTTTTTAATTAAGATAACCAGATTCAGATCACTGAGGTGCATAGCTACTGAGTCACTGAGATGTGTAACTACATGACCCTGCTGTTGTGCTTAACAGACAGGCTACTAAGAAGTTGTTAAAGCTGGTCAGCTCCGTTGTTAAAGCTGCCGACAGTCTGAACAATGAGAAACTAGAGAATGTGAGAAACAGAACATGAGAGGTTCACCAAATCACAGAGTAGCTGAGGTTGGAGGGGATCTGGTCCAACCCCCTCTGCTCAAGTGGAGCCATCTAGGTCTGGTTGCCCAGGACCATGTCCAGATGGCTTTTGAGTGTCTCCAAGGAGGGACACTCCACAACCTCTCTGGGCAACCTGTGCCAGTGCTTGGTTATCCTCAAGGTGTTTTCTCATGCTCCAAAGGTTCAAAATCCTGTTAATGGCAATGCATAAATTGCAAGCATGCAAATTTGTTGTGAAAAGATAAAAAAAGTCCTTCTTTTCCTCCCTCTTCCTGCAGACATTTGGTAAAACTACTCCTGGACTTTTTCTTTAACACAGAACTGTTTGAGTAATTATATTCAGCTTTGATCAGAGAAACTGCCATCACAGAGGTGTCACCAAAACTCCTTTTTATGTTTGTAATTTCCTTACAAGCTTTAGCTCCTGTTCATACTGTATTGCTAACTGACATGTCAGGTGGATGCTGTGAAACATATTAATGTTGGAGGTAGGGGGGTTGTGATGGTCTTTAGACTTCTGTTTTCTGTCCTGTACTGTAAGGGAACTATGTTCCCTAAGCAAAGTGGCAGCTAATAGACTAACATGGAGGCTAAAGTCTAATGCATGGGGAGGATTGAGGGACTGGGAAAGTGACTCCAGGTATAAAATGTGAGGAACATGCTTGTAAAAGCATTACACTGATTATTTCCAGGACATTTATGCAGGAACTCTGTGTGTAGTCATGGAAGTCTATCATCATGTGTGCTTTTTCGTAGAACTCATTTGAGAGAAGAGAGATTAACTATTCTTTCCTTCTTCCCACTCCAGAGTCTTTTCCCTTCCGTTCCTTTCCCAGGCTCTGACTAGGTGCCTCAAATAAGCATTCCAGAGCTGTCAAGCTTCATGCAAAACCATGTAACATCTTCTGTAAATACTTAATAATGCAGTTTACATGTTTCTGAAATGACTTGCAGTTTACCTTGTGGTTAATTAATTTCCTGAAGTAATGCTGGAGATAAGGCAAAGAGCGTTGTACAATCCCTTGGGTACTGTCCTGCCCGAAACTGTGACAGTAAAAGGATAGTTGTTTGGGTTAAAGGGGTGTAGGGATGTGGGTAAAGGGCCAAAGTTTGGTGTGGTGGATTTGGGGATTTTTCAATGTGAACTCTGACATGTTTTTTAGACTGCTAGGTGAGCAGGGAAAAAGCTTGCATGGCACTTGTGGAGAAGGTGACCTATTGCAGATAGAGCTTAAGTGTGGTTATTAGGCTTTTAATGAACTCTTACAAGAAAGGGAAGGAAGACTGGAATCTGTCAGTATCTGAATACCAAAGGTGAACCTGAAGTATGACAGGGAGGCAGAGAGCTGGAATGTTAGAGAGCAGTATATGCGGTACTGTTAGTCTGGAGGCTGAGAGTAGTTTTGGAGTCTGAAGGGATTAGTGAGGAGTTTTCCCTTAATTTTCTGTTTGTGCTGCCCAGGCTACCTCCTACTGCTACTGCCACCCTTCTGCTTGCATTTGATTGTTCTTTCTTCCTCTCTGATCCAAGAGGAAGCACAGCTAGAGGGAAGGGAAATGTGCTGTTGGGGAAGGTGAGCAGTGTAGTAGTGTGTAGTGGCTGATATGGAGAATGGGTTGTTGCCTTCATTCCAAGCTGGAGTATGCCTGTGAGGCTTGGCTATGACCAGCCTGAGACATTAACAGATGTATCAGAACAGTGGAATGTATGAGGATCACTTCTCTGTTCTGAGCTTTGAATTCAGAAATGAAGGGTATCTCCTCAGTCCTGCTGGGGAAAGAGAAGCTGCAGTGAAAGGGAGGGAGGCTGCCAGGGCTGTTCCCAATATGATTGCAGCTACTTCTGCCTGGGATTACTGTATTACAGGCAGCAGTTAGTGTGGAAACTGAACAATGCACAGTCAATTTCTGTTTAACCTTTCCTATTTCCAGCTGTAGTTTCTGGGTGGAAGCTCTCTTATAATATTTCTTCTTAAAAGCTTTTAGAGGAATCTAATCTCTTGTGTACCATGTTAGAATGTGTCCTTAATTTTCTTAACTTAGCCCTTTCCTCAGGCTTTATAAGGACAAGATTCACTAAAAGGGGAGGATTTTTGAGAGAAGGGGATTGCAGTAAGGCCAGGTAAACAAGTTAATGAAAGTGAGTCTCTTCAGTATCACTTGCAGTTCATTTTCAACAGTGAATACAAGCAATACATAATGTCAGGACATAGGAAGGTGCTTCCTGTATTCTTACTGCTGTTAACTGTATTATCTCTGTGTATTACATATCTCAGAGATGACCCAGGTTAATGCTGTCAGAGAGCATGATTCCTCTTGCATCTTCTACTCCTGCACCCTCTCCAGGTACATTGGCAGGTGAAAGAAAGTTCAGTCAATCAGCTTTGAAAACTGGTGGTTAGAACTTGTGTTCTAGAGGAAGCAAATCTGAATTCAGACCAAAACAGAGTTGATATTCTTCTGATGGTAGATACAGAACAGACATCCATTCCTTTCTTGGCTACCTGCATAACATTTCAGATTGTTAACAATAAGAAGAACTGCTGGTTTAGATGAAGTGGGGACAGAAGAATGCGCTGAAGTGGCAGCAAATCTTCCTGTCTAACTAATAGTGGAAAGTTTTACCTTTTCCTAGTTTTTTTTCCCACTTGACAAGTCCTACAGGAAAATTCTTTTTTTTTTTTTAATAATCAAAAGCAGTGTGAATCTAGTTGTTGAACCACTCAGCCCACACACACTTTTATCAGCAATGCCTGCTAAGTATGCTGGGTCTCTGCATTGCCAGGCCTATGGAGTAGTCCAGAACTTGGACAGGAACAAATCACAGTGGGGGAAAATGACAGTTGCTTGAAGCAGGGTAAGAATAGATGGTATTAGTAAGCAGAAGATAGTGTTTAGATGAGTTTCCCTGAATAAAATACTCTTTTTTGGCTGAAGCTGGACCTCCACGTGTGGACAGTCCAGCCTCTGGTTTAGGAGTACTTTTGGATTCCTGTCTGATTGCAGGCTCCCACATAGCAGCATCCATGAGTAATGCTTTGGCTCAGAAACACTCCTGTCCTGTCAGATGGTGCTCTGGACTCACGTACTTGTGCCTTCATCACTCTTTGGCTGGATTGTAGCAATATGAGACACCTGGGCATGAAGCCTTTAGTGTTTAGAAAAACAGTTCATGCGGAATATTGAAGCATATGCTTGTGGTAAATTCTGTTACAAGGAAAACACAAGGCTTGCCTTTTATTTTCTGTCCCTGCTTAGTATATAGTTTTTGAATTGCTTTTAGGATCTTGGCCCTCACCTTTTAAGTAACATAGATTCTATTCTTAATAGTGGCCCAGAGTGAAACTGGAAAAGAATGTTGCCCTTAAATGAAGTAATCTTCTAAAAGATTGTAAGATTCCTCAAGAGTTTATTCTAATTTCAGGTTAACACCTAGAAATCAGGTTTTCTAATTTTCAATTTTTTCTGATTTTTCACTGTTCCTGTAAGGCCTTTTCCTATGACCTTGGTGTCTCTAAAATAACGGTAAATTTCTGCTGAAACAAGACATTCTGTAGCCTGCAAGTCTCTTGTCCTTCCTGGAGAGAACAAGCGTGGTGGGTGAGCAGCATAGTTATTACAGTGGAAGAACGATGCAGTGAAGTATACTCTGTAAAGCTGTAGAACTGTAGAGTACTGAAGGTAATTGTGACTGGTATTTCAGAGGTAGTAACACTCCTCCATCTCAAGCAAGTACAAAACACAAAAGTGTAAGGAGTGTGGGCTATTTGCTAGCGTTGTACTTCTGATCTGTTACTATTCTGACATCCAGAGGCTATTGATAGAAGCTCTAGAAATAGCCTGGATTTTCCATTTGCAGGCTTGCACTTAGCATGAGGCTGGTCAAACCAGCTCTGGGTCAATGTATTAATAAGCATAGGATTATGCTGCTTAAAGCTTGGGCTTTATTGAGAGTAGATATGAGTAATTTAATGTTTTGGAGGTTTTTGGTGCATTGCTGGAGTTGCCCATGATGTCCTTCAAGATGATAGCATCCTAGTAAAAGAGAAACCTTTGGTACTGGGAGCTCTGGAACACAGTGAAATACCTTCTGAATAGACAGTCCCCATGGAAATGTAGAATTCTGAGCATGGAGCTCAGACCACCTAATAATTAAGGATAATCTCTGTAGAAGAAAGCTAATGCAAGCATTTGAAGGTACAGAAATACTGTTGTTGAGAGTATTGTCTGTGTCTGCCAAGGATTCCTATTCTCATATTTGAAGATGAAAAATTAAAAGCATAAGCTGAACCTAATTGCCCTCTGCTTGGAAGTACCAAGGGAGACTTGAAATGGCTCTCTGATTGTGCTCAATATCTTCCAGGATCTGGCTGAAAGTATATTTCAACAAATACTTCTAGTATGCTGCCAGTAAATGATTGTTAAGATGGAGATGATGAAATCATAAATAAGAGCAAAATACATGACAGGGCTTTTGTCACTCTTTTCAAAACAGAAGTGCTAAATCCAGGAAACTTACAGTTAAACTGAAAAGAAATTCACATACTTTAAGCTGTGGAAATATGTGGAAAGGGGATCCAAGCTTCCACATGCTTTTGTTGCCAGCTGCTCTGACTTCATACATAGTTAAAGCTGAGAAAAATAAAGTGCAAAATATTTTTCACTCTTTTAACCTTGCCATTTAAGACTAGTTATATCATGAAGGGTTTGTTTTCCCCCTGCTTCCACATGGGTATTTAAGGGTAAGTTTAAGCATTTTCATGAATTTGCTGGTATAGTTCTTACGGCAACAGGTATTTCTCAAAATGGCTACCAAGTGGGGGCAGTAGTGGCATCGTTTTAACTGATAAATAAGGTCTTTGTTATTTTGGCAGTTCTTTCTAAAGAAAGGATTGTGGTTTTGGAGTTTGGCCTTTTTTTGTGTAACTTGTTAGCTGTCTTTGTATACTTCACCTTCTTCTGAACTACGGGAAATAATTGGGGAAAGAGGAAGAGAGATGACTATTAATGAAAAAGTTCATTAAAAGATGCATTCTTTTCTGATCATTATTATATTGCATAACCAGATGATACAACGTTCTCTCCCTCTTCCATTTTTCCTGAATGCTGCCTCCTTTTTCGTGCATTGAGGCTTCTTCCCCCGTATCTACTCCCCTTTTTCTGCAGCTAACCCTGCTCTCCCTGGTACATGCCTTTCCTCTTGCTGGGGCTTCTTTGGATAGCATGTGTTTGACTCTACCCTTATCTTTTCTTATTCCTCTTATCTCTTCTGAGACATTGGCATCTTAATCTCTTGTGGTACAGGAGGACTGGCAGAGTGAAGGTGTTTTTTCTCTTGTTGATTTTTTTGTTGTTGTCTGGGGGCTTTTTGAACTGGAACATGCTTGCTGTTACAACCTATGGTGATTATCAGTGGCTCATACTGGTCATTCTACCTACCAGATGCTCTGGATTCCACTGTCAATTTTTTAAAGTTTATTTTTCTCTGAAGTCTGAGGCCTAAAATATGTATTGAGTCAGGTTTACATGTAGAGTAAGGAAATGATTGCAGTTGGGCTAGATCACTATTGTAGGTTCTTTCTAACTGCAACTATTCTATTACATCATATTCACATTCTATTACGTTATTTTTTGCTTGATGTGTCCTTTGAGGATAAATGGTATTTTGCGTTGGATGAACTCTCATTGCATGCATTCTCTCCCTAGGTGTTGCTGTTGAGTGGTCTGTGTGGTAGTCTGTGATTTGTAGTGCCATGCTTGCTGTACCTAGCAAAAGTGCCACTTACTCAAGAACTACTGTGAATTTTTATTCCTCTTTGCAGGTTTGCAACAGTGAGGTATGACCAGGCATCCAAGAACATTAAAAACCAGTTCATGCATCTGACCAACTACAGTGTTAACAAGAAGAGTGGAGATTATGTCAGGTACTTGGTTGGAAAATGGAACTTGCTCTTTAGAGGTTGGGTCAGTTTACCTAAGTTGGTCTAATGCTGATCCATAGAGGTAGGCCAGTGGTGTCAATCTCCTTCTTTCATTTATTTTTAGCTGTGATGATCCTGAAGTAGAGGATTATGGAAACAAGTGGAGCATGAGTGCTATGCTGAGGTACTTAAAACAAGAGGGGAGAGACACTGCAGGTCAGTAAAAATCTTGTTCTTTTATTTCTTTGTTGGATCTTGATCATCTCACGAGTGCGAATTCTAAGAAGTCAATGAAGAACCCCAGTGAGTCCCATTTAGCACCAGAAGCAGGGTGGAGGGAAGCATTGTTCCTTACTCACTAGAGCTGTGCATTTATTCCCTGTCCCCAAAGATAAGGCCTAACCCCTTCCTTTTTGCAACTAGTATTCTGAGACTTTCTCAGGGTGTGTTTCTTAATATTTTACCTACATTTCCCGTTTCTTAAGGTCATTCCATTCCTTCTAAAAGCTTCCCTCCCTCTACTGCTCCCATGGCCTGTTCAGTCTGATGAGTGACCAACCTCTGGACAACTGTGCCAGTTTGAATGACTCTTGGATGTGGTGTCATCTTTCCATGGCTCAGGTTTTTGCTGAGTGTTTTCATTTAGTCTGTGTTTCATATAAAATAGCTCCCTCTTCCACACCTTTGCCCAGGTCTGCTGGGAGTAACTGCATCTGCAGAGTAGAATCCGGGTATATCCTTTAAGGGATAATTTACCTGTGATACTGAGGCATCAGTAAAATTCCTGATAACAGCTATGGCTCATATTGCAAATGTTGCCAAGGAACACTTGAATGTTGGAGAAAGGGGTTTGAATCTGGCTTTCAGATGGAAGTAGACTTTTTTTCCATCATGTGTGCATGGCTGTCCAATCCCTTGCACAGTATGTGTTCAGCAAGCTGTGAATGCATAGTTATTAATATTGATACACCTCCATGCCTCACCCCAATCTCAAGTATAAAATATACACTCTTAATAATTAAATAAACTACTGAGCAATGCAAGCAGATTTCTTTAACTATCCATTACAAGACTTCTTGCACCTTTCTCTGATGCATCTGGTTCTGGTCATAGGGAGGCAGAATGCTGGCTGAAAAGTGCTGGCCTTGTGTGGGCTGGCAGGGATTTTGTGCTCTGGGTTGTTTATGTGTACTGGGATGTTTCCATGCTATGTTGGTTTCACTTAGTTGTTTTTTGGTACAGAGGTTCACATCTGAATTTGCTTGCATGCTCTTTCTGTAATTGTTCAGGTCCCTGCATGTCATCATCTGAGCATGAGAAATAGTAATTGTAGACCTAAAGTAAACTCTCTAGTCAAGTGGTTTCTAAAACATATTCTTTGAAGCAGGGATTGCCAGATGCCTGTGTGGATCTGCTTGTGCTCTTTTGAGGCGTGGGGAAGGCTGTCCTTTCATCCTTACTAACTTCTGAGACTATGACTCTAGTATTTGTTCATTTCTCCCATCTCTCACTTCTCTATTGCTTGTCCTTGAAAACAAAACCACTGTGGTGTTCTTTTCTATTGCATGACTCATCCCAAGTCCAGTGTAGAATCCAGGTCTGTGTCTAATGTGCATCTTTTCTTGCCTTTTGCTTCCTCTATCTGCTTAGACTTCTGTTCCTGAGCTCTGTTCACAGGCTCATGCAGGAGCTGGGGAGTGCTTTCTCACTGTGGGTTATCTATAGGTCAGCAGGACTGGGGGCTGTCACCAGTCATAAAATTTTGAAAAGATTTATGAATTTTAGTATGGGAACAGCTGCTTTAGAGGAAGGTGCAGTGTCACAAAATAGTTACCTCATAAAAGTTCACAAGAATAATTTTTATATCTCAGTGTTATGATTTATTCTCTGTAGTTTGAGGGCTTATCTCACTAACCCACTCTTGTTTAACTCTTTTTTAATCCTTCCTAATACTCTGAGTGGGCAGTGGCCAGACTCCAGCTGACTTGTGCTGATGTGTTTGCCATATGTTTCTGCTTACCTGCGCTGTACATATACTCACATTTGCCATTCTTACTTTCTCATTTGTGAGTACTTTTGCTCGAGGATACTTAATGCATGTCTCTATGTACGTAGGCTTGCATGGATTTCCAAGCATCATTGCTTTGTCATCCATAGGGTGTCATGTGCTTTGATTCACAAAGGTGTATCTCCATATGCATATTCTCACGCTTTTCTGGATATTATGTGTTACTTCACAATCTACTTTTTTTCCTTTTTCCTCCTCCCCCCCTCCCCTCCTTGCAGCACTGATGGCCAGCGTGGAGGACCTGATTATCAAGACTCTAGTTTCTGCTGAGCTGTCCATTGCCTCAGCTTGTAAAAGTTTTCTTTCACATCGTGGCAGCTGCTTTGGTAAGATAGTGGGGACATCTTTGTTGATTGCCTGTTGAGTACTGCTTGGAACCTCCAGCTTTGTCACGTTAAGAGGGAAATGTGCATTCCCTAGTGCAAGGAAGCTGGATACTATTTTGGTTGTTTTGGTTTGTTTGGTTCTTTTTTCCTCAGCATAGGCCTCAGTGAGGGCAGGGGGCATCGAGGGCAACAGTTCACCTTGTGTCAGTACCACTGATAGGAGTCTCGTGCAAGAAAATGAAAATAGGATGATGAAAACGGACTTGAAAGGGAGCTTGGGGAAGCGCTGGAAAGTTGGTGATTTACTAGTACCCTTGGAAAGAATAGCTGTGGGTGATTAAGAGCATTTTCTATTTTCTCTTGAGCCATCTAACGGTGTAGTTTTGCGTGTTTCCCCGTGCGTGTGCGGATGCGGAGGAGCGGTGCGTGGCCATGGTCTGGCCGGGGCGAGAGCGCCGCGCGGGGGCGGCCGAGCCCGCTCCCACCCCTGGCGGGGCCGCACGCCCGGCTCTGTGCTGGCGGAGGCACCGGTGGCTCGCTGCCAGCACAGCCTGGGACCAGCTCCAGAAGGCAGCGGCTGGTACCACAGTGTGCCTTCTCCCACTTTCCAGTGGCTGCCTCCCAACCTTCCCTAAAGAGGCCTCCTCCTGCTGCTGGCTGTCCTTCACTCATGTGGATGCATGCACGAAGATGAAGTCTCAGTCAGAGCTTAAACCAAAGGCCAAGCTTGGCTTAGGCTATCCTTTGTTTTTAGGTATTGGAAATTATATTTAAACTAGCTGTGACAGGTCAAATCCATGTATGTGGTCCTTGAGTTGCACTTAGGTAGTGACAATTCTGCATCTTTGAACGCTCCAGCATAAATGCATCTTTGACTGTTTCGGGGTGAAAAGAAAGTCGAGAATCAGGGGGCCATGATTGATAGGTTGTTTAATTACCTCCCAAAACTAGCTACCTCTCCCACCATAGTTTCTCCTGACTGACTCTGATGCCTTTGTACAACGTTGAAGGACCTGGTCATATATGAGGATTTATGAGTTAGATAATAGTCTCAGTGTAATGGCACTTTATTGGCTAGTTGAAAAACAGACACATCAAAACCACTTTGGCTGCCTCTTTTTTTGGCTTCTCCCTTTTCCTTCCTCAGTTGTGTCTCTACAGCTGTATATATGGAAACTAATGCTCCTCGTGTACTTTCTGCTGGGCCTGGCTCTGAGGTTATCCCACTTCCTGTTGCCTCCCCAGGGCTGCACTAACCACCCTCTCAGATGCTCCCCCACAAATAAACTGTTTTGTTCCGTTTATTTCAGTGTAAACATAAATTAAGAGCTTCCCAGGAAAGAGAGCTTAAGTAGGAGCCATACTGCTTCCCTAGGGAGACTTAGGCATTTCCAGAGCTCAGTACTTTCTGCCACCTTCCCCCACAATTAAGTGGTGGTCCTTGTCTCAAGGATTTGGACTTCCATCATGCTGTATGGTTCATTTGTTGTCTTTGTGTCTTGTTCTGATACTTTGTGGCTGTACAACTTTTAACCTTGTTGTAAATATTCTATTTTTCTAGCTGGAAATGTTCATAATGGTTCAGTTCATAGCTGTTATCATGAAGGAGAAAACTGGGAATGAATATTTCAAAGCAGCATATAGAGTCTCACAAGAGCTGTTTTATTATTATTATTATTATTATTTTTTCAATCTGAGCTGGGAATAATGAAACTGAGTGTGTGTCATGAGAAGGGCTGATCATGTGAAAAGTATCTCAGACTTCAGAAACCTTTATCTGAAATTCAGATGCAGAGATGAGTATTGTTTGGAAAACTTCTAAAAAATATAACTAAGTTGTGTTATACTCCAGAGTTTGTAATGCTGTTATAGGGAATAGAACTCCTGTACAATTGCCATTTTTTTCCTAAAAATTAAATCATGAGTACTTATTTGTCCAGATGTGGTTGCCCGCTTTATTTCTCTAATAGTTTAGTACTGCTGTGGTCCTTCAGTTCTTTACAAGTAAGTGCTTTTTATATGTAATGTGCTTGTTTCCTAGATTTAAACGATGAGAATTTATTCATGGCTTCTTCATTTTGTAAGACTGGTGAGACAGGCTGATTCCTGTTACCAATGCTTGCCTAGAAAGTGAGAGTGGTAGGTGAGGATGGTTCTTTTTATAATGTCCAAACAGAGTGCTGGTGATAGGTAGTGTACAGAGTGTAGTGAGCTCCATTTTGGCCATGTAATGTGAGCTATTTACTGCATTCTAGTAATTATCAGTTTTCAAAGGACTTGGGATGCTCATTTCTGTTCTTCTGAAGTGCATCACAGAAGCACCACAAATGCTACATGATTTTGTTGCCCTGTTTGTGCACTGTTATTGACAAAGTGATCCCAGACTTCTATTTTGTTCTTTGTGATTAGTTAATAATTCTTTATGTAAGATTAAGCTCCTAGTAAAAATTGTTTTAACTAGTAAGTAACTCCAGAGGAGGACATGCGGCAACTCTCCAAATTGCTGCACTATCCTGAAGCTGGTCACCAGCTGAGTCATTGGTTACCTCTGGAGCCATCTTTTAGAGAAGGATAGATTTTGCACTTATTTGGGGGAGGTGACGCCTCAGTGTGGGAACAGGAGGTACAATAGGGCTGCATATGCCCAAGCTGATTACAGACTGCATTTTTCTCCCTCCTGAAGTAAGCACTTCTGAGTAGGCTAGGAAAGGCAGTAAGGCCTGCTTTCAGGCAGAATGAAAAATCTCCCTGTGGGATGGTTTAGTAGGGTATGAAATGAAGGTGGCTGGGTGCAGCACATATTTTTGCCAGCAGCCAGAGTAGCACCATCTTCTGCACTCACTGAAATATGAGCCTGAAGAAGCAACAGATTGAAGTCCTCATTTCATTTATGGTCTAGTAAACCCAGCCGTGATACTGTTGACCTTGTCTGCAATCAAGAAGGCAGGCCAGGATAGCGTAATGAGCATATTGATCCCACCAAAGCAATGAGTTTCTTATTTAGCTGCTTCTATGTCTTAAGGCTGAATTGGTCAGGCTTTTGCTTCTAATCACATCTATACTGAGATAAAAGCAAACAATAAACTATTGTATGACTTCAGTGGAACTGACCTGGAGCTAAGTGCTTTAAAAAGTCTTTATTTGTGCCAAATCACCAGTTTCTCAACTGCCTATGTTGCTGTTCTTCATGAACATTTAACTTTCTTAGTAGTGGCAGTGACCTATCTGGGGAAAGCCTTTTGTAGTTCTGAACAGTACTGTCCTGCTCCATTATGACTTTGGGAGGGCATTAAAAATTGGAGATTCTTAAGGAATTTTTGCACACACTTACTTGATGTCAGGTGAGTCCATGCTTAGTGACTTAAGTCAGCCATACATATATCATATGTATTTCCTATGTTTTCCTGGTTTCTTACATGACATGTCACAGAAAAGCTGAACAGGGATTTCCTACCATTATCTTTTTTTTTGCAAAGCTTAATCCATTCTATTTTTATAGCCTTACCATCAGTCTTTGCTTTAAAGCCAGTATGTAAAGATGCCATTGGAATCTGGGAAAGGTTGTCCATAGAATCCTCTGGCTACAAGCAGATTCAGGAGGCTTGTACCCTTCAGGATAGGTGTTTTGATGATCTGATGGGCAAGGTAGATTCTGTAATGTAACTGTATCTTCAAATTTAACTAAACCATTAGGGTGAAATGCATTCAGGAGTTCCTGCCATGGATTAGTTAAGCCATGAGCAAGTATGACCAGCAGTAGTTTGAGTGAAAGGAGTTCATAAGCTCATATCAGCTCCTATCGCTAGACTGATCTGTTCTTATGATTAGGAAAAGGGCAGGTTTACCCAAAGGCACAGCAGGAGGGACAGTGACGGCAGACTCTGTCGTGGCTCTGGAGGAACAACATCTTTCCAAGAAAGCACAGTGATCCTCCACAGAGATCTCACCATAGAGAGAGAAAAGAGGGTCTATCCCTGCACTTTTTTCTTACTTGTCACTTCATGGCTCTAAATGGTACCCATCTGGTACTGATGATTTAGTATCCAGAGCTTGGTTGAAAGATTCAAGATCCCCGTTGCTGCAGAAACTTTATGGTTTTTTTGGAAGTTGTTCTCAGCTTGGTAGTACCAGTTTGCTTTCTCAGAAGGCTGTGGCAGACCAAAAACTTCTATGTCTGTTTTTGGGAGACTTATGAAATGACCAGCACTGTCAGTTTATCATCAATAGACTTGTGTTACCAAAGTCAGAATCAACCCTGGCTTCTCATTCTGTCTTCTACTGCCACTGGTTCCTGTGGTGGCATTAGGGTCTTCACCAGATAGATGAGATGAATGTGAAGAACACCAGGTTATTCTTGTCTCATGGCTTTCTTGGGGCTAAGGTTCTTGTAGTGTAAGAGCTTGAAATCAGAAGAACTTGGGCTAATGAGGTTGGGAAGCATGCTCTCTTTATCTTTCACCTCATGTATCCATCTGTAGAGTAAGATGGCTTTTATTTCGGTCTACCTAGTATTATATTTTGTTAATTTGGGCACTTGAGTTTGTTGAGGACCAAGTAGCTGCACATCTACTCTTACATTGCTCAGTTTTGTAAGGGAAGTTAAGTGATGTCCTGAAGTGGTTACTGGGATATTAACCTCTTTGCTCACTCTGATATCACACACTGCGTTGAACAAGTTTATACTTTGTGGGTGATAATTTACTTACTCAGTAAAATTAGGATTATAAAGGCAGCCCAATTTGCACCAGGATTCCCATTCTATGATGTTAGCCTTGAAGATGGCCTTACTAACTTTTCTGCCTTCAGAGCTGAAGGATTATTCTGAGTCTGATTTTGGTATAAGATGATGAGGTAAGCTCAGCTATAATCTTTGCTTCAATAAAGAAAGCAATGGTTTATCTAGAAAGAGGACAACCAAGATGGTGAAAGGTCTTGAGGGCAAGAGTGTTGAGGAGAAGCTGAGATTGCTTGGAATGTTGATCCTGGAGATGGCTGAGGAGTGGCCTTATTGCAGTCTACAACTTCCTCAAAGAGGGCAGTGGACAGGGATGTGCTGATTGCCTCTCTCTGGTGACCAGTGATAGGATACAAGGAAGTGGAATGAAGCAGCATCAGGAGAGGTTCAGGTGGGATGCTAGGAAAAGTTTCTTCACAGAGAGGGAGCTGAAGGATTATTCTGAGTCTGATTTTGGTATAAGATGATGAGGTAAGCTCAGCTATAATCTTTGCTTCAATAAAGAAAGCAATGGTTTATCTAGAAAGAGGACAACCAAGATGGTGAAAGGTCTTGAGGGCAAGAGTGTTGAGGAGAAGCTGAGATTGCTTGGAATGTTGATCCTGGAGATGGCTGAGGAGTGGCCTTATTGCAGTCTACAACTTCCTCAAAGAGGGCAGTGGACAGGGATGTGCTGATTGCCTCTCTCTGGTGACCAGTGATAGGATACAAGGAAGTGGAATGAAGCAGCATCAGGAGAGGTTCAGGTGGGATGCTAGGAAAAGTTTCTTCACAGAGNAGAAAGTGGAATGAAGCAGCATCAGGAGAGGTTCAGGTGGGATGCTAGGAAAAGTTTCTTCACAGAGAGGGTGATCAGTCACTGTAACAAGCTCCCCAGGGAACTGAGCCCAGCACATCCTGTCAGAATTCAAGGAACGTTAGTATGATCCCTTACATCATACGATTTAGTCCTAAGGTAGTTGTGTGAGGAGCAGGAGTTGGACTCAGTGATCCTTATGGGTTCCTTCTAACTTAAGTTATTCTCTGACTCTATGTATGTACCTTGAAATTAATCCACTTTTGAAGAGTTTTATTGACAATAAAGCCTTCAGGCTTCAGTACAAGTATAGAAGGTCTCTGCAGAGAAGTGTTCACATGAGTGACAGGCTTTTTCTGGTTACCTGGAGTGCAGAGAGTGCCTCAGAGGAAGGCATTCACACATTTGGCTGAGCTAGTGTGACCAACTGGCTGGTGCAAACTGCATCTCATGAAGTAGACAAGAGCCCCAACATGTGAAATAGTTTGTCCCCTCTTGTTAGGTCCTTTTCTGTAATAACATAGAGATACAACCTTTCACTGTTAAAATAAAGTTCTTTTAAAAAGGGAAATAAACCCTAATGTAAGAACAGAAAGAGTAAGAAGGAAAAATGGGAGACTTGAATTTCAGTGGCAAAGTTTCCTTGCATTAGAAATGTCTGTAAATATGCTTCTTCATGAAACCAGGAGATGAGTTTTTTTATTATATCAGTAGAGTAATGTGCTGTGCAATTTTTTCCCCACTGTTTGTGTCCCTTCATAACTTCAGATTGTCGCCTTTTAATTGTAGAGTACGTACTTTGCAGTACAGCTTTTTTTTCTCCCAGGAACAAGACCAGAATTACAGTGACACTTTAGGAACTGAGCTTATTCATGCTATGCAAAATCATGAAAAATTTGTTTATGCTACTGTGCTATCACTTGCGTCTTAGCTTCAGTACTTAGAGAGAACAACAAATTCTTTGGTGATATTTTGTAAAAGAGAGTGCCGGTCACTCTTCGAGAGTATTTTAAGACAAACCTGGAATACATGGGAGTTTACCAGAGCCAAAAAGCCTGAGACTATCTCTCTAGCCTTTGTCTTAGTCTTAAATAGTGTCATTGGAAAAAAAGTCTCTGGCTGAACTGTTGCTGTTAGACTGCACTCTGAAGCTTGGCTTTCTTTTGGGAGGGTGGGAAGCTCAGTCAACAGTGACTTCTCTATGGGGATTAGAGGAGGAAGAGGCAGGCTGTTCCTGCAGAGTCTTGGAAACTGTTGGTGTCTCCTGATACAATTCCAGTCTTCAGCAAACTGCAGAGGCAAAACATGTTTTTGTGGATTCTAGCAGCAAGAGAAGGCACTGTGGAAACTTGGTATCTTAGTTTCTTCTGCTCTTCCCGTAGTAACAATAGTGGCACTAGGTGGCTTATCCTGAACCTACCATTGCCACAGCGTGAGGCATGTTTTGCTCTTTGTCGATCTCTTTACTCTCTCTGCAGAGGGAAATGGCAGCCTTGCTGAAGTTGGTAATTGCAGAGGATATGCTTTTAATCCTATGCTCATGTGACTCCACATCTTTGTCCTGCCTATGTATTTATTTTATCGAGCGGTGGTGGAGTTTCACAGTGGAATGGGTGCTACGACTACTTGTTTTATCTAGGAAGTACATTTTCCAAATGTGGAAGAGGGCCAGCAAGATATTTCTGGGTAAACTTCTGACTGTTGAGCAGATCTTTGTGCTAAGCCCTGCGTGAAATCTGTAAGGCTTGATTCAGTTGCCAGAACATGGATATTACATAGCTCCTGATGCCCTTAAGTACCAGAGAAATCTGTCTAGGGCTTGTAGATATGACTCAGAACATGTGAAGCTTGAGGAATTACGGAGCAACAGTGGAGACTTCCTAGGAGACCCTAAGTCAGCCACCCAAGTGGCTTTAGAATGCATGTTTAACAATGGAATGGAGTCAATAGGGATACCCTGAAGAACTTACTGTCCTAATAAATAAGGCAGACACAAGGGAAAGGAATGTGAAGCTCCAGCAGCATGCTTAGAGCTAGCTGAGGTCAAAAGGTTTCCCATATATATTTGAAAAAGTGGACAGAATGAGTAACTGGGTGGGAAAGATGGAGCTTTAAAGAGCAAGCAATTTGCAAGAGAATTGTGTGGGAGAGGAGGACAAAGTCAGAGGAGCCAAAATACCAGGAAAGGGCCTCTGAGGGGCCAAGGAAGGGAATGGCCAGCAGCGAAAGAAGCAGGAGCTAGTCAAAACAAAATGTGCTGCTTCCTGACTGGGGCTGGGAGGTTGCAGACCAGCAGCTGCTGCAGGCCCATTGCTTCTCTGCCTTGGGCATGAGCTGCTAAGTTTTCTGTACTTCACCGAACCTGAGATTGTGTTTTGAAATAATGTATTAAAGTCATCAGAAGTTTATCCTGGTCAAAATGCTTTGCTAATGTTTATACTTAAAATCTCCACCTTCTCCTTTTCCCTCTACTACAGCCATTCCTGTCTGGGGAGCAAGAGAGCAAAATGTAGATTCAGCCCCTTGTCTTTGGAGTGAACCAACCCTTTAACTCTCTGCTGTTTTGTTTCCCATTCAATGTCTGGCCACGGACTCTAGAAGAGTGAGCAGGCAGTGCTTACTCTTCTGCCATTTCCTCCCTTCCAATCCTCCCCCCTGCCCCAGCTCATTAACTTCCCATTATAAGCTACATGAGCTTTTGCACAGCTCTGTTTATAGGAAGATCTTGTCAAGCAGTCCAGCTCCCAGAGCCAGCATCAATGTCAGGCAGGTGACAAAAGGCCAAGGCCAGAATTCAAGGAAAGAAACATGGCAAAGAAGTTCTCCTACTTTTATTTCAGGCACTAGGGAACTGGTTAATTCCTTGAAAAACTTTCTCTGCCAATACCCTGTTTTGTGGTGTTTAAAAAAAATTGCTTAAGTTGCCCTGATGATTATTAAGTCTATTTCTTAATGCTGGAAGCAGGAATTGCGTTAATGCCGACTTCTGTTTTACACTCATCTTCGTGTAGCATCCTTTTTGCAACTCTTTCCAAACTAGAGAACATGTTTATAGAGAGTGAAACAGTAAAATCGGATTTGAAACGGGAAGCTGGCTTCAATCTGACTTGTATAGAGCAGAACACATCTAGCATGTATGTAATAGGTTATGAATATTTTAGAAACTAAGGAAAAAATAGTTCTATTGTGGTTTTCTGCAAAGTGGCAAGCTGTCAGTAAGCTAAAATGTTATGGGAGGTTGTCCATGTAGATGGAGTTGCTGAAGAGAAGTCTACTGTGTAACCCCATGGGGATATTGCAGAATACATACAAGAATATTTGAAAAGAAGCTGATGCTTGAAAGAGGCAAGATTTTCTCTAGCTGACTGGAACAATGAATAAAGGGATTAAAAAGGAGAAAGGAGAATGAAGTTGTTTTTTTTTCCAGGATCCGGTGGAAGAAGTAGATTGAACCTGCTATGCTTGTGTCAATTCTATGTGAAAGCAAGTAGTAGAGTTCTGTGTGAACTACAGCTTGTGGGCACTAAAGAGTTTTTTATTTTCTATATAATACCTTCCTAATATTTTTGTTCCCCTCTTTCCCACACAGGCAGAATATATTTGTTTAAGTTTGATTCTGAGCAAGTGAAAATTGCCCCTTGAGGAATATTATTATTTGTTCATCCCTCGATAGTGTACTGGATTTAACATATATTATTTAGCTAGAAATTACCTGGTAGAGACAAGTGTTGGACCTTACCTGAATGCTTAAAGATGCAGTAAGGTGAACTCAGTGTTTGCTGTGTTTTCAGAGCTATATGGTTTTGATGTCCTTATCGATGACACTCTGAAGCCCTGGCTGTTGGAAGTGAACCTGTCCCCATCATTGGCCTGGTGAGTGATTCCCAACTTAATAAGAGGCAGAAATTGTTGCTAGAGATGGTTATCCTTGTAACTTGTGGTCCTAGAAGGGCTTGATTTCATGATGCCTGCAGAATTTGTTCCACAGCTGATTGGCACATAGGTTACTCCTTTGCTTTTTTCCTTTGGATAAACAAACATTGCAGCAATAGATTTTGAAAGAGCCCAGTTGGGATTCCATTTACTTTTTAATTGTTTCTCTTCTGTCATCATTGTTAACGCTTCATAATCTGTCATCATAGATACATTTTGGAGCTCTGTCAGACTATTGTGTTGGATTTCAATCTTCTTGGCTGATAGAAGCTTTAAGAATTTGGAGTCTAAGCAGAGTTCAATCAGTTTCACTTTACTTGAGTATGTAGAGGAGATCTTGGGCTCAGTCTAGTACTCTAGTCAGATAAATTCTAAAGAGAGAGTGTTGACTTGGCCCTTATGCTGACCCTCATGCTCTAATGGAAATTGAGGTTTTATTTTTGTAGATCTCTCAGCTATGAGAGATATGTGGAAGAGGCTTTGTTAAGTGTGGTTTTTAAGAATTCTACAACAACAACTTTTGTCTACTTCATGAAATGTAACATATACATTCAAAGAAAAAGTTTCTAGCCCTAAGGAAAGTTTAAACAAAGCTGTATGTGTCTGCATTAGGACACTAAAAGCTGTGGAAAAAGGATGAACAAGTTAATCCATTGCTCTTTACCTATGTATGTGAAAATCACCTAGTTTTCTTCTTGTTTTTGTCTGTTTTAAGAAGGCAAAGAAACTATATTGGGAGATATACTGAATACTGATGCATTCCTCTCATTTAATGCCAGAAAAATAATTCCTATTATCCTCTGTTGCATGTGGGGACAGTGATTCCCCCTTGGACCTGAAGATCAAAGCTAGCATGCTCTCAGATATGTTCACTCTTGTAGGTGAGTGAAACAAAAAAAAATCCTTCAATCTTTCCTTCATTTAAAACCAGTAAAAGGTAGGTTTATGAGCTGCATGTTACTAGATGAGTATAATAGAGGTGAACTCTAGTAAAGGAGAGCAGCTGTATTTAGCACTGAGGAGTGATACATGGACATTTCAACTTCAGAATAATCGTCTGTTTGTGATGTTTAGGTGGTTTTAAGAGTCCTTAATTTGGTATTTGAAGACACTGCACTCTCTTCAAGTTTCAGAGTTAGTATTCATGCATTTTTTAGGTTGAATGTGTGGGTTTTGGTTGGGTTAGTAGAATTGGAGTACTGTCTAGAGCACAGTGTTCCTTGCATCTCAGTTTAGTTGCTTCATGCAATTTGCCCCAATAGTGAAAGAAATAGAACTGTCGTCAGGTACCCTGCTCAGCTGTTTAAAAAACCGAGTCTATCTCTGTGCTGCTGTTCAGTAACCCATTTATTGATTTAAGTACTTGGTCTTGAAGCAAGTTTTTATTCAAAAAATGTAATGCATTTACAGTTTAGGATTAAGCGAAGTAAGGTATAAAAAAGAAAAGGATCCTTATTGGTCCTTAGGCAGGGACAAGAAGGTCATGTATAGACTAAGATTGTAAACAGGAATGCTAGATTTATATTTCAGGGTTTGTCTGTCTTAAAGTTCTCATGTGGCTCTTGGTGCCCATAGGCTTTGTATGCCAGGATCCAAGCCAGCGGTCAAGCCGGAACGTTTATCATTCATCTGAATCTGTCAGAAGAAACCCATATCAGAAGCTGCAGGTAAGTGACTTTTACAAACCCTGGCTGAGGAGTATTTCTCACTGAATTTGACTCACAGGTGAGAGAGGCAGTGAGCAAGATTATCTGGATTTCTAGCATAACTACAGAAGATGAAATTTTTAACTGTGGGGGTCGTGAGGCAGTGAAACGTGTTGCCCAAAGAGTTTGTGGCCTCCGTATTCCTGGAAGCGTTCAAGACTAGGCTGGTTGGGGCTTTGAGAATAATGGTCTAGTGGAAGCTTTGCTGCCCACGGCAGGGGAGTTGGATGTAGATGACCTTTAAGGTCCTTCCAACCCAAACCACTCTATGGTTCTCAGAGACTCAGGGGATACACCTGAGTTCTGGGATGTTCAACCACTTGGATTTTGTTGTGGACAGTGAACTTCCAGAACCCTAGAGCTTTATGAATGTGTCCAAGACCTCTTTCAAGGTGAACAACTTCTTGCATTTGAAGTTTAAGGCTTCTTTCCCATTCTCTTTTGGAATCTCACTTTCTTCCCCATGGATTGTTGAACTGAGGCCTCATGTGGCTTGCTGTGACTGCCCCTTGCCTTTTCTGTTGAGGTAGTGCTTTCTCAGCACTGTAACGTTGAGGGAAGTTGTTCTCTATCTTTTTGTCTCTGAAATGGATTCCATAAATATCTGTGGAAATGGAGCATTCACAAAAGGCAGGGAGATCTGTTACGTCACTTGGACTTTCAACTCATTTCTCCTCAGGCAAATAGGCAGATGGTGTTCTCTGATATCTCTGCAGCTGATGGTGCTGTGGTGGACATGTGGTGGACATGGCTATGTAGCTCACATTCAGTGAGGAAATGACAAGTCATTTTTGTTCAGTGGCAGTGTACCAAGACACTGCCAATTTTGGTATAGGGGAAACTCACAGAAATGGCAATATTTTGTCTCTTGTAAAACTCAGAGCCTTTAGTCACTGTGAGAGAGGTGTATAGCTGGTAAAATGGGATTTGGGTATCTTTAGGATACTTGTCTGAGTCTGAAACTTCTAAGACAAATATAATAGTTCTTTAAATACAAATCCCTCTGCATAGGTGCTCTTTCTAGGAGACAAACAGTACATGAGATAAATTAGGAACCATTCCAATAAAAGTACCTGTCTTTCTTAGAGTAAGGTGATCAGATCCTGATGATTTGACAAAATTATACAAGACAGTCTCAGAAGATGATGCTGTTGTAAAGCATTGACTTTTAAGGATACTTTCAACTTTGTTTTGCTTAACAAATACCCACAAGGAGATGTAAGGCTGGCCAGTTGAAAAGTGCAAAGGTTCATATGACAGTGCCCTGGTTATGAGATAGGATTAGGGTGGTTCCCCTAACATATGTTTAACAGGAACAGGTTTGTCAGTGATAAAGTTTTACAGCATTTTTTTCTTAAGTACCTAAGTGGAAATCCCATGGCTAAATAGGTGTTTAGGTCTTTCCATGGTCCCAGAATGTTTTAGCTTCTTCTTTGATGAATACATTTTATCTAGGATTTTTGGATTTTTGATACCTGTTCCAACTCTCTGTTGCAAAGGGTATATGTGATATCTTTTGTTTTTTCCTCCTTCCTTCATGATGTCTTAAGTTTTGATCATTCACATAGGCTGGTTTTAATCATTGTAAAAGTTGCTGCTTGGAAAAGAACTGTTGGTACCAATGCTCTTGAGTATTCTCTTGAATAACTGTCTCGAGATGGTTACTCTTTTTTCTGGGTTTCACCAGACTGGACTGCAAGTTTCTTGTTCAATTTCTTTGGTTTGACTCCTTGAGTGTTTCTTCCTCTAGGGAAATGGACAACTTAGCTGCTTCCTTTGTAACTTCTTGTTGATTTGGGTTGGAGCTCTTTCAATTAATCATAGGCAATGAAGGGACCTTGATCTGTTTTGAATAGATCAGCTGTAGAGAAGAACTTGTCCGTAGTACAACTAGAAATGATAGATAAGTTTCCTGAGAATCCTTTCTTAAACCATTTGCTCCTCTTGGGTGTTGGAGAGAAGGAAGACAGCTTGAATACCACTGAAGGCAAGAAAAATCTAAGCACCAATGATGATTGTTTTCTTTTGAACCTGTCCCTGCCCTTAAACTGGTTTTACTTGTAGACCTGATACCAGATAAGTAATACGCTTTTTGACATTGTGATGTTTCTACACCTGTGCTAGAATGTTAAATAGTATCTTGTTTCTCCACAAGAACTGGAATACTGTTGAGATACTTAAATGAAATTACTTGCAAAACTATGGGATTTTTACTTTTTTCCCCCCCCTTCTGTTCTATGAACAATTTTACTTGACAGCATCTGTTTCTCCTTGATGCATACCTGTTAAATATTTTTATAGGGGTGACTATTGTTTTGCACAAATAGGAATTTTGGTCATCACTGTTGAGTTTGGTGTGCTTTTGAAAACCGTATGTCCAGATGCATTCTGCACAGTTGAGCACATCTGTGGTCAGAATGAGTGCTGTGTTTGAAATGGGAACAAGATACATTTCTGCAGGATATGAGGAAGATCAGAACTGAGACAATATGAGTGGTTAGCTTTATCTCTGGACTTCAGTTATCAAAGAATCATAGAATGGTTTGGATTGGAAAGTACCTTAAAGATTATCAAATTCCAGCCCCACTGCAATGGACAGTCAACCAGATTGTTCTAAGCCCCATCCAGCTGTCTTTGAATAGTTCCAGGGTTGGGGCATCCACAACTTCTCTGACCAACCTGTTCCAGTGCCTTACCACCCTTTGCTTATACTGTTTTGTTTGGGGTACTTGCCAGTCCTCAGCAACTTGGACAGAGGTCATAGTGTCTTGGAGAGCACAAGATTTTTATTCTCTTTGCGTGTCTCTTGCAGCGTCCTGGGTCTGCCCAGTCACAAACAGCAAACAGCAGATTGGTAAGTACCCTTCAGCTCCCATCACCTGAATAAGGGCTACAGTTTCAGATGGTACTGTGTACAATGCTTTTGGCATAAGTAGTCTCCAAATATATTTTACACTTAGAGTAGCCTGGGACAAGAGGGGGTGGGGGGGGCAGGGTGAAAGGGAAGACAGCATGAGGAGATGGCACTAGCATGTTTCCATGTAGCAAAAGCAAATGTTGAAAAAATATTTACATCACTTCTAGCAGCTTAAAATAAAAAAGTAGGTGAAGCGTGCTGAGAGTCAAGGTCAGCTGGATCAAATCCCTCAACGTTTTTAAGACTGCACGTCTGAATGTTGAGGTTAGCACAGGAGAATCTATGCAGACAAAATACAGGTGGCCCTACAGAAGAAGTAACCACTTTTTGTGAGATAGTCTTCTGAAGGACACCGCAAAAAATTGAGAGTGAACTGGGTCAAAATAGATGCAGAGGAAAGAAGGATTTCTTAAAGTTAATGGAAAAAGATGGGACTGTTGTTGACCGTGAGACAGATCTACCTTGATGCAAGCCACATAGACAAATTGATATTAGTTTACAATTCTAAGCACATGGCCATGTGGGGACGTGTTAGGCATTATTTTGCTTCTGGGCTTCCTGCACAAATGTAGGGGGAATTATTCTCTCTCTTCTTTTTTTTTTCTTTTTTTCTTTTTTTTAATGGGATTTCCCCATCAGGAAGGGAAGGTCTTGAGAACTTAATTCAGTCTATTCACTGCTGTTTGTCATTCTGAGTAAGTTTAGCTGAGGCTCAGAGGAAAGAGTCTTACTGAATAACAAGGTTTTGTAGAGAATAGGAGGTATCTTTGTGCCAACTGCTGTCAGTGCTTATTAAATTAGAATCATGATTTGGGAACCAAGGATACTTGCAGAATTTGGAGATATACCAGGTGGCTGGATTTATCTAGACTTTTATAGATAAGCTGGGTCAAAGAGGAAACAAGATCTTGGTGAAGTTGGAGACATTTCTGTGCTACAGCCAGAGGGTATTCTGTAGTGAAACATGGAAAAAACTTTGTGCAGGAAGTCCAGCAAAGATAGAGTTTTCTCTAGCATTTTGACAGCAATGTGGTTTTGTTCTTAGGGAGGAGTCAGAGCTGCCAATCTGTAGACATATGTTTACTGTTTGTAATCAGTGAAATCATCTCTGTTATGTTGAGACAATGGAGATGATTTCATTGAAGTGTTTCCTTAGTAAAGCAGATCATTTAATAGGATGAAGAATTTCCTGTAATATTTTCTTTGAGCAGCAGTTCTCCCTTGATGATGGATTGTTATGGTAGTTCCAGGAAAGGGTTTTTAAGAGAAGGTTATCTACCAGATTTTAGAGAAAGTTGTTAAGCAAAGTTTTTGAGCTGTGGATTTGAAGTGGAAGAAAGGTTAGAAAGAAAGACTAAAATCTTTCAACTTAGTGCCATCCACAGCATCAAGCAAACCTGTTTTATTGCTGGCATTTTTATTTATTCTGCACATGTTTGTGTCTCCTGCCTTCTCATCCAGATTGTCTTGTTTTCTCTTCTCTTTTTAATCAGTTTTAGTTAGGCTTAACAAAATGTTTCAGCTGGTACCTGTTATGTCTGTTTTATCTTTGGATTCTTCTGTGCCAATCACTGCAGCGTAACCTATTCCAGTGCAATGCCTGTTGCTTTTGCTGTTGCTTCATCTACAGATTCTGAATAGCCACTTGCCATTTCTAATAAAACAGAGAGAATGGAATTCAATTCCAATAGTCTTTACAAATAAAGATGCATCCTGATCTTATCATGGATTTTTTTTTTGTATCTGAGCAGTATGGGATATTCCCCTGGACTTACCCACCTTAAGGTTTCTGTCATGTTTTTCTCTTCTTTCTAGATTAAGGCTCTCTGTGCATTCTTTCCTCAGGATAGAGCTAAAAGAAACTTTGAATTTAGTATGAATGCTTGAGACCTTCTCAGTAGATTCTTTTAATGCTGTTTTTACAGAGGTAGTTAATCTAAACTGAGACTAAGACCATCTTAAATGTACTTGAGAACAAGTTCAAAGATTTCTGTCTTGCTTGGATTTTAAAATTTTATAAACCTGATGATTTGAAGACATTTTGAATTCCTGTCCTTTTGTTAGAGTTGGCCAGGACTGCCCATCAGGTTAAAAATAAGCTTAATGACACTGTCTGCAAATTACTGCTTTTCTTATTTTAAAACATTTGCATATTTATGCAAATTTGCATGATGTAACTGTGTACATCTGCAAGATGTGTCTGTTAAGTGAGAGAAGTAACAAGTTGACATTCAGCAGTATAGTGACAAAAGAATAACAGGTGGTGCACTTTCCCCTGCAACATTTATCTCACCAGGGAATTACAGTTCTGTTGTTCCAGTGTAGCAACAGCTAGAATAGAGAATCATGGTTCTGGTACCATTGATGTGTGAATCCAAGTGTATTTGGGTCCTGTGAACGCTGACTCCAGTGGCCCTTGGGTGAGGATTTTCCTGTATGACATTCTGATTTTGCTGCTTTTGATATATCCCCTGTTTTTCCAGAGGGGTCCTCAGGTGTAAATACTGGCAGTAGTGCCTGAACTGTGTCTCCTGTGCTAAAATCTAAGCATCTGAATACTCACACTTAGTGACATCTGGGGTGTGGACTCTTCGGCAACTGGGGTGTGGAATTGTGAATTCTGGCTGTATTGCACTGGAGTGTAGGTCCTCCTGGGAATGGGGTCCTGGAATTTGAATGTAATTTTTTTAATACGAAAATTGAGAGAGGAAAAAAAAATCGGGATTCACACTGTCTCTACAGCGTACCCGTCCTCTGTCTGCCAGCGATGCTGAAGTAAAAAGCTCAATGCCCTTAGGCAGGGAAAAGACAACGGGAAGGCACAGCAACTCTGTGATAGGCCTTAGCATGGAGGAGGTAAGGAGGCTAATAAATAGTTTTTATTTACCTTGGCTTTCATGCAGTATGTGGGGTTATTTGCTCAACAAAGAGCAAGTGCATGTAAATGAAAAATGTGACAGAAGAAGTATAATTTTGAAACAGAATTTGAATTTTACTGCTGGTATTGCCCTTGCTCTCAATCACGCCAGGCAGAGATGCGCTTGAAGCAGTGATAAACTCCTTCAGAATTTAAATACAAGACAAATTCCTTAAGGATATCATTATCTGCCCAGTCCATTTGCAGGACTGAATAGTTCTGTTTTCTGAAATTCAGAGCTTTTTGGAAGGTTTATTTTTCATTGTTATCTATTTTGTTGTCTATTTTCTTTTCTTTCTTTTTTTTTCTCTTTTAATTAGATCAAAGTTCTTCGACGAATGAGAGAGGAAAATGAACGGAAAGGAGGCTTTGTGCGGATATTCCCTACCCCATTAACATGGGACCTTTATGGGTAAGAATAAAAATCTGATAGGATGGCATTGATGCTCCTTTTTGAGCGATATTCTGTTAGATATGTGTAGATCAGCCATCTTGGCATTCAAAAAGGTGAAAGTTTTGGCAGAGTTTATGCTAGTGTTGAATATTCTTTTTTCTGATCCCTTGTTTTTATCAGCTGCTGCTTTGCTTAACTGCACGCTGTCGAAAGCTTTTGGACATTACTTCTGGTGTTGCTTTTCTGTTAGAATAAATGTGTCTTCCTTTCAGATTTTTGCTATCTACTTTTGCATCCTCAAGCTGCATACTGTGTGCTCTTGTCATTAGGACATAAAAACCATATAGGACTCACTCATTCTGTAAGTTATACTATATTACACTTTTTCTAAGTTTATTTTTCCAGTCTAATGTTTTCTCCATCTCTTGCATCACCAGGAACTTCAGCTGAGGAATGATAACTCTCTTCCTTTTGTCTTTTCTGTTGTGGTGCAGCATGTTGTCTGAATCCACTTCTGGGATGTTTTTTATAGGTCATTTATTTCTTTATTGTGCTTCCTTTCATTGTGTAGAGTTCTGTCATGATAATACTGTTTTGTTTGTTTGTTTGTTTTTCTAGATCTTTTTTAGAGCACAAGACATCAATGAACTACATGCTGGCTACACATCTGTTTAAGGACAGGTAGGAAGCTTCTCTGGGAGAGAGGTAAAGTGCACAAACAGTACAAAAAGGATTGATTCCTCAGTTACCCAATGTTATAGACACAAGTCTGGGATTTATAGGGGTGGTGATAGTTGTGCGTCTCTTCTGTAGTGTGCCAACGACTGTTGCTCATATATTTGAGTTGCTCATCTGAAACCACGGGCAAAAAGGACAATACTCAAAAGGCATGGGAATCATTGGAATGCTAATATTACTGTAGACATGAAAAAACTTCAAGCCCTTAGGTTTCTCTATGAAGGGATTAGAGGTCGTCCTGGCTTACCTTTTGTTTCAAATTTCAAATCGCATTAAAGCTTGTCTTCATGTAAAGTGAGCCCTGAAATTGATTTCTCCAGTGTTTTAGTATCCCTATGTCTTGACCTCTGCAATCATGATTTGATAATTCTTTTTCTAGGTTGTGGTTGGGTGGGAATGACAGTTCATGCCACTAGCTGAGCTTCCACCGAGAGTTGTATACAGTGTCTTTCACTGCATGTTTAATGCCCTTCCTGCTCAACAATTCTTGTGCAAATTTGAGATCCACTATGAATTAACTACCAAGTAAAGACAAGGGGGCTGAGAAAGGAGAATATTTACAGAAGCTCTTCCCACATCAGTGCTGTACAATTTTTTCTCTCTGTGTGTCCAGGGATGTGTCCAAAGAGTAGTTCTAAATGATACCTTCTCCAGCTTAAGCCAGACAAATGCAAGCATCAGTTGTAGTACAGCTGCTCAGGACTCTCTTTTGGAACTTTTTATTTCTCCTTTAAGATAGAACTCACAAGTAATTCTTTTAAGACCATTCTAAACATGGTGTTTCCATTGTACATGTGGAAGACTATGGAGGCTTTTTAATCAAGGCTGATCCAGTATGGAGAGTAATTTTTGACCTTTTTCTCTTTGTAGGGGCAAGATGAAAAGAGAGTTCATCACTGGGAGATCCCGGTAAATAGCTTCCTAATTAAATAATTTGTGCTTTGTAGGATTTATTCTAAAATTAGGTTTCCTTAGCTTCATATTCCAAGTTCTGAGTCAACACCTTTTCTACCTGAAATCCATGAAAATAATTTTAGAAACATAAATACAGTGAGAAAAATATATACCCATACGTGGAGAGGTCATGTTTTCATCGGACCTTGAAATTCTCCTCATAGGCTTCTCACTTTGGTATTCCTGCCGTATTGATAAGCCTCATCATTGAGCTCTCCCAAAAGATCTTGTAATGCACAAGGGTTTTGGACTTCATATACTCATATGTTCACTTTGTAGTTCTAAAAAGATAAATGAAACAATAAGCATTTGCTGTGCTTGTTTACACTTATATCATAGGGAGCACTTTTCTGCATCTTTGTGCACTGGCAGAAAGTTGTTACTTTTGCATGTTTCCCTTAGGGAATCTGGCAGGGCTCCTCGTCCCTTGGCTTAGGTAGAACTTGTAGGAAGTTTGGCATTTTCCACTTTTATTACGTTAGAATTCTTATTTCTAATCAGGGAAGAACAAGCTGTCCACATAAATGTTTCACACAACTGGATTTGTGTCAATGTGCTCTCTTTCCATTCCCCTTCATTGTTTCATATTCTTGCAATTTCCTCTGTTAATTGTGCCTGAGCTGTTGCATGATGGGCAGATGCTGCTCAGTCATGAAAGTGTGACACTAGGTGAGTGTGTCTTGGGGCTTAGAGATGATGTTCTGTGAAGTACATACAAGACTCTCTTCAAACATTTACAGGCTTGAGTAGAGCAGAGTTAGACTGATGGTGAATATCAGGAAAAAATGTTTCTTCAAGAGGTTTGATCTGCTAGGTCTCTTGTATCATCAGGGAAAGAAAGACAAAGGCAGACTGAGGGGTATCTCTGTACTATACTTCCCAGAGCAGGTCTCAATGGAAGGCTGGATCCAAGGCTGGAAGCTGTGGACTCTCATGCTCTCTTTTATGAGAGAAAGCTTGTTTCACTGGAGCTACGGAACCGTCGGCAATATCATGGCAAGGCTACAGCAGCACAGACAAGAGCATCAGGTATGCATGGCTAGAGTTTTAGATGAGCAGCTAGTCAAAAATGAGCAAGCAAAGGACTTTTTAATTAGAAATGTGTGTGAATGGGGTTGTTTGGTTTCAAATATTAATAGTTTTCACTTCATTCTAGTTTTGAGCTTCTTGTTTGTTTGCTGCCTTGACTTTCATTCCTGCCTTTCCACACCCCCATGTATATGATTAAAGGTAATCAGTGCTTACTTGGAGATGAGCTTGTTGTTGCATTTCAGGTAAAGAATTCAACAGCATGTGTACATCTGTAATTCTTGAGCTTTTCAGAGAAAGATGGGACCTTTCAGATTGGTTCTCCTAGACAGCTGTGACTCTTAAGCTGTTGGGAAGAGAAATCTTTATTCTGGCTGATGTTAAGAAAACTTAAAAGGGCACAGAGGTGAATGGTCCCCCACAAGTGATTGTTCCTGCCTTTATCTAAATTCTTTCTACTAGCTGTGTGATACTGACAGCAATAGGAGAGATTGGATGTTATAAGATGATTTTTGCTGCTGTGTTAAGATACATGGTCTTTATTGGCACATATAGAAATGTAGGTTTTATAGCTTTGTTTTATTTGACACATAACATACAAAAGTGTGTTTGTATACATACATCAAGTATGGGTGTATGTATGTGAGTATATATGTAAGAATAAGGATAAAATATAGGAAAATGTCTTTGCCTCTGATTTTGTTTGGGTATTCTCTTTTCATTTGTAAAGTTAAAACAAGAATCTTGGTCTGTAATATTGGGAAAATGGGCTTCTCAAGTGTTTAATGCACAAGAAGAAAGTAAGAATAACATAGAACAGTCATACTTAAGATGCTGTTCTGAAATGGTGGTGTTCTGTCATTCTAGCTGAAAGGAGTTTAGGGGTACACCAATGGGTATAAATAGTAGAACAGTCCCCTCCACTTCCTTTTTTCTTAACCAGAATAAGTGATTTCTCCTCTACTACAGGCACATCAGAGCCAACGAAGCTGTCCCTCAAGTCAGACACAGAAGGTGAGGAGGAAGAGAAGATGGATGCAGATGAAGATGAAGAGGTAGATAGAAGTGTTTGCTCTCTTTCGGACACCCAGGTGAAAAACAAGCCAAAGCTCTCTGACTCAGTGAAAACTACTTATAAGGAGAGGTTACCAAAAAAACATCACAAGAAAACTGGAGATGGAGAAGAGCTGTTTGTGCAAAAACAAGACTCAGAACCTCAGTTTAACTTGCTTCAGATTCTTCAAAAGCAAGGAAACTTGAGGTGAGAGTTTTCTGCATATTACCTCTAGTTTTGACTTGAAGCTAACACTAGGTAAAATATGGAAGATGCAAGTTATGAGTGTGAAGAGATAAGAAGACCCTAGAAAAGGGGCCTGGATTTTTGTCTGTGGACTGCCTTAACATCTTGTTGGCAGAGAAGGGAGACCATTGCAGAGTCTGACAGTTTACTTGAATGCCTGACCTGTTGGGTCAGTGTAAAGCATGACCCTATGGTATCCATTGCTGTTCTTTAATCTGATGATGTAAGCTTTTCTTTGTCAGCTCAGGCTTCTAAAATGCCTCTTTACCATAATGCAGGATGCCTGCTACTGAATTCTAAATTTTTTCTTCTCATCCTTTGTATTTGCCAAGAAGTGGTTATAAACATATGTTAAATTATCCAAGAACAGTTGGATAGGCATATCTCGGTGCTGCCTCTCCATAAAATTGTTTTTCTCATTTTTATACTTTTATTTTTGATGATAGAATTTTTTACCTCTTGTAGTAATCTTTGCTCAAGGTCATTGGCTTCTGAGAGCAAGATTAGGAGGTGATTTGAGAATGACAAATTACTGAAACATCTCATTGCATGTTGTTGAGTATGATGGTGTGGAATAGAGTATGTTCTGATGTGTGACTGTTTCTTGAAAAAAAGAGATGTGCTGGAGGAAATTCTAGAGAAAAACACCAAGCAAGGTCTTAACAAGATGTTTTGAAATATGATCCTCCCCTTGAATGTGGGTAGCAAAACTCTGATTGCAGATGGACAGAAAGTGCAAAAAGAAAGCATGATCATCTATATCTGTGTAGGAAGGCTTTACATCTTCTGGATAAGAAGCAGCATTATGTTTTCTGTGAAAAATGTCCAAAGGTAGAGAAAATGTTTCTTCTTGTTGCTTTCCTAGTTTCCAGGAGAAACTATTGATTATTCGATGGCTGTGGGGAATGTTCTGATGTCTAACTGTGGCAAGGACATTTGCTGCTGTGACAGGGAAGAATCTGAAACCTCTTTTGAGGATAAGCATAGCAATGCTGTGTCTATATCTGGGTATATATAGAACTGACTCCTGCCAAGAATATAAGCTCTGTCTGATGTTCCTGGCAGAATCTTGCTCAGCACCCAGCACTGTTGGGATTCCCTGCAGAAGGGTATAAGGCTTGTGGTGACCTCATGTTCCAAGATTGTGCTGGGCTTGGCCCCATCTGATCTGTCATTGATTTAAGCTTTGTGTGTGGGCTCAACAGGCAGAGGGGCTGAAGTAATAAAATTTTCATCCAGGAGAAACCAGGCCCATTCTAATCAGTTTCTGTAAGTGGTAGGACTTCTCTCTCCTTTAGTCAGCCTGATGAGGAAATATCTACCTTCCACATATGGGGTGTTACTGGTGAAGAAATGACAGTCAGAGGAAGCCTGTTACCCCAACTGTGCCATTCCTAAGGAAGTAAAATGAAAAGGAAGTTACTTTTTCCTGCATTTAAGGCCTTAAATATCCCTCACACCAAAGGAGACGCAGTGTTAAACAAAAACCTTCTTTAGTTTTTAGTCATTAGAAGTATCAGGTGCAGGCCAAGACCTGTGTTATTGTGCTGATGTTGCTGATGCGGGCTCCTTATCAAGCACATATCTTGAGCTGGTCATAAGACGTTTGAGTTGTACCTAAACCGAAACCTGACAACTCTAGAGAGCTGAGGTGAGAGCCTTTTCTGATACATGGTAGCCTGATGTAGAGAGTATCAATTCTCAGCTAGGAATCAGAGAGTTGTCCCAATATTCCACACATGTAGGAAGAAAAGCTAGAAGTAGTGACTAGTAGCATACAGAGCTCAGAGATGTTACAAGGCCTGCTGTGCATTCTGGAGGTCACTGAAGTTCCTGGAAGACAGAAATTGTAACCAGTTATTTTCATGATGCTTTTGTTGCTGCAGTACAGCTATTAACAGAGGATGCTAGCTTGAGACTCTTGTGCACTTGTCATTGGCTTAACCCGTCTTGGGCCCTGTGTGACCTTCCAGAAGCATCAAAAGTTGATGATTAAGCCGATACAGGGATATTTCCAAAATTTTTTATTTTACCTTCAATTCTTACCTAAATTGATGCATTGATCTCTCTAAGTGTTGCTATAGTATGATTTCTGTGTAACACTGTATTGTAGTGTTCCTGAAATTTACAGACCTATAAACCAGAAAGACTTAATTGCTGCACAGAGTTTTTAACAGCATTTCAGGGACTTATGTACCTGGAGTCATAAGGACCATATAAGTGCCTGAGAATATTGGTAAGATGCAGAGAACAAGTAGAAAAAATATGGTGAGGTTCCTCAGGAATCAGGCTGAGGCTGATATTAATAATCAATTCAAGAATGACACAAAATGTATAAATGTGCTAATGAAATTTACTGATGGAAAATGTTTGGGAGTTATAATCATGAGGAAAAAGTAGTGGACTAAATATGAGAAAAACTGGATGACTTTGAGGATATAAATAATATAACTAGGATGAAATTCAGTAGAACAAAGTGCAACAGGATGCTCATAAGAACATTTACAGCAGAAGTTCTGTCAGCTGGGTGTTCATCAACTAGAAATTAATTATAAGAAAAAATATCTTGCATGCTGGTTGATCAGAGGAAGTTTGTGAAGCCCTAGCTCATGCATGCATGAAAACACCAAATGTGTTCCAGGGTTTATCACTTGACATACTTCTGGTGATTCAACCACTTCTTGTTCTCACCCATATTCATGGAAGGCAAACTGTGAGTGGAACGCAGGTGGAGGTGAGCTGCTGGTCTCATCAGGTCACCATTGTGGGTGCTTTGTTAGAAGATACTGGCAGATGTGGATAGTTCACACTAATAAAATGAAAACTATGAAAGGATGTAACTGTCAGTAAAGACATTCAAGGTGGGAGACCCACCACAGATTATATTTAAGGTACATGACAATGTTAGAGAAAGAAAAAGCAATTATAAACTGCTCATTAGTGAAGCTGGGCCAGGTAGTATGAGGAGGTTCCTATTTATTAGAAAAGTAAGTTCTGGAATAGTATTTCAGGAAAGTAATGGGTTCAAAACTCTAGTTTGTTTAAGATGAAACTTAAAATTCTACAGAACGTATTAGGACACTTCCTGTGATACAAAGGGAAATCTGTGGCTGACACTAAAGCCAGTCTGCTTCTATATCCTTATGAAAAAGCTTCTAGCAACTGTGGGGAAAACTGTGAGGAAGAGCAGAGGCTGGGGGAGCAGAATGAAGGACAATGAATGGAATTAGGCAGAGCTTTCAGCAATTTCTCTCACAACAGATGCATATACTAAAGTGGCTACTATTGTGAGGGAATGAGAAGCTATGTGTCCCTCCCAGTCCTCTCCTCAGTTCATGCTTACAGCTTCCCAACATGTTCAGCCAGCTGCACAGCAGATTCTGCTGATGTTCCTTCATTCCTCAGTGGTGCCTTGCTCAATGAAATTTGGCTTGTATCCCTGAGCCAGCAGGGGAAGAGCTCACTTTCACAGATTTAATTCTTTCATTTCCAATGGGAATTACAGGGCCTTTGTTATAACTCAGGCAGCAGTACCAAGCCCTTTGTTTATTTTATGGTCTGTTGTTGTGGTGTTAAAAATGTTTGTGAAAACAGAGGCCCAGTAGAGCCTTGAATTTGTTTTAAAAATACACAGTTTTGCTGATGTCCATGTTACTGGCTTTTAGAGGAAAGTTACCAAGGCTGTAAAAGGCAGGAAGAACATTCCACTGTTAGAATTTATCTTAGAGAGGGTCTACTATCTTTTGTACCTCCTGCAATACCTACCCCATCTTGGTGAACTGAAGGTCTGCTTGACAATGCTGATGGGGTGAAGGGGTCGTCCTTTCTTTGAGCTTCAGCATTACTGCACTTAGGAGGTCCTTGCTGACTGTTCCTTGGTCCATAGGCTGTGCCTGGCTGCTGCAACTCTTCCCATTCCTATCCTGAAGATAGCTGATTGATACTTTTTATCCACAGCAAAGTACAAGCTCGTACAGCTTTCTCTGCCTATCTACAGCATGTTCGGTTCCGACTGATGAAGGAGGCTGGTGAACAGATCCAGAATCCTGCCTGGGCTGCCAAAGAGGATGAGCAAATGGTAAGAAGCTTTGTGTTGGCCAGACTGAGAAGCCAAGTTGAAGTCTACCTTGAGAGCTTTGAGGTCAGTTCCCATCCTTGCAAATACAGAAGTTGCACAGAGATGATGGCTGTTCATCTTTGTCTAGCTGCCAGTGCTGTATTTTTAATATAAAAGTGAGGTAGGACTGCTTACTGACCTGAGAGCAATGGTAGACAGCTCTTAATGACTGGACTCTTGTTGACATTCAAGTTGCTCAGATCTCTTGTTGGTTCTCCTTCATTGATTTCTGAACTTACCTGCTCTTGAATTCTTCTCTAGAAGATTCTGTAAGATTATTTGTCAGGATCTGGTTTCTGCTGCATTAAGCAAAGCCTTCATCTACTCAAATAGAACAGGTACCCAGTTACGCTTTTTCTCTTTTGTACTGTTGTAATATATTCAGAGGTCTGTGTTTATGAATCTTACTTGCATTGTAGATAGAGGAAATAAAAGTAAAAGCCACTGAGAAGAGAAAGTAAAAGTGATGGATTTTTCTAGGCAGTATTTTAAAGTCCTGTGTTTGATATGTATGCATTTTAAAAAGCACAGCAAGCCCAGATCCCTTCACAAACCTTCCTAGAAGAGCTTTGTACAGTAGGCTCTTGAGCTTTCTGCATATATTCTCACTGGGTGCATGTTTCAGGGAAACAGCCAATGTAGTTCAGAGATAAAATTCTGTGTCAAGAATAATCATTCAGCTCAGTGGAAAATGTTACCTCTTCTCTTTCCAAGTGGAAATTAAAACGGGCTTTTTGAGAGTCACTTTGTCTGCTGTACTGTGAAGAATAATGTTTAAAATAACAGATCAAACCAGCCGGGAGTGATGGCAGTGAGAGGCGAGCTGTGAAATCCAATAGTTTGGCTGTGAGGCTGCTCATTTATGGATTAGCAGAGCTCCTAAGCAAAAGCAAATCCAGAGAGAAGACAGAAAGTGTTCAAAACAGCCACAGGATGCATCTTGCCTTAGGATCTGCCTTGCTGTATATTTCCCCCACCAGAGGTCAAACAGACATGGTGAGGGACTGGAATTACACGGCTGTAGATGTAGGCATCTATTGCTGTGGAGAGGATGTGTCAATAGTGTATATATATATATATATATACGCACTCTCTCTCTCTCTCTCTCTCTATATATATATTTGAAAAAGGATGAAATGGGGCTACCTATATCTGACCAAGATCCCCTTTCCTGTGGTACTGCTGAGAGAGTTTTATGTCAGTGCACTTTTTCACAGGTCTTCTTAACACATTGCAGGTGGGTTTTTGGAAACAATCTGCTAAGATACTGGACTTCACAGGTTATTATGTTTCACTGCATTTTGCTGATTGGTTATTTTTTTTCCTTTATTTGCCATGCTTTTGAGACAAACACTTTTTAAGAGTTCAAAATTCTGACCCACCTCAGGCAAGATTGTTTTTCGCCCCCACATTGGATTTATAGGGCTGTAATAAAAGTTCCTATTGCAGAATGTTTTTGCCTGCCAGTTACAGCTCGTTTTCTCATGACAAAGTGTTAAGTTCCTGCAAGTCCTTAGTTCCTGCTGCAGTATCACTATTCTCTTCTCCCCACATCTTGCAGATGGCACGTTGTTAACTCCATCTCTCTTGCTTGCAGGAGCTCATCATCCGCTTTCTGAGGCGAGCTGCCAGCAACCTTCGTCAGTCCTTGAGGCTGCTGCTCCCCAGCCGTCATGTGGGACTGGCTGTTCGTCGTCGTATCCTGGCTCGCCAGCTGGGAGAGTTCGTAGTCTGTTATAACAAGGTGACTTACTCTTTTCTAAATTATTCTTTTGATTTCTCTTTTCTTCTTACAAAGTGTCTTGTGCAGGCTGTTTCAAAGGCACTCTTCTGTTATTTACATGATCTGCTTGCAACTGTGCTTCCAATAATGGTACAATATTATTACATAACATGTGCGGGCCAGTTATTATGTACATATAAAGAAATACTGAAATGAAGTGGAATTTAACTGGCAGTGGGGTTTTTCTTTGCCTTGTCTTTGATTCTAGTGCTTTGTAATGCCTCCTCTTTCCACTTCTTATTTTTATGGGGCTTCTTTAAAGATATTTTGCTTTAGACAGAATAGCATGAAATTTGTATTTTACTATTTACTTGATATACTGAGGGACTGCCACGTACCTGCAGTAAGGTACTCTGCATGCTCAGTTTTAAGGAGATGTAAGTCCTAATTTAAATAACTTTCACATCTTTATCTGTAGGAGGTGTTGTTCTTACCATAGTGGTTTCAATCTAATGTTTGTTCTGCAAGGACAGCTTCCCCTTACCTTTGCCCTCTAGCATTTCTTCAATGTTAGAACTAGGGTAATTAAAATTCCGCTTTCAGAGGCTGCTGTGCAGAGGCCTCCAAGCTTCTACTCGTTAGGAGAGGATGTTCACTTACATTACCTTGTAGGAACTGACATCTGGTAACTTCATCTGTCTAATCAAGGTTGGTATTGAACCAAGTCTGTTCCAGGGAGTGCCTTGTGTGCCTAATGCTCTCTGAAGGGCTCTGTTAGGAGGAGCCACAAAACACTTGGGTGGCTCTGTGGTGAGTGAAGAATGCAGCTGCTTTGGATATAATTTCCATTGAAATTGTATTTGAACATTAGGATTTTCTGCTAACTCTTGAGTAAATTCACAAAATAAAGCTGTGTAACTGGTAATAAATCAGTGCATAAACATATTTTCTCAGTTAAAACAAGTGAGAACATCACTTGAGGTTTCAGGGCGTACACGTTTAAGCCCTTGAAAGACTGTTGGGCTGTGATGTTTTTTGAATTCTGATTCCAACATACAGACTTCTTTCATTGACTTGTAACTTCAGATTTAATAGGGACTCCTACTTGCCATTATATGTCATCTATAATGACACAGAAGAAAAGAACTCAGCTCCAGCAAATTAAATAAAACAGATCGCATATTATCCAGACATTTACTGAAGTGGTAAGGGGTAAAGATGTCCCAAACCAGCTTTTTCTTCCCTGTCTTGAATTACATTTCAAAAGGTGTATCTGACCCTTTTTGCCTGGGAATGCTCAGGGTAACAGCAGGAAGAAATGAAGCAGAGGTCAGGTCTGGTCAGATAAAGCTTTTAGGCTGGTACTGGTATTTCAGACAGGTCTGCAGGTTTTTTTAATGAACAAAAATGTTTGTATGAATCCAGCCTCTAGTGCCAACCAGTTCTACTGGTGTAAAATAGGCTGTTTGTATTTGAAAACTTGCTCCCATTTTCACCCACGAGGGCTTACCATTTATTCCAGTATATTTCAGTGTATACACACGTTTGCCATAGGCTGTACTGTTTTACTTTCTTAGTCTTTGCTAAAGCAGTGGGGTTTTGGTATATGTGTAAGCCCTCAGCAATTTGCTGCTTAATAAAAGAAATGAACTCAAGAGAACTACTAATTTATAGAAGAAAATCTGATGATTTTCTACAGACATCCTTCAGTTTCTTTAAGATTATTTTTATACGTTTTCCCTCCTTTCTTCTAACTGTCTATTTCTGGGACAAATGCAAAAATAAATGCTGTTTGGAGGAACTCAGTGGCAGAAATAACAAAGTAGAGAGGGGACTTAATATTTGTAAAGAATGATTTTATTTTTTTTCCCTTCCATACTTCCTATGTTCTTGCAAAGAGTGTAGGTAAGGAACAGAACACATTTTTGAAAACTTGACCTTTTCTCAGCAAATCAGTTGTGTCAGGTAGGGGAATGGACTTGAGTGTATGCTTAGGATGTTGTCTCTGGGATTGTCCATATTTATTCATGTTGCTGCACATAGAATGTTCATAGCGTTGCTGTGTTGCACACAGCAATATTCTTTTTTTCTTAGATCCTGTGGAGTTGGTTTTTGTGTTCTGGGAGCTGTAGCTATGCCCATGGAACATACAGGCACTTACTGATACTGCTTATTAACAGGAAACAGAGCAGATGGTTCAGAAACAATCAAAAAAGAAGGAAGAGGAGGATGAGGGAGTGAATCCTGAATGTTTTCAGAACTTCATTGCCAGAGCAAGGTAGGAATAGATTTTATTCCCTTCGATAAATGATCTCTCAGCCTTGAAGCATTGTTCTAAAGATGATTTGATTGACCTAAAGCCTCTAGATACCTTTATTGACTGTAGGACCTGTTCCTGCTGAGGGACAGAGAGCTTATCTTCTCTTGTCTGTCTTCCAGCAACCAAACACTTGTAACATCAGCACCTGGTGCTTAGAGAGGAACATACAATAGATGTTTTGACCATTAAGTAACTTCCCAAAGGACAGCAGTGGTTGCAGTGGTGTGTAAATTTCAAACTGCTGCTGGTGAGTTAATGGTTTCCTTTCCTGTGATGCTGGACCAAGTAAGGCAGTACTTCAGAAGGAGAATGAAATTAGAGCTCCTGCTCAGATGATCTTGAGCTGCTGTGCTTTGACAATTGTTACAGCTCTGACTCAAGTTTCTGCTCTCAGAAAAAAATCTCATGCTTGCTGCCTCTCTTCAGGAATTTTCCAGGTCTGGATTTTCTGAGATGAGCAAGGAAGGGAGTTAGGCCTCTTATTTGGCCTGCTAAGGCAGTTCAGTGCAAGCAGTTACTTTCACAGTGGAAAAGCAGCATTTTCTATCACTGCACTTTATCTGCTTTAAACTTAGAAGAGTCTGGTAAGAAACATATTTTAAAAATAGTTAAGTATTCCTTAGGGCCTGCAGTATTGTATGAAAAACAGTGGTATTATAACTGTCTGACTATGGAGACATCTGAAATTATTCAGTGAACTGCAATTACATTTTCGAAGTCTCTGATTCTTGAGCCCAAAAAGCAATTCCTCTTGACTCCATTATTTGGTCAATATATGACATGCCTATATGGGCAAGAACCCCTGCCAATATCTGGACAGAGTTTACCTGCCATTTTAATGCCCATCTTCTTTTTTCTGTGAAGATTGATGGTCACTTCTTCTTTTGCATGACTACTTATTAAAGTGTTCTTTCTTTTTCTGTTTGGATAGCACTAATAGTGAATGATTAGAAGTGGGTGATAGCTGAGGCATCCTGAGTGAGTTCAGGTGGTTTCACAGTCTATCTTAGTACCTTCTTGTGAAAACAAGTATTTTACCTTTTGCTATTATAATTGATGGAGTCATTGCTGCAACAGATTTACAGGATTGCAGAAAAATCTTCAGATAAAGATGCCTGACTACCATACGTCATGGGATCCACTGCTCTTGCTAGAAATCCATATTACGTGGGCCCATGGCATGCTTTTGGTTCTCTGACCATTCTGGCCACTGAAATGACTGTTGTGTCCTAAGCAGGTCATTTTCCTTTCTGCCAGAAAAGTTAAAGAGATAGCTGCATGGAACAGAACTGCAAATTCTTCTGTTTTTATGTTATTGGCTACCATGCCATCATGGCCTGATACACAGTCCAGGCTGGGGCTGGAGATTTTTGCTGTGTTGTCTGACTGAGTGATATAGAATAGTTTGCCAATGATCAGGCAATTTTTAGTGATGATCCTTCTGCTTCTTATGAAGTATGCGGTGTGTTTGAAAACTCTGGTATCTGACACTACTTGGCACTATGCTGCAAGCTTAAATCAGTGAGCAAGTCGTTTGGAGCCAAGCAAAGGGGATAGATTTTCACTCTGAGTGTTCCTTCTGCAGTACAGTAAACGCAACAGTGGAGAAAATGGGTAATAAATGTTGCTTCTTAATTGAGATTGTCTCACTAACTGGCTAACTTTGATATCACATGGATGTCATTAGAGATCAGATGCTATGACCATGGATTCTAAACGTCCTCAGTGTGTCATAAAAGCACATACATACTGGTAAATTCATTTAAAAGCTTAAAGCCCCTTTCCACCAACAACTTCTCATTCTTATATTTTCTCTTCAATTCTGGGAGAAAAAGTGAAGTTGCAAATTTGCAACTTTGCAAAGTGCTGCAAATTTCCGTGTATCAGCTTTAGACGTGGCTTTTACCAAAGCTTAGGCTAGCTAATGCTAGTTACAATTGTGATATTCAGAGGATATTTTGAAAGATTCAAACTGGTGCTCTTCTAATTTATATTTTCGTGTTACATTTTCTTGTAGTGTTGCTGGCACTGTACTACTTGGTTTGGTGCTTGCCATGCCATACTGCCAACTCACTGATGCTGAGGCAACACTATAAAACAAAAGGAAAGCATGTTAGATACCAAACAACTGGAACTACAGCTTGCACAAGCTCTGATAAGAATGGCCAAGTAATAATCCCCCTTGTTTGGGATCAATAGATGTTTAGGATATTGGGGCTGTCCCACTTTGTTCTTGTAAAGAAAATGAGAAACATATGCAAGTTTTGTGAATTTCACAAAAATATTGACTGTTCTGGTTGTCCTGCAGTTTTGGCTAATTAATAAGCTTTTAACTTCCTTCTTCTCCCCTTACTGCTGAATAGAAACTACTAATGGTGACTATAAAATAGAGGCTGAGCTGAATTCTCTCATGGGAAGATAGCTGGTCATTCTAAAGAGCACCTGCAGAAGATTCACAAATTTACTGTGAATGGAATCTCTCATGTTGAACTAATCTCCCCAGACGTGGGGAGATGTGTTTGGAGTATTCACTTGCTCTTTATTTATCCTAGGAAGGCTCCTGAATGCCTTGAGTTTTCTACAGCATAAGAAGATGGCATTTTAGTGGGAATCTCAGGTTTAACCAGGGCATGTTGCCTTCCTTCTGCTCTTACCCTGTAGAACTGAGAAAATCATTAGCTCGTCTACTGTCACTCTTTTTTTCCCCTACTCCACTCTTCAGTTTTCTTATCATTTATTGTCATTGATTGTTACATGAATGCAGAAAAGCTTAGTGTCCTCACTCTACATTCATTCTACTGTCCTTATTGCAGTGAAAGTGACCTGGAGGAAGTACTGACATTTTACACACACAAAAACAAATCAGCAAGTGTCTTCCTAGGAACAAAATCCACAAGCACAAAACACAGCAACAGCAGTCATCAGTCAGAGAAACAGCCCCAAGGTGGTAAGTTTTGTAGGCAATTCTGAGATGATATTGCCCAGACAAATCCAGTTTAATTTAAGTCTCTGAAAAGAGAATAACCTCTCCATGATGTTACTCAGGTTTTTTGAGGTTGCATATCGTTTTCTTTTTTTTTCCTTTTTTAACTCAGTCTTATGTGGAGACTAGAGTAACTTCACTCCTGCCTTCTTTGCCTGAAGTGAAATGGGTTGAACTTAGAATGATGTTTATAGTGAGCTAGAGATGGTAGTTCATGACTGAAATGAGAATGTGCAAGCTGAAGGCAGTAAGAATTGAAGTGAACAGAGAATCCTGAAATCAAAGTAAGGGATGAATGCAATCAAGGTCTTAAATTTTGCTGCCTGCAGTGAGGGTATCCATTGGAAGAGAGCAGAGACTGTATATTTGAGCCTAATTAGGCATTCCATGCAAGGAAGAGTGTGCCAGCTGTATGTATCTTGTAGTCCATGGTACTGTACATGACAGCGTAAATATCATCAATGAAGTTGTGTGGTCTACAGGAAGTATTAGCAAGTCATTTGTACAGCGGTAAATTCTGCAGCTTTGTTCTGGTAATCTGCAATGTTCTACTTCCTAACTCCTTGATTTTGTTATAGAGCGTCCTGAGATGGTGAAAAAAATAAAAGGTGATCATCCCAGAAGTTCAGTTGCAGATTTGTCTGCAGAAGGAGCATTAAAGGGCTGTAAACTCAAAGAAGCTAAATCAAGCTGTAAGTGAACTGACTTAAATAATCGTTTTTTAAAAAATTGTCTGCCTATACTGTTTTTAATACTGTTTTAAACAAAGGTTGGAACCTTTGAGTTCAAACTGAGAGATCCAAATGCCCAATCTTTACTTTTAAACACAAGAGAAGATATTGTAGAGTAGGCACTGGGAAAGAGTTAGCTGCCCCTCCTGGAGGGGGATGATCTAGTTATGAGCGGGCTTTGAAAGAGGATATTTGTCATGTAGAGCTTCTTCTTGTCTCTGCTGGTAGATGAGGTCATTTTGGCTTCAGTGTGTCTGAATACAGGCCTTTGGTGTGTTGATATTATCAAAGGACCTAAAAAGTAGATTTTTCCTCATATAGTACGTTCATTATCTTTGTACAGTTCCAGAAGGACTCACCATCTTAAATGCTGAAGTGAAATTACCTCAGTGCAGCCCTCCTGGTGCTTCTTCCTCTGTTCCTGGTGCCACATTCCAGAAAAGTACCAGTTCTTGGATGCCATCTCAGCCTGCAGCCTCTGAAAATTCAAAGGTGGCTGGTCACCCTTCATTGCCGGCTCCTCCAGCTACTCCCAGACTGATTCAGTCCCCACCCCCACTACCCCCCTTGCAGAGCTCAGCTCCTGGCAGCTCTTCTGTCCTCACAAACCCGCTGTCCACTGAGACTTGTAGCCTTGCAGGGCTACATCGTCGTTTTGGTAGCTACACCACTGGCCCATTCTCATCTTTTCAGAAAGCTGTTCAGGTCTACAGCCAAAGATTGTCCCAACCATACTCTGCAAAAGTAGGTGAGTGGTCTGGGATTCATAATAATGTGCTAGTTCAGTACTGAGATTGTGGAGTAGGTAGAAATTTTACATTTCCAGAGTTGAATCTTGTTGGATGGTGCTAAATTTCTCACAGAAAGCAGAAGTGCAAGATGCAGCCCTTGTTAGGCAGATGCCCTTCTATTGACGAAATGAACAGGCAGTCATAGAATCATTTGGGTTGAAAAAGACCTTTCAGATCACCAAGTCCAGCATTAACCAGGTCCCTAAGAGCTGCATTAACATTTCTTTTAAATATCTTCATGGATGGTGATTCAACCACTTCTTGTTCCAGTGCTTGACAACCCTTTTGGTGGAGAATTTTTTTCTAATATTCAATCTAAACCTTCCCTGGTGCAATTTGAGGCCATTTCCTCTTGTCTTGTTATTTGTTATTTGGGAGAGGTCCCACACCCCTGCCTCACAAAAAACTCTTTTCTGGTAGTTACAGTGATAAGGTCTCCCCATAGCCTTTGAACTTGTTCAAAAGCAGCTGTGAAATTAAGTTTTGTATGTTTTCTTTATTATGTTACTGGCCTCATCTGTCTTCAGTGGGTTTAACATTGTTTTCATTAGCAGAAGTCCCGTCTCATTCTATGTGCTGTTCTTAGTTCTCTTGTTACCTATCAAGCATAGAAAACTTGTAACTAAACCTCTTAAGTGTTGAGTACTTAAAGGTGTATCAAGGCCTCCAGAAGAGAAGGATCTGAATAAATCATTACGATATCTCATTCTCTAGGGTGTTTCAGCACTGCCATATCCAAGGCTATCCCAGAAATAAGATTTAGAGACTTCTCTATCATGCTGTGGTAGAACACAGTTAAGCAATACAGCTTTAGAGTGTAAAGAATTTGAAGGGTAGGAGAAACTGTAGGAAATTGCATGCAGACTGTAATCTGTTTGGAAACTTTTGGGAGCCACACACAAGCTAACCTCTGAGACCCTGATAATCCTATTTTTTTAATACTTTGATGGTATTTATTTGTTATAGGTTGTGTGTCAAGGTCAGCACATGTTTACTGGCATTGCTGTATATATATTGACAATCCCTCCAGCATTGAAATACATCTTAATTCCCAACTGAGGAGCTTACTTAGAGATCCGTGGCTTTTTTAAGGAAAAGCTTTACAGATTTAACTTGGGTAACAGCTGCCAATATCTCTGGAATTGGGTGCCGTTAGATACATTGTAATAAAGAGAATACAGTTTTGGAATTGCTAATTGTTCATATGGGCAATACCCATGTAGAATAGGTGTATTCTGTATTCTTCTTGGTATCTTACCTGCTTTTGTGTGTCTGTGATCAGCAGGCTGAGAGTCTGACATTTCACTCATTAAGCACATATAAATGTTTGTTTGGTAGGTCTCCATCGAAGTGCAAGTGGGCAGTGTGTGGGCTCAGCCAGGATGCACAAAGATGCAGATCATACTCCCTCCCAAGGCAAACGTCGGGGCCCCAGTGCGGTAGCAGCAGAACTGCAGCAGCTGGCAGAAAGGCAAGCGGCCTGCCAGTATTCCCCACCAAGCCACCTCAGTCTCCTTACACAGCAGGTATGTAAGCACTGATGTATAGTCCCTGTGCGAGGGAGAAGTTTGTTACAGGCTTCTGTGTGAGGGCTGGGCTGGGCTGAGATATTCTGCAAGCAGTAAATCTCATGGAAATTGATCTCTGTCCTGTTGTTTCAAAGTGGTTACAGTCACCAAAATTTTGATTTTCGGTGAGATGACAAGAATGTTTTGAAGCCATTTTATAGGAGCAAAGGCAGAGGATTAGAAAATATGTTAGCAAAAAATGGAATCCATGCTTTGTCTTACTAGACAATAAACCCAAGTCTTCTCAGATTTGTGCTTCCATGCAATTTGCTTCCTTGCCCCTCCAGTGTGTCATCACAGTGCTGGCAGTGAAAGTCTGCAGAATGGGTTCTGATGTAAATTCTGTATTCCAATAATACTGTAAAGACATAATGAAGTACTTACTAGCATGGGGATCCTTTTGTGAAACATGGTGATACACATGAAATGTACTTTGAGTTCTGGTAGAATTCCACTTAGTTTCATATTTCTTGTTGAATTATGTCCTAAATGGCTACACAAAAACGATTTTTTTGCTTTATAATATGCTGTAGTTGAACTCACCAAAAGTGTTCAAGTTGAGCACTTCTCAGTTAATTAAGGTGTCAGCTGCAGATTTTCTAGCATAGGCACTTTACCTTGGACAATAATTTTTTGCTCTTTACTTGCTGGAGACAAGTGATTTGAATGTCTTAGTTTGATTCTTGTATTTTGGAATTACTGTTTTAATGGTTATATTTTGCCAAGTTTTCTGAGGCATGTTTAATAGTTGCAACAGCTGCTGGTATTTACTTCTCTTTGCTTCTTTCAATTTTATTTTTATATGTTTGGATTTTGAATATCTGGTTATGCTATTGGCAGTATATTTATTTCAAAATTTGGGGTGCATTTATAACTTTAGGAAGCTGAATAGATTTTTCTTTGCAGATGGGTCTTCAATTTTTAAAAGATATGTCAAAAAATAAAGTCCATTCTTGTTTATGGACTTGGGAGAGGATGTGAGCACTGACTATACTTGTGATGCTGAGGCTTGGTCTGCATAAAGCCAGATCATATTTAGACAACTTGTTCCTGTTTGCTTGTCTAGTAATACTCAGAGCTGTCAGTCTGGTTCTCAGCTGGTTTAAAGTGAAATGTTGTCTGTAAAGCTGTTCAAAAACTTTGATAGTGAAACGTTTTCATTCAGGAATTGCTGATTTGTTGAAAGCTAAATATATAATGGAAACTGCCTCCTTGGATAAAAGTTAGGATCTAGACAAATATTTGGGTAAAAATTTGAAATGCATCTATTTCATTTCAGTCTTTCCAGAAAAGAACTTTGAAAAATAAGTTCATAGACTTTTTCCCTAAAACCATTCATTACCCATTCTGCTTCTACTGCTGTGGTTTGTTAGGTCTGTCTAATGAACCGAATGTGCCTTCTTGCAACCATTTGTGCAGGTATTAAAGGATTTTTAAACTCCTGTATTTTTACCCTGGCTAGTTACTCCTTTACTCCTAGAAAAATTCGGAAGTATAGAAGGGGGAATTAAGGAAGGAATTCATAAAGATCTGCATGGGAAGGGCAGTGCAGTTTCCTGAGCACAGCTGTGTTGGGTGGCAAAGGAGCATTCTCTGGTGGCAGCTGAAACCTGTTTAGCCAAGTTTAGCCACAGTCAGTCTGTGTAGGTACACTCAAGAGTGAAAGTGGCTGTGAAGTACATGGGTAGCCTGGAAATGTATTGGCTGTAGTAAATGTGTCTGCATTGCCTTTGCTTCTGGATTCTTCCAAGATACTTTCCCACAAAAGAGGTGGGAATTTTAAAGTAGGAAAATTATGATGCTAGTTCACTTTGCTACGAGCAAACAAAAGACACCTCAGCTCCTAACAGACACTGCCAATTTTCTGACTCTGCTGTATTTTGTATTCAACTATGCAGTGTTTGCGCAGGCTTTGTTCAGAAGTGAAATATAGAAATGGTTGGGTTTTGTCGTTGTCATCTTGTGTCATCATGAAAAAGATCTGTGTAGAGGGGAAATCACGAGTCAATGAGAAGTTTAGAGCTGGCGTTCTGTCTGACAATGAGTTTCTTTTCTGAGCCTGTGTCCATTAGTTAGACATCTGCTCTCTACTGTGATTTTTCTGGCCATGTTTTTTAAATAATACCTTTGGAGAGATGAAATCTGAATCTGAAGCTTGCTTAGTATGAAAATTTGGATTTAGCTGAGAACAGTTCTTAAGGCAATCTGTTTCTTCAGTACTGGATTTATGGCACATAGCAATTTCTAAGCTGAGACCATTATTTTAAGCACACTTGAAACAGTGATGTTTTGGAAGGTTCAGATGTAGTTGCAAAGCCCAATGTATCATAACTAAAGCATGCAGTTACTGGTTATGCTTTTTTTTTTTTTTTCCCACATGGGCACGTTCTACTCTTTTATCAGTCATTAAAGAGTCATTCTGATTTTTTTTTTTGATCCTGCCTGGATTTTAAAGCCTGCCTTGCAAGAAGGACTCAGGGGTTTTGTGAGAAGACAGGGCTGCCATGACAACAAGGGCAGCAAGAGGTATCAGCATACAATAAAACATAATAGTAAGGCAGCAAGGCTTGGGCTTTTTGTTGAGGGACCTGGAACCAGGATATCTTTGAACTGCTAGGCATGGATGTGGATTTGAAGCACAATAAATAGAAGTGCAGGAATTGCAGAGTAGGCTGGCAGTTTGGAAAGTGATTTGTAGAAGAATAGGTACTGAAGCTACCTGGGGGTGCTGCGTAGTTTCAGATTTGGATGGAACAGGAACTTGCCTGAACCAGGAGCGGGAAGGCAGAGGCAGATGAGACAGAGAAATATGTGGGAGAGGATTTGTTAAATACCTGGAGAGAATTGGGAAGTCAAAGAACTACTGGTATGAGATGAAAGGGAAAAAGCCTTAAGATGAGAGTGTTTGAGGGTTCTGGGTTTGAAACTCTGATGGCTTTAGGACAAGAGAGTTAAGGGATTGAAAACTGAGAGGAGAGTAGAGGAAGGACCCATATAGGGTCCTTTGTACCCTCATAAGGGTCACTTAATTAAACAGGGCACTACTTTCCTATACAGTTTTAGACAGGAAACTCTGATTTGTTATTTTCCCCTTTTCCCTTCTCTCTTTATTCCCCTTGAAATGTGATATCTATTCCCCTTGGTTTTTTTTAAAGCATTCTTAAATAAATTGGCATGAAGATTAGAACATTACTTACCCAATAATAAAAATAGTACAATTGTTTAAAGCCATTCCAGAAACTTGGAGTTAGTCTACCTTGTTGGAAAGTACCTGGCTGGTATGAAAAGGGCTTGATATATGGATTTAATTATGTTTCATGATAAGATTAGGACCATTGATTTGGAGGGGGTATGTGAAAAAGTGACTTTTGAAAATACTGATGTTGCTGTAGACTGCTGTGAGGGGGTTTGGTTTGTGTGTTCATTTTTTTTCCCCCCAAGGGCAAGAACTTGTATGTGAGAGTTGAATATCTTTGTGCATTGGTTCCCTGTGTTGTGCCAAGCTGTGTCTTGGAGGCTGGGGTGCTCTGAATACATACCTCCTTCCAAAAGCAGCTGGGAAGCTTATTTTCCATTCCCATTTTTGTGAGAATTGCTTCTGGTATCCATATAGTACTGTGGGTCTCTGGGGTTCCCAGGAATGTAGCCTCAGCAGCTGTGCTTGGAATGGTGTTGCCATTCTGGTTGGGAGTTCACCTCTGTCCCTCTCTAATGCCTGCTGTTCTTCACTGTTTTCTACCCATGCCCAAAGCACCTGTTTTGTGTTTCCTCTTTTACACTCTTGTTTTCTAGCCTCTGTATTAAATAAGTTTATTATTGAGTTATTCTTTATTGATGTAATTTTATTGATATTATTGATACTCCTTTATTATTTACTACTAAAATAGTAATGTCCAAAGGGAAAATTTTAAGTATCTGATGGACTTTGAAAAATATGTTTAAGATCCGTTCTCTTAAGAAAACAAGATTTTTGTGTTTACATCAGCTCCATTCATTTCTGAAACATCAGATAGGAACTTCACACTGATACTCATAGAATCTACAGTTCTTAGTATATGAGAGAAGGAGGTGTAGGAAGGTAAAGCCTTACTGATGTGCAGATTTGTTCTGTTGTACTCAGTTTTTAGTCCTCGCAGACTGTCACACAAAGTGTGTAAGAACAATTTGCCTTTCATTAAGTTGTGTTTTTCTTCTGTTTCTAAACAGAACTCATTTTGAGATTATGACAACAGTGGGAGTTAGGTACCTCTATCCATACTATGTATTTCAGACACTGTCTGATTTTTGCAATATATGCAATCTAAACTGCAGTGTCGTTGTTCAACACACAGACACACACACACACACTTACTTTGGTGAGAAGGCATGAACTGTTTCTTATGAAAATCTGACTCCATTTTATAGTATTTCTACAAAGGCCAGGGACTGGGGGAGAAGGTTGACACCTCTCCCCATCCCATTGGTCAAGACAACTGCCCATCATCTGTCCATATCTCTAAAACAAAGAATGTAAACTACTTTGAATTAAGGAAAACATTGCTTCTGTTTATAACACCTGTGTGTGAGAAAAAACCTAAGAACTATGAACTGTGAGACACACAGAAGGCTGAAAAATCAAGGCGACTTTGCAGTACTTCAAAACATCCAAAAATAGAAAGCTTTGACTCTCATTAACTACCCAATGTGTCTGGGAGCAAGCAACAGAGATCTCTATTGTAAATGTGCCTTTGAGGGTCCAGCACTAACCTGGAAAGGCAGTGGCTGAGTAGGCTAATGAGGAGGTATCTGATCTCAGATGGACATAAGAAAATGAATAATCTATTGTGTCCTATCTATTAGAGTTCTTTGAACTGAGAAAAATAGCACTCAGTGTAACTTGTTCATATTCAGACTTCCAAAAAAGTTCATGACAAGTTTTCAGCAAATGCTGTTAGGATGGACAGGTGTCTGTAGGATGATAAAGAAAGTTTTATTACAGATCAAAAAGCAAACAAAAAAATAACTAGTCAATTTGCTATATAGCAAATGGATAACTGAAGATGCATAATACAGAATGTACATGATCCAGTGTAAAATTAAAGGTTTGAAAGGAGGAGGTTCATACGGACATGATGAAGGCATTTTATTACTTAAAGAATGAATATAAAAGCAAATTATTGCAAGGTAATATAGGCTGTGCATTTACAGTAGATTAACTACTCTAGTGTTCATCCATATTTGTGCAGCTCGTGTTTACTGCATGAGGTAATTTATTACCTTTAGTATAACAAAGGCTGTAAGAGTCTCATGTTCAGTTACAACGAAGTTAGATGTGTGCTGTAAACTTAAACTTGAGCCTACCTCCTGGTAATTTGTCACTATGTTTGCATTCTTTTTTTGATTATTATGAGTAAAACTAGTAGAACTTTTAGAGCTCTGTTAATTGGGCTAGACACTGGCAGATGAAGTTCGGTGTTTCCAAATAGCTGACTATATGTTAAGCACTCATTTTAACCTCTTGAGTGATTCATCTAAAGTTTATTTCCTTAGGGAACAACAAAAAAAGGAAGTTTATTTCACTGAAAGCTCAGTGGAGATGTCTGTTTCAATTTAAGCAGTAAAGGTAGCGAAGAAAAATAATTAGTGTGTTTAAGGAACAGGATAGGGTATATATGTTTTAGTGTAAGCATCAATTACATAACCTCCCTCAAAACTGATTTTACTTCTGGATGACATTTCCAAAGTGAATTTAGGAAAAATAACTGGGATTCACAGGTGATTGACTGCAAATGCAGTTTTAATGAGGAAGTGAAAACATTAAGTTTTTTTGAGGGAGGAGATAAGTGTGAAGGAATTACATAGAGCAATGAAAGATAAGGTAAATAGAGTTTATTTTATTCATGTTTCTCATAATAAGAAGAGGATATTCAGTTTAACAGGAAGATATTGGTGTAAAAAAGTTGTAATAAAAGCAAATAGTTATTGTCACAGAATTTATTTACCTTCTGAAACTCCCTGGAATGGGATACCATTAAGGCTGAAAAATGAGTAGGCCGTTGTTTCCTCAAACAGAATCATGCGCATTTTGCAAATTATAGATCCCTAGGTTTTACCATACAGAAATAAAAAACTCATTTGCCTTATCAATAAGATGTTTGTTATATCCATGGAAACCAAAATTTCTTCCATTTTCTGAACTATGTCAAACAGGATAGTGAGTTTGCTGGGCCGTTGATCTGAACTGACCTTCTATACTGAAGAACATGTGCTATGCTACTGCTTCCATACTTACGAGATTTTCTTTGTTACATCACTTTACTGTAGTCAATCTTTTCATTATGATAAGGGGGTTACTGAGACACTTGTGAGGAACTTGCTATTTGAAATTGATGATTTCCCTAGTTATGCTTGCTAATTATTTTTACAAAGTGATGATGTCTTTGTCAATGTGTGTAGTGTGGTGGTTATTGGTGCATGTTAACAATACAATTTTTCAGTTTCCCAAAATTTATTTGTTCAGTTTGCCCATTGCCTTGCATGAGCCGAAGATGGTGACAGTACTGTTGGGGGAACAAGGCAGGCGTATTGGTGGTGAACTGGGGAATGAGGCCTGAAGATACAGTTCAGCTAGCCCATTTCACTGAAGAGGAACTTAATTGCCTTTCTTGCCTTGATTTGTGATGTAGAGGTCTTACTGACTACTTTGGGACTTCTGGACAACTGGACTAAGAGGGGTTTTCTACCCGTACCTGCTGTAAGCCATTGGCCTTTCCTGATAGACAGATGGATGAAGACTTATCCAGACTACCTTTCTTTCCACACCAGGCTTTAATCCCAAAGCCTTTACTTCATGTGTGTTTAGCAAAAACATTTCCATGTGTTTGTATTGCAAGACTTTCTGCAGGGAGGACATGAAAATAAACTTCATGTGTGTACATCCAGAGCCAGGTGGCTGGATCCTGGATGCATATGAGTGTTTTTCTTTGTGAATAACATGCAACTTCTTTCTGAAGCATGCTGGAAGGTAAAAATTCTTCTGCAGTGCTGTGTGAGGTCCCCGTTACTGCCTGGTGAGGGGGCAGCAGTTGATATCTAGCAGGCTGTAGTACTTCATAGTTATTAATGCTAGGGAACTGAAGAATGTGTTGCACTGGCCAGCTTGACCAAGAGGAGGAGGAAGAGAAGGAGGGGAAAGCTGGTGGGAGCTCTGACGTTGTGTGTGTGTGGGAGAGTGAGAGATTTCAGGTCCCAGCTATCATCAGGAATAGCTCCAATTCTTGCAGCTGGGGAGTTTTATCACAGGGATAACATCAGACCACCCAGGCAAGGGCTATACAGAGGTGCCTCCTTCTGTGCTATGCAGCCAGTCCGTGCCCAAGATCCAGCAGCCAGGATTCCTGCAAACATACTGACAGATCCAGTGGAGGATGGGGCACTTGTCTTATTCTACATTTTTCATTTAGACAGAAGGTAGAAATGAGCAAGAAGGAGATGAGTTTACTAAACCTTAGGACCAGGGAGAAGGAGTAAGAAGAGTTGAATGGAACATTTTACAGTGTCCCAGAGGGACCCTGTATATGCTACGGGAATCTCAAAATAGTGAATTTCATCTTAACATCAGGTACAGCAATTTTGGAAGCCGCACCACGCCTCATTTAGCTGTCTTAGTTACACTGTGAGATACCCTCGCCTGCCTTGTCCTCAAGAGAGCAAACTGCCAGTCTGCCAGAATGCACTGTGGGCATCAGCTCTTTCCTGTCTAGACCTGAACGGCACAACAAGAGCATTAAATTTAGGGTGCAGCAAATATTTACAGAAATTTGGTGAGGCTCTTTTCCCCTCTGGGGAGTTTTGGGGTTTTTTCAGTGATGATTCCTTGGTTTGACTCAACCCACTTTATATGAGTCTCAGTTTTAGTTTCTTTATGTGACCATTTCTTTTGTTTTTACGCTTCCACTGAGGGAGAGAAAGGGAAGTGTAAAGAAAAAAGGCATCTTACTGTAATTAGTAAGAGGAGCAAGAAGCAGGCAGTCACCTCTGTGGGGCATTTTTCTTTCCTCTTTTACACACCTCTGCTCTGCTGCAAGGCCCCATCTTCTCACATCAGCTGGTCACACAGGAGCTGGAATTACTTTTATTACTACTGATTTGTAGCAGCAGCAATAATGTAATAAGTTGGTCTCAGCAGAGGTTGTAGGAAGTGAAAATATCACTGTAGTTTCTGCAGTGCTCACATTGAACTCCTTCTGCTCTGAGACTCCACAGGGAATAGAAGCAGAGGGTTTTGTTATGATGCAGCAACATCTGCAGATAGTCACCAAACAGGCCAGGCTGAGCGGCTAGGTCTCATGTTATGGGAAAGATTACACCCTGATCATCAAATTTTGGCAGGATTATGCCTTGTAAAAATCACTCCCACTGGAAGTTTTGAGGCAGAGTGTCTAAATGAAAGCCTGACTTTTTCAGGGGAAGGAAGAGGGGGAGTTTAACCATCCACAGCAGCAGCACTAACTTGGGTTTTCTTTTTTCGTTGTTAAATGGATGCATATGCTGGAGACGCTACAAAGGAATTTGCAAGTTTGTCAGGTTTCCCAGGAATGTCTTTGGCAGGTCTTTGTCTGGAACGTTTTCTGGAGACTGGAACACTTGTGCTCTGTATGCATATGTATATCCTGTAAGCTGGTAAGCTCAGAGAGCAAAGAAGGAATGTCACAGGCCTTTGGCCAGATCAACCTTGGTACACGCACAGCTTTCACACTTCCCAGCCTGTTAGCCCTGGCTCTTCCCTCCTGCCCAGTTGTTACTGCAAATTCAAATCTGTACATGTAATGACGGTTAGTATGGGGTGTGGTCAGCAAGATGGCCTGGGTAACAGAAAGGTGGTTCTAGAAAAATGTTTGTATTACATGATTTCCTCATGGAATTTGTAGTGGTACATTTTGTTACACTGTTCAGGCAGTGGTTGTGTGTGTCTTATCTGTGATTTCGGGTTTCCTTTGCCTCTTAAGAGGCAGGTTAAGATCGTGTGATTTTTTTTTTTTCTTTTTTTCCCCCCCATACTGGGATAGCCTGTTAGATTCCAGAATCTTGATGCATTAAGGACAACAAGGCAGCTGAACTATTTCCAGTAGTACTGGCAGACCTGCAAGCTGTGTTAGACCAAGTCATGCTAGCCTGTCCTGGATCCCAGATGTACCTGGGAGCTCTGTGGTAAAGCTAGGAAAATGCAACACATGCTGGAGAGAGGAGAGATTAACGGTGAGTATCTGTATTTTTGTAGCATCTAGTCAGTCATCGCTGAAGGCTGAAGGCAGAAAAATAACTAAAAAAACACAGCAAAATTTCTTCCCTTTTTTTTTTTTCTTCCAATGGCAAGTTTTAGCTCTTCCCTTCTGTTAAAGATTTCATGGATCTTGAAAGCCTTACGGATATCTGTGTTTGAGGAAGGCTTGGCAAGTGAAAATGCTTGTGACTATGGAAGCCAGGTAATAGAAGAAAAGGCACATTTCATTTATAAGCTACTGGATAACGTTGGTGTTTCTAGATGAACAATAAATAATAAAATGGAGAATTAGGGATTGACTGAAGGGTCTTGAAGAAGTCAAACTGTATAAACTTATGGATACTTAAGTTTATAGAGCATATGGATAAAAATAGATTGAAAGACAAAGGAGAACACACTACAAATGATGAAACATTTTGCACATTTTCAGTTTTCAGGTGGAATGGTTCCCTGTTTGCAGTGCCATCTTGTCCTGTCTGACTCATCAAAATTTAAGGATTCTGGCCTTATCCTAAGGCAGAGGAGTAGTGATCTTACACGTATCTTATCCTGATCCTTGTCCAATCCTTCTTTAAACAAAAAGGTTTCTCAGTTAACAATTTATTCATGCATGCCTTTGTAACCTGTTGATAGGGTACCTTGTGCTGAAAACTTTGTCTCCTCCTGCTTCTGACTGTGAAAATTTTATCATTTTGAAGGAAGAGACAAAGTAGGCCTATGGATACTGCATTCTTTTGGCGTATCTTTTAGGCTTGACATGTGAAATATAACTTGAACTCTGGACTCCTTTTCCTCCTCACCAGTCAGAAAGATCCAAATGGAAATGTGAGATATGTGAACTGTGGAGGATGAAGTGTGGCTCCAATTAAGAGAAATGATCTTCAGACTTTGTAGATCTCCAATCTCTACCACCTTTTAGGCAACAAGCTATGACTGGCTTTTGCTAGATAAGTGCTAAAACTGCCAACTGGAGAGGATCAAGTAGGCAATTTGTAGTGTATTACTTGCTGTAAGATGTTGACCAGTGAAACTTTGGATCTGCTGTTCAGGATGTTGGTAATGAAAATTTAAGTCACTTTTTCACTGCCTGCCAAGAGGGGCAGAGTAACAGCTTCTAGTGGTGATGTGTCCCTGTTCACCCTGGTTGACTCCTACAAACTAGCAACAGAAGCATTCAGGCTTTCAGGTTTTTCCTGAATCCATAGGTGCTGATCTACAACCCTTGTTGTTGTTGTTGTTGTTGTTTTCTTTTTCCAATTGTTAGAATCGATTGCTTTACCTTACTTCAACCATTAGAGAAGATCAAAAAGAAAATGATAACTTTATTATAGAAAATTATTATTGAATATGATAATGGGAAATTCTTGAAGGACTAGTGTAATGTGGATCAGAAAACTGAAAGATATTAAGCTCTTTTTCTGACTGTTGCTTATGATTTCTTAGCAGTACTATACAATGGATCTTTGTCTGTAGGCTGCTATTAATTGGAAGTAAATTTTATCCTGAAGTTTTTATTCCTATCTGTACTTGGAGAGTTCATATTTCGTACTGAATTTTTAAAGCCGATGAACAAAAACAAGCCCTTCAACTCCTATAATTCAGTACTTTGGAATATCATTCTGTGTTGTCGCCTTGGTTTCAGTCTTAAAGTTTTTTCAGAAATAAATTTCTCTGAATAAGGCATGACCATAGAAATCAATTCTTTTAAGCTTATTTGTCTCTGCTCGCAAGGCCAAGTGTATTGTAGTCATAAACTTACCTTGTAACATTTAAAAATTAAAATAAATGTAGAAAAGTATTACAGTGTTACGCAGTACTTTGTCTATTGGCTTATTAACATTATATTGAAGTAAATATAGCAGTACATATATGTACTGTTTCTAACACAGCTCTCTATTGATATGGCTGTGACAACCCACGTTATTCTCCCCTCCCCCCATTTTGTAATGTTGTGTCAGAAGTAGAAGTACATCAGGTGGGTTCTTCTGTGAGAGCTTTTGGGGATTTGCTGTATCATGGTGCTCTTCAGTCAGCATGTTCCTTTCAGCTTCTGACATCTTTGCTGTCCCAATCAGTCTAAAAATTGTAGCAAAACTTTATGAATCCTTTTATCATGAGAGGTATTAGCTGTATATTGCCTTGCCTTTTACAAGGTCCATAAAGAACATGTAGATGTGACAAGAGATGTTTGAAAATTGGAATGTTTGACGTGTGCAGTGCAGCCCACACAGGTCTCCTGTCATACTGTCAGTGTCAGGAAAAATACTTTCAAGTCAATCACTGCTAATGAAAAATGGGAATCTTACCAAGCAGGAGAGTTTGAACCCATCTTGTTGCAACTCAATTTGAAAACTAACTTAATTCTTATAGGTCCACACCAAACCCTACCTTCTCTGTTGAGCCCCGCTAGGCTTTCTTGGTTTTGAAGAGATTTTTTTATTTGTTTGGTTTTGCTCCATTGGTAGTATTTCTAAAGCTATAACCTCTTCTCTATGGATATTTTGGTCCAGGTGCTTTACATTACCTTTTACACCAAAATACCGACTGATTTTCTGCTAAGTAGTTGCCTCTGTAAAGGGAAGAATGCAATTCCATCAGGTGCACAGGAAGACTTGGAAATGAAGCCACTGCTGGGCGCAGATGTGTTGGGAGTGCCTCAGTAATCCTCCCAAACAACATCCTGGCCAGCTAATTATAGCAGCTGCCATGTCTCAAAGCATGGCACAGTAATAACCTGTAACACCTGTCTGGGTGGGCTGGGTGCAGCTAAACCTTATAGTCTTGCTGGTGTTCTCTCTCTCTTTCTGAATCCTTTGCCTGGTTTTAATCCTGCTGTAGTTTAAACACCTGTCTATTAGGAATGTGTAAAATGTCACTATTACCCATGCGAAGCTATTTGCTCACCTGCTTAAAAAGACAGCTTTCAAGTAAACAATGATACATTGATACAATGATAATTAAAGAGGAAAGCATGATACAGTAATAGAGTAGGATTGAGGTGGTAATTCATTAGACTAAATGGTACTTGGCATCAAGATGATGAGGAGAGAAAATTGGATGAAATCATCTCTATTTCACACATTGGATGTGTTAGTAAAGTTGTGATCACTGTTGCTGACAAGCTAAGAATTGTATATAACCTATTTTATTTACCATGTTGCCTTCTGTGTTTGCATCATTTACAATTCTTCCTTCTTTTCAGACAATAAATTCTTTGTGACCAGCAACTGCCATTGTTAGGTATTTGTATAGTGCCTGGCACAATCAGAACTAAATCTAATTTAAAGCTTTCTGTTACTGCAATGAAGATGCTTTAAATTTTAATTAAATTCTACGGAACACAGCAACATTAAGAGTGAGGTAGAGGCACCAAAATGGCAGCTAATACTCTTTTCCACATAAGGTGGATAACACTACCCATTACTAAACTTGCCTGATATTGTCGCACTGTAAGATCTTGTCTTCAATTGTTTATAGTGTTCTGAAACTTTATTCATTTGAATTAATGTTTTCTGTGCTTATTGTTCAGTTTTCAGTACACTTCAGGCATGGAGAAGTACTCCAGCCAAAACTAAGGCTGGATTAAAAAATATATTTTGTGCATTTTAATATCTATATAGCTTTTCTTCTAAATCTCTTTGTCTCCCATGCTTTGAAATACCAGTTTAGAGCTTGATATTGCAGTGTACACCTACCATGATTTTTGTGCGTTTACTTGAGTGAACACAGTTCTTTGTGAGTGGTTGTGCGAGCAGTTTGTTTAATATTTGGTTGAGTTTTGGTCTGAATTCTACATCCAAGGTACTTACACTTTTGGGTTGTGCCTTTATGTTTGTATAGAGAGGGGTAGAGACAGGACAGGTGCATATGGTTGGCTTTCTGGCACAGCTCATGGTGACTGGAGAGATACTCTGGTCTCTGCTCAGTGTAATATAAGCTTCTAGCTTTTGATCAATGCACGTGGAGTTCATTTTTCACATGGCAGGAGCTTTTTTACTTTGGGATTTTTGCCCCATCTTTGTCCTTTTCCTCCTCTGTTCTTTTGTGAATGGAAGGGTTGTAATTTTCATGCTAGCCCCTGAATTCATCTCGGGCATGGTGGATATTGGTGTCATCTCTCACTCTTTTATGCAACTAGCACAGTGTTTTTATGTTTGAATATTCCCCTTTCTAGCAGTTTACTGCTCTTAGTAGATACTCTATCCGATTTACTTAGTGATAACTTTTTGTCTCATCTTGCCTTTAATTGTTTCTGATAGTTTGTTTGGGTTTGTTTTTGTTTTGTTTGTTTGTTTACCTCTTTAGTTAACAAACCTGGACTTGGCAAGTGGAGTTATAAGCAAGGGGAATGCAGCTGCCCTACAGAGCTACTGGTCACCACTCAACAAAAGAGGGTCCCTGTGGCCTGTTCAGTCAGACACTCCTAGAGATGACAAAAGATCTGTCTCTTCAGAGGTCAGGTAAGTTAAAGTTGCTGTTCTAGCTTTTTGAAGAAGAATGCAATCACTCTGGAGCTCATTTGTAATTGATGTCTGGCTTCTTGCTCCGATGCAGGAGCATGTCCAGAGAAGGGCAGCAGAGCTGGTGAAGGGTCTGGAGCACAAGTCTGATATGATGCAGCTGAGGGAGCTGAGGTTGTTTATCCTGGAGAAAAGGAGTCTTGCGGAGTGGGGGGCACAGTATTGCTCTGTACAACTTCTTGCAAGGAGGTTGTAGCAAGATGTATGTTGGTCTCTTCTCCCAGAACAAATGGTAGGACAAGAGGAAATGACCTCAAGTTCCATCAGGGAAGGTTTAGATTGGATATTAGGAAAAATTTATTCACCAAAAGGTGTTTCATCTTGTGGCACCAGAGTTCATCGTGTCCGGGGAGGTACAGCTTGCCAGCAGGGAAACAGACGAGACAAGTCTGTTTTGTTAAGCACGAGAATCCATATTTATTTCCCCCAGGACTGGGGAGGGAGAGGAAGATGGAGAGAGACAGAGGGGAGCTGCAGGGGCAAGGTCGTGGGGTTTTATCAGGTTTGCAGGAGAGGAGTCTTGGGGTTTAGGTCAAGGGAGGAGTTATCACAAGGACAGTAAGATCCAATTTCAGTGACCTTAGAATAGGAGCACTCACCAAAAGGGTTGTCAGGTATTGGAACAGGCCACCTAGTGAGGTGGTGGAGTCACCTGAGGGTTTTTAAAACATGTGTAGATGTCATACTTAGGGACATGTTTTAATGGTGAACTTGATAGTGTTAAGGTTAACAGCTGGACTTGAGGATCTTTTCCAGCATAAACAATTCTGTGATTCTAAGGGCTTAGTAATGGTTCCTCTCAGGTCTAGAAACTAGCCCTATGAAAACAGCTTTGTTCCCAGAGCTGTCAGGTTCATGGTGAAATAAGGGCATAGATGAACATAGTGGATGAAAGGGAAATGTCTGTTTTTCCTTGAACATTTCCCATCCCTGCATTTGTAAGTTTAGGTTTGCTGGTGTTGAGACATATATGCAGAATACAAACTTAGACCTGATGCTGCAAATATCTCCACTACATCCTCATGTTCATGCTTTTTCCTTGAATATGAAGTGTAGATTGGTCAAAGAGAAGTGTTTATCAGAGTTTCTTTTCTGGATGTCCTCTTTATGTTCTATATTAATTTTGGGCATTAGAATTTATATTTATGGCTTATACACTCTTTGGAATCAGGGCAGAGGACTGATTCTGCAGTAAAACCATTCTTCCTGTGAGTCAGAGAGCAGCAAGATTTACTTGCACTGAAGTCTGAATCTTGGAAGCCAGGAACAAGGCAAACTTGCTGCAATAACCAGGCTGGAATACAAGCCCAAGACTACTGGAGATTTGGATTCTGCTTTTGCCATTCCAGTAAATGATATTGATTCCTTTGCCTTAGTGTTCATTTTTGTCTTTTAAAACAGAACAATAAAGCAGAGCTTCTCCAAGACATGAATTTAGGTCTGGAAAGAACTGTGTACATGAAAATACTGATTTTTTTTTTAATCACTAGTGCCTGAATGCTACTGGAAAATGGAGGGAAATGAGAGAGGGAGAAAGACAGTGCAGAAGGCATGTGATCTGGGTGGTGATCCTTTCCCAAATGGGTCCTTCAATAGAAAGATTGTAATGGGATTTGGAAAGCTCAAGTAAAATTATTCTTGTTTCATCAGTCACTACTTTTCATCCTGCCTGAAGAAGAGGAATGTGAGAAATTAATTCCTGTCCTGTTTCTGTTCCAGCACAGTGTTTGCCTCAGGGGTTTAAAGCTATTGAAAGAAGTGGTGGTGATTCTGCTCTTGGACCCTATCCAGGCAAGCTATTACCTAGTCCAAATAAAGAACGTATCTAACAGGTGTAAACTGCCTTCCCCTCCTACATGGCTTAGGAGAGCAGCAGCATGCAGGCTGTCCTAGAGCTTCCATTCCCTTTTCAGCTCTGTTTGCCCCTTTGCATGGGCTCACAGGTAGCTGCAAACCCCACCACTAGTGCCCAGAACTCCACTCTGAATGACTTCCAGGGTGATGCCTCATCTAGCATTGTGTGCATAGTTTATTGCCTGTAGTTAAAGTTTCTGTTTTATTTTGTACAGCAATCTGAAAATACTTCAGAATTTTCCAGTCACAACTTCAAACCTTTCACAAGTCATTTAGTCTTTCATTACTTCAATTGCTCTGTTTTTATCCTCAGAGCAAGAGTCAGAAAGATGCCTTAAGACTCCCTATGAATTATTTTATTTTATGGCTGCTTTTATTGAATGGCCAAAATACTGGGAGTTAAGAGTTTTGTGTAAATCTGGAAATGAAAAAAAAAAAGATTCTTGAGGCAGTGCTGGATTACTTGGTCTGTGAACTTGAGAGAGAATTCCAAAAGTAATATCAAGGTCATGATATATGGAGCGCTATCTTGTATTGTAAATGCCCTTTTTGCTACTTGGTTTGTTACATTGGATCAGGCCATTCATAGAGGGTCATCTGATGGGTGTCAGCCTGTGCTCAGTGCTGGTTGACTGAAGAAAAGCTTCCTGTTTTGTTCCATTGAGATTCTCGTCTATCAGTTGCAGAATTCAGCAAGGATGGAAATGTTCAGTAAATGGGTCTCTTATCTGGCTTGCACTTGGCTCCAATTCAAACATCTGTCTCTGAAGTGCAGTCCTCACAGTTTTTGTATGTCTCTGTGGTAAATTTAAGCCATTTAAGCTGCTGAAGTTAAAAAATGTTGGTTTGATGCTTGCAAATCCATAGGATTCAGGCTATTCTTTTAGACAAACCATCTTCCCCTTTAATTCCCACTCTCCCATTGAGAGATACGTTATCTAAATGTATCTCAAAAGAAGTTATCCTTTCTTTTGTTGATTCCTTTTCTTTGCATGAAATAAGGGGTCAAATTAGTAGTCTGCTTGTCAAAAGGCAAAGGAAGTCCTGGGTTTGTAATACAGAGACAGGACTGTTCTAGATATGTTAAAATGTTATTTTATAAATCTGCACTGCTGTGCATTTTGAGATTTTTTTGCCACTTTCTATAAGCATTGGCACTATTTCCATTCAAATGGTTGCCTAGCCTGTTGCTGCACCTCAGACAAAGAAGCCTGCAGGGCTGCATAAGAGGTGAAATGTTCCAAGTTGCATGTGGCCTTACTTCTGACTACTGTGACATGATTATCAATCTCTGCCACATTTGCTGCAGACCTGCCTTTGTTGTCCTCTGTATATCAATGAAGTTAGGCCAAATCTGTTCTCTCTTTCTTTAATCCTAGTCCTGTCTCAGTGCCCTATCTCAGTTCTCTCTCAGCTTCTCTCTCAGTCCACTGGGCAGGATTGTCACTTCTTCACATTGTGCTGTAAAGGCATGAAATGCAATTACATGTTTTGTAGTAGAGTTATTAAAGATTACTATATGTAATTTTTATCACAATTTTAGTAATATAATCCAAGGACAACAACCATGAAAGTGATTCCTCATTATCCAGTGAAACTGTAAGTCAGCTGAAGCCAAAACCATACTTGAGCTGGTCTTGAAAAAGCATTCTCCTGAAAGCATTCTTGGTTTCATAATAAATGTAAAAAAATCAGATGTTTTACAGAATGAAACTTGTTGATTCAGAACATAAACTAGCTTTGAAGTACGTGTTAGCAAATAGCTGCATAATCCCTAGTGGTGAGGACAGTAGATGGAGGTTAGTAGAAGTTTCTGGCACTGGAATTTGCAGCTGCTATGCCACTTTTTTTTTTGAAAAAGACAGTGGATTTCATCTCCAAGAATTACTTGGGCTCCGCAGGTCACTAAATCTCTAGACCAGGACCAAAACTAGTAAGAAAGGTTTCTTTATAGCTGGTACAGAATTGTATTTTCAGTGGGCACCTTGGATTCAGCAGCAGCCATCCTTGTTCATGTTCATCTTGTAGAATTCATAGGGGCAGTAAATTGGCAGTGAAATGGTCAGGGTTTTCTCAGATCTCTGTTTCCTTAGCTTCTTGCTGTTTCGTAACATCTGTCTTAAACCTGAACACCGACCTCACACTTCCAAACTGCTCAGCATATTTTCTTCCTTGGATTTTCTGACAGACTTAGCTAATTGTTACAGCAACCAGGCAGGCTTCCTTGCCATCAATCAGAGGGTAGAATAGCAGTCGAATTTATATTAGAGAGCCTGTGAAGAGCTACTGCAGTCAGAGAGAAGAGATTCTCCTCTTTTCTTGCTTGATGTTCTGAAATACTTCTTAGTTCATAATTTCTGCCAAGGTGCTCAGATTCATCGAGAAATGTGGGGGGGTTTTGGTAGACTTGTCTGATCTAGTTTAAATTTATATAAAAACATGCTTTTTCAAATTTCTGATCAAATGGGGTTTTAAGTTTAATTTACTCTGGTATCAGTCTCAATGATAATAATAGCAGCAGCTCTCAGGGCCTCACAGGCAGTGTGCACATACCTCCTGTATGTCCAGGTTCCCAAACAATCTCTGCTTTGGGTATTTTCATTTTTATTTTTCCTTGTCTAGAAGTATCAAATAGGGTGGAAAACCAGAAGATGCTGTCTAGACATTTATCATCTCAGAATACTTCTGGGTCACATTGCATATACTTACTGCTCATGTGCAAGTCAACAACGTAGGTGCAGGAAATCCAATACTACTTAAAAAGCTTCCCGTGCCTGCTCTAATAGAAAATATGTATTAATTTATGTCCCAAAACTTCTACAGCAAAATGATTGTACCCTCTGCTCTCTGGCACACCCCAGCTCACAAACTAAGATTGCTGTGCTGCGTCCCCTGACAGTCTCCCAAATCAGGACCTTCCTTTTAATTGGTGGCCTTCCTCAGCTTTGGCTGCATAGTGGATATTTTATGTCCCGATTCCTCGCCTAGCGCCTACTACTGCTTCATGCCAGTTTACTGCTAGGGGTACATTTACTACGCGTTCTAGGTTTCAGATGCTCTGATCACACCAAGTGTATATCCTTTGGACTTGTGAGGTAGAATCCCAGGTCTCTTTTGAGAGTTTTCTCTGAGCTGGTGTATTTGGCTTCTGTAGTTTCACTGAATCTTTGAGTTTTGCCAGAAAGACCCCAAAGGGCAGTCACCAGCTAATTATGGTTCACTGGTCTCAATCCTTTGTGTCAAAGGGGCAGTTGGCTGTGTTTGACATGAAGGGAAGGTGAAAGTGGCTTAGTTGTTTCCTCAGTTTTTATTTTAAATTTTGGAGCTGTGGAATGTGAAATAAGTCACGCTTGGACCCTGACTAGACAGGCTCTGAAGAGCAATGAGAAGAGGGAGATTGAAATAGACAGAGGATGTGCAGGGTGATTCTTACAAGGCTAGAAGAGTCAGCAGTTGATGGGACAGTCTGGCATTTTTGCAAGACTCTTGAGCTAGACTAGGGTGAGCTTAGTATGGCAGGAGCAGCATGGGTGTTGCAGCTGGGGCTATGGGAGAGATTTAACTTTGTATGGGCTTGCAGCTAGAAGTAATGACAAGGGAATTCCTTGGGATGTTGGCAGCTAATGCCAAGTTTTTATAAGAATAAATCTCTTCTCTATGCTACGTATGTAGTGCCTTGTAGTTCTGGGTTGATGGTAGCTTTATTCTCTTCCAAACCATTTTTCAAGCTCCCTGCAGTTTCTTGCAAAGTGAAGGCTACCTGACTGCTCTCTGGTCCTGCATTTGCCAAGTGTTCAGAGCCTATTTGCACAGCATCTAGGTTTAAGATAACTTGGAGGCTCTGCTATGCTGATGCCTCTGGCAGAAATGAAGGGAGAAGGCAGCAAGCATTGAGGGTTACACAGTAGCCCCTCAGTTCAGTTTGAGCAAACTGCAGTGACCCTAACACCTCCCTGGCTAAGCACTACAGAAGTGACAGAGCAGCAGCAGCCCAACAGCACTGAGTCCAGCCCTGTGCTAGCATAGCTACATGTCTTTTCCTTGTTCTCCCCAGTGCCTCTCCTCTCCCCAGTGCTTCTCCCTCTCCCAGTCCCTCTCCTCCTCCTCTCCTCCTCCTCTCCTCCTCCTCCTCTCCCCAGTGCCTCTCCCTCTCCCCTCCCTTCTCTTCACCCCGCCTGAATTAATTCCATTTCTTTATTTGAGGCAGAGAAGTAACTGAGGGTGGGTTCAGTGATTTTTCTGTGACCTCTGTCTGCATTGCCTCAGCAGCTCTATCATGCTGATTCTACCTGCAGTCCTTGAGAGGCAGCGTTTCTGAGGGCCCTAAATTTGGGGTTTATTACTTCCTGCTCAGCGGAGGTTTGAGGAGGGCAGGTGAAAAACAGAACTACTGCCTGGGTAGCTGTACATATTTTCAAGTCACCCTGTTTCCAGTTTGTACATGTTCTTCTCCTTGTGCATCCATGCATATTTGTGCCTGTAACTTCTGCCTCAATACCCTCTTACCTTTAGTTGTTTTTTTTTCCCACACGTCTCCCAGGGTGACAACTTGTTAAGTGTGGAGGTGAACTGGCTGACTTCAACTTCAGAAACACATGGCCCGCCTTGTATTTTTTTTTTAATATATATAGTGGTCACACTAAGGAAACTTGTGTTGTCAGGGCCAATTGCTCTCCATCCTGCTTGGAAATCACTCTGGGCCTCAGCACCATGGATTGGCACAGTCCTCAAGGATCCCTGCTTCCCACAGCTAGGCCTTGGCTCTGTCTGTCTGGAGGCTCCAGGAGAGGAAAGGCGGAAAGCTCGTGACTTGCCCAGACAGTCTGAGGCTGGCCCTGCAGCCCCAGCTCCCCAGACGCCGTTGAGTCGGACTTGGCTGGCAGCCGCTGCACTGTTACTTTTCCGAGGTAATAAGTGTGATTAATCACAGGACCCTTTTCAGAGGCAAAGGAGGTTTGTGCTGCGTGCAGGGAGACTGTAGGAGCCAGTGCTGGGGCTGTGAGCTGGAGACAAAAACTGGGGCATCACTGCAGAGCAGAGCAGGGCCCCAGTGCAGCTGTGCAAGTGTGGCCTCTCTAATGAGCTGCTTCTGGTGAGCATTGCTGGAGCTGCAGCCTGGTGCCTCCCTTGGATGGGCCCTGCCTGAGCACAGGGTGCACAGCATCTGCATTACCTTGATCTGCTGGCCTTGGACAATTACATTTTCTGCAAATAACTCAAAATTTGAGAGGGACCAGGCTTCTTTTTGACTGCATGACTTCCAGAGGAGATTTGCGTATCTTTCCTACTATTCCCTACAGCATACTATGGAGAGCAAGCAGCCCGTGTTGATATGCGGAGGGGAGTGACCTTCTCCCAATCCAATACAGCAAAATTATTTTGGGTTTCCTCTTTTCAGCTGCCTCCACAAACTGATGCTACCCTAATGTAAACACAGGATTTACTATCCTGGACTAGGCTGCTAATCTCTTCAATTCTCCCCGTCCTTTGCTTCAGAGCAACTATCTCCACCATCGTCAGTACAGAAAATATTCTGATGGGCAGCAGGGAAATTCCCTTTCTGAGAGGGAGATAGATTTTGCCCTCCAACTGCTAACAGTTGGCATGTAGTTCTTACAATACTTTGTTCTGCATACTCTAGTGTGGATATTGTCATGAATCATATATTTTACCTTCTGCAAAAGTGTGGTCCCATTGAGTTGTAGCAGTGAGTTCCACAGGTGGTGCATATTATGCAAAAGTTTCCTTTTTAAATTTTTTTGCAAAATTTGCCAGAAGTCTCTGTACCTGTAATAAGATCACATGAAAGCAAACAGAAATGCTTAGTTTATTTTCTGCGCTATTTGTTCTCTTTTTATCATCTCCCTTCTTTTTCGTCTCTCTAAACTAAACAGTTCCATTCTTTTCAAATTTTAAGTGGAAGTCTTCCTAGCCCTCTAATAATTTTCTGTGTATCTTTATAGAGATGACAAGAAATAAAAACAGTACATCAAGAAGGGGTGAAACATTCATTTCATGTAAATAACACTAGTGTATCTTTAATTTCTATCTCAACTTACATATAGCAATAACTTGTTGGCTTCTGACCATGCTAAACACTGAGTTTTTTATTAATATGCAGTTGTTTTCTTTGATTATTACAGTAAATGTTGAACTGAGCAACAGGTATAAGTAGTTCCTTTTTTTCAGGGATTTTTTTTTTCTTTCCCCATTCCTTGCTAGGCAACTCCTCTTTTCCTGTGCCAGTGGATTTTGTTGGCTATAATGGAAGTTGCTTGATCATTTCTGTTCTATTAAGCACCTCGCTCAATATGGAACAAGTTGAAATCTTCTAGTGTCTTGCACTACTTGACTCATAATGTTCCCCTAGTTATCCCTGATCTTGGAGGTCTCTGAAATACACTGTATCAGTTCTAGATATTTCATGTTGCAAAGTGACCAGCACATCTTCCTTTCCTCTGCATTTATTTAAACCTTGCATTCACCATTAAAACAGTTGCTTTCCAGAGTGATTTTCAGAGGGTTAATGTGCCTGTAGTTCTTATGGGGGAGATCTACTCTGCTCCTTATATTCTTGTAGGAATGAGGGGACCCTATATACTGGTGTTCTGTAGGAGTGGCTTTGGCTACAGCAGCCTTCCTCTCTAAAGGAGTTCTGAAAGGGTTACAAGGGAGCCTTGGCTGTTTCTTCGAGCTATTTGGAAAGGACGGGCCTCAGACAGCTTGGCAGGAACGTGAGGCCCTGTTTTTTCCAGCCCAGCCCTTCCTTCTGCACAGAGCTGTCAGGGAATCCCATGAATGTCTGGTTTTTCCCCTTTCCTAATTCTTTTAACAATATTTTTATCCATCTGTGACTCTTCCTCACACAAAGATCTCAAATTTTATCCATTGATTTGCTTTGCACGTAATGAAGTATAGATGAAAGCTGTGCTACCATGCCATAGCTGTTGGAGTTAGTTCACAGTTGTGCAGCTGAGAAGGGCACTGGGAAGTTTCCCAGAAGAATGTCCTTTCTGGCCTTGATCTTAGGGCAGGTCCATCTGGCCTAAGAACAGAGGGATTGAACAGGCCCATCTTTGAACTGTGCTATTCCTATGTGTTACAGTGAGGCACTCTGAAATCTTTGGGCTGCATGTTCTGTATCCTCCCTATCAGGAATTCAGAATGCTGCTTTGTAGAAATGGAAATCCCCTTTGTAAGCCAGGCTTATGAAAAACAAGATAGGGTTAGTGACTTTTCCTTCATTTGCCTCATGCTCTCCAGGACTATCCTGAAGTTGAACTCATTGTGAATATTTTTGGTATTTCCAAATCTGCCCTGTACCTTTTTACTTCAAGAAAAGGGAGGCGTAGTGGGTGGTGTGAGAAGGGAAGTTTGGTTACTTGTGAGAGCAAAGGTCTTGAGCAGCTGTGTTGAAGACATTGGTGTGGTACAGCTGAGGAAGAGAAATTGAATTAGGATTATATTGCTATATCTGAGTTCCATGTAGAAAGCCTTCCAGAAGGCAGCCCTCCTATGGGGTAGTCCCTGGACAACCTTACGAAGTCAGCAGCCAAAGGGCCTGGAATCAAGCTCAGTTGAGTTGAGGGTTTCAGTGACCAAGTACAAATGCCAGAGTGGGAGGTAGAAAAAGGGGCCAAAGGGTTTTCCTTCCTACTAGGCTTTGCTTTGGAGCTATCCTCCATTGTACAGTGAATTTTCCACCAGTAATGCATTCATATTTTCCATCCAGACTAAAGACATGTTTTAGCTTGGCTTTCTCAGGATGAACAATCTTTTTGGTGTTTTGTACTGTGATATAAATGGGAAATTGCTGCAAAAGCACGAAGAAACCCCTTTCCTGTTCCTGAAAGTGTTAGTTGACCTTTCCTGTGAAGATTCTGCTTTCACCTAATTTTCCCTAGCTTTCTGACTGGTTATGTTTCATAGCTGACACCAGAGTTTGTGAATTGCATGCTGTTGGCTCTGTGTCAGTCTGTTATTCTCCAGGGTTTCTTTGAGCTGCAGGTATCAAGCAGCAGCTGTTTGTGAACCATGCAGGGATCCAGTGTTTAACAAGAATGCCTTTTGAAAAAGGGGAAGGGAAAAATGTAAAAAAAGCCAAGATGATTTCAGTTCCTCTGTGTATATGGTGACAGCTTTGCTTGGTGATCCTGTTCAGTAGGTCCTAGGGGTCAGTATGTTGTATAATCTGAAGAAGATGCCCCAACCAGAACTCTACTGTGGAGCACCAACTTTTTGTTGAGGGACTAGTGTGGCTTATAATAATGAGTAACATTTTTGGTTACTAGTACTTTTTTAGTCTCTACCCAACACTGGATACCATCAGCCATTGAATTGTTTGACCAAAATGCTCTGGGTAGGAGAACTTTGGTTGGTAATGAGCTCACTCAAAAAAGTTTGTTACTGGATTGTCTAGAACCAGTGTCAATTACAAGAATTTGTAAATGCGCCATTAAGGCTGGACTGTGCGGTGTCAGGGTGGAAATGTCAAGAGTCCTTTATTACAAGCAGTTATTTCTAGGATTTCATTCTGTCACAGTAGATGAAAGATATGTCCTTAAAAAAAAAAAAGGCAGGAGAGAGTGGGCAAAAAAAGCTAGGTAGTGCTACAAGATACCAGTTTCCAGACACTCTCCTATTGCACACATGGCATTTTTATGAATATTTCTTATCCAAGAACTGTTCACAGCAAACCAGGTGGGGAGATGCCAGGCTAGCCTGGCTGATGCAAATCTGTTTAAAACTGGTTCTGAGACAACAATCTTTAGTAAAAGGAATTTAAAACTAAGAGAGCTCTGCTGGATGGTTGGGCATGTGAACAGGCTACCCAGGGAAGTGAGGAGCCTGCCAGAGTGTTTGAACAATACTCTTGGGCACACAGTGTAACTCTTGGGGTGTCTTGTGCACAACCAGGAGTTGGATGTCAATGATCCTTGTGAGTCACTTCCAATTCAGGACATTGTGTGATTCTGTGTTGCTTGGCTTCTTTGCTTGAATTTCAGATTATCTCTGGCTCATCATGTCTTCCACTCCCCTTTCTCTTTCTGCTCTCTGGCACATGGAACTTAAATGAAAAGTTAGTCAAAGAAAGTCTGGCAGCGCTGCACATGCTATTGGCAGCTGTCTGTCAGGGATACTTGGCCTGGGCAAGATTCATCATTTAAAGCAAAAGGGCCATGACTCTCTTGGTCCAAACCTTTTGTATGCATAAAGATTTCTTTATTTGCTTGCTGCTGGAAAAAAAAATTAGAATGTTCTGTGTGAAGAATGTAGCCAGGTTGGGCCATGAATATCTTCAATGCTGAAAATTCGAGTTTTCATTTTCATGTTTGGTAGACTATCTAAAAAGGAGGAGGAAATCTCAAGTCTGGACTATCTGTTTCATTTTTGATATTGAGATAAAGATTTTGGTGGGTAAAGAGGTTTCAGCTTATCTTCATTTAGCATTTTGAAAAGTTGAAGATGCAGAGACTTGAAATTGTGTAAGTTTAGGAATTTTGTTTCTGGGTACTGGTACTTAGTTCAGAAAAACTTTTCACTGTCAAATTCTGAATTTCAAATGAGAAATTTTCATTACTTATTAAAGACAATGTACTCCTTAATGGAGTGCCTTATACTTGCCATTGCATTTTCCTAAAACGTCTCAAGCTGTGGTGTTAGAAAAAGCTTGAAATAACTTGCTAGAAAGAATGTTCTGTTCAATAAATTTCTGATCTCAGCTCCTCTTGACACTTGGATGTGATTCTTTGAGGGTCTCGTGATGCTAAAGATTCTGGTTTCTCTGTAAATGTCTTTGGATGGGTCATAATTTGAACAACAATTAAAGGCCTTCTGATTCAGGCAGTCAGCATGACAAAGAGAACACAATCTCATCTTCTGTGAAGAAATCAGTAAGTCCAACAGCGTATGTGAGAGGTTTAAGCGCTGGCCCAAAAACTCAGCCCCAAGAGTGATTCTTCAAAGACTTTGCTGTTTTTAAGATTCAGTTCTTTGAGGAGCACATCCCTTTCCAATAAGGAACTGCATATAATATCTCCAGGATATTCTCCAGGAGAGTGAGATTTAGGTTTCTGCTATCAGTGATCCCCCTAGCCTTCTGTTTTCAAAATTCCTTACCAGAAAAGCAGGGAAATTTAGACTTAGCCCTTAGGAACAATTCCAACAAAAGCTGCCAATTAAGATTTTTTTGAACAGCTGTCTTTCATAGAGTTTGGTTTTGCATATTGACAATTTGCTTATCTTTCTTCAAAGCTGAAAAACCTCAAGGAGGAGCTGTGTTTTAAAGTGGAGTTAAGTTTGCTAAAAAATCAATGGGAATAATAACTTCTCTCTTACCAAGAAGTTCACAAATATTTTAATTTTTTTTTTTTATTTCTATAAGTAAGCATATATAACACATTTAGAAGTATTAAGTAAAATAATAAATACTGGTGAAAAATTTTGAAAACCCGGTTTTAATAGTTGGATTATTCTGGTATATTTAAAGAAACTTGGATCCTATCCATCTTTAGTCATTTAAATATTTTGTTTTTCTGTTCAGGACATTGTTTGCATAACAGATTTTGTTTTTTTCAAAGGTCACAGTCATGCTTTCATTTGTTTCTGAAATCCCACTTTACTGATGATAATAATGTGAATGATTTAAATATGAAAGTATCCTCCACTATAAAGAGAACAAAATTTATACATCAGTCTCTAGGTTGTTTTGAGGTGTAGGGGACAGACTGTGGTTCATGTAGTGCAGAGGTTTTCTCTATTGATATTTTCTAAATAGAAAAAAGAAGTTAACATTCTGTGTTCTCTAAAGCATAGCAAATCCTGAATATGAGTGTAGATATTACTGAGAAGCATTTCTGTGAAAGTGAAAAGAGCTGTGGTGCTGGGTATTTTGCTGTTTACGTGTTTCACTCTGAAATTACCTAAACTCTGGGAATCATGTAACGCTATGAATTATGAATTGTTATGCTTGTTGCTGCACAAGGCATAATTGTTTGTGTATTATTGTTTGTCAAAATCTCACTCTGGCGTTTATGGTGTATATTGTTTGGTAGCAAATCCAGGTACTGACTCCTCCTGTCATTTACTTTCGGACTTTTTCTAACACTGTTGCCTTTATGTAAGGGCTTTCTTACTGTGTTACACTCCAACTGTTCTCTAGAGCCTTAAACACAGTACACAACATGAAGGTTAACCCCTTTGCAAATGTTTCTGTTTTCACCTCAAGCCTTCTGGAGGCCATGTTTGGACTCTTATCTGCCTGTACTGCAGATGAATTTTTTCTGAAATGTACCAGCTGTGGCCTTTGAGTCTGCTCTATTTAGAACACCTGCTGAAACATCATGAAAGGCAGCAAATATAAAGAAGCAGCATATAATGGAGATTTCTTGATGGGTACTGTTGTTATTTTCCTTGCTTGATCTGTCTTATCTATAATAGGAGAGAAGTCTTGAAAGGACATTGTTCCATGAGTGGCCAGGGTATTTTAGTCTGCCCTTTTAAGGAATTAGCATCTGCATCTTTGATGTGTTCATCCTCAGAATTACATGCAGTCACTTGGTGGAATTCCTGGGGTAGAGAGTCCATGGTTCCCATCTGTGTTCCTGAGTCTGGGAGCTTCTGACTAATTATACAATTTTCTCTGTACTTGTAGGAAACAATTTCATTTTGGCTCTAGAAAAAGGGATTGGGTTGGAATGGAATATAGGATTGCATAACTTTTTTCATGTTTAACCACAAATTCCACAAATGAAAACTCTTGCACTTCCTCTGAAGATATCTCCTCTTGGCTTTGATTTTCAGTGTCAGTAGAAATATTCAACCCCCATATACAGTCCAAAAAGACCTATCAGTTGAAATGCTTACCCAAAATCTGTCATAAATGAATCCAGCAAATTTTCATCTTTAAGAAAACAGCACTGTTCCTAGATGCCTATTCTGAAACCTCAAGGGGAAAAGATAGCTACAGTATGCGGCTGGGATGACCAGCAGAGCTGGCACAACTGCATCAGAGACTTTTCTGTCCATGCTGGAGGAGAAAACACCACAAATACATGTGCCTGGTCAAATGGAGGTAATTTAAAAGCTTTTTTCCTAGGTATTGCAAACAAAATTAGTGCTTACAGTCTCTACCTCTTGTCCTACAGTTGTAGGGAGAGACAGAAATCTCATTAAAAATACTTCAGGCAGTGGGTGATCAAGTTTTGTGCAACTTGAGCATCTTCTGCAGACAGGATCTGACAGAGAGGGATCTTTCAATGAATACTGGACAAGTTTGGGAACTGTGTTTTAAAATGTGCTGTCTCGTCTCTTGGTACTATACAATATAATTATCTTGACATGCTTTTACTCATCTTCCTCTAATGACAGACTTGGTCTGTCATCAGATGTATCAGTTTCCTGGGGAAAGATTTCGTTTACTCAGTTTACCAAGATAAGCCTGAGCCTTTTCTGTAGTTTCAGAGGTTTAATTACAAATTTCCTGTTCTCAATGCTAATTGTTTTCCGTCAGCTGGCCTTCCTGGTCAGCACGTGTCTTGCTGCCTTCTGGGGAAAAGTCGACAACTGAATGATTTGGGGCTCTCCCATGATTTTCAACTGCACCACCTGTTTTGGAAGTGGCTGTAGAATTGCCAAACACACTGAAGTGGTTACGTGTGCCAGCTCCTAAAGAAGCTGAAGGGGTGGAGTGGTTCCTGCCTGATGGGTTTTCAAAGGGAGCTGAGACTTTGATGTTCTGTTTTAGCAGCTGCTGGATATAGTGCCTCAGCCCTATGCAGCACTTGCGGCCCCAGCCTTCATGCCTTGTGTTCTCCTTTACACTGCCAGAATGGAGAGAAGAAAATAAAATAAACAGAGTATGGGCATTAGCAGTAGTGTTGCTTTGTTGTATTTTACACTTTGAGTTATAGTGCCTTGTGTCTCATGTCAGTGAAGTACCTTGCACTTAATTGGGCCTGTTAGAGTAAGAAATTTATTTCACTTCAGCTTTCTTTGCCTTTCTAATTGCTTCTTCCTCACCTCTTCTGTTTTATGTCTGCTTCCAAAATCATTGTAGTAATTTTAGTCTTTTGTTCTGTAATGACTGCATAAAATAGGCAGAGATTTATATGTATGGTGCGCCAGAGTTCCTTGCTTAGTCTAGAGGAACTGGATCATTTTACCATTAAGGATTGAGGGAGACAGAGAAATGTGGTGGCTCAACCAAGGCTTCATATAAAGCCTCTGTTAAACCAGGAACAGACAACACTCTGCTATATCTGGTGAAGGTAGTTCACTGGGAATTTCCCTTTTACTCATGTAACTCTTCACTGCCAGAAATAAGATGCTGTAACTCAATTTATTCTATTAATATTGAACTTTTTTGTGGTAATGTGACCTCCTCTCTGATTTTGCCTGTTGAAATACTGGTTTACTGGAAATGCTGGAGGCTGAGCTCTGTTTTCAGGTGAAGAGGCAGATAGATCCCAATAGTAAGAGTGGAAGGGGGACTGTATTCTGTGTAGTTTAAAACGAAGAGGCCAAAATTGCGGTAAACTGGAATAGTCTTTTTTGGCAAGGCAGTACACTTCTGTGGTATTTATCCCTGGAGGGCAAAGTCCAAAAATATGGGGATATTCTTGCTCTGCAGTACTAGTTTTTCCAGGTAAGGCTGTATAAATAAATACAAGCTTTTCTAGTCTTTTCTTGCAGATCTTTATAATAAAATTCTGGTATGTCATCACCCAGGCAATAAAGGGGGCCAGATGCATAGAAATTTTTGGGAAGGAAATGTCACTATTGTTCTTTTGTCTTTGTTCTAGTGCTGGCTATATAATTTCTAAATTTCTTCTCTTCCAATATTAAAAATCAATAACATCTAAATCGAAATTGTACCTGCCATTCTGTTCTGAAGTTTTTTTCTTAGGCTGCATTTTAGCCATCAACAAAACACAACGTATTTGCTCTTTTCTGAAAAGTAGTTTCCTCCAAATGGGATGTATCTTGAGGATTCTTAGAAGGAACACTACAAACCTGGAAAATTTCTTTCACTTTTAGCCTGAGAAAATTAGTGCTAGGAATTTATGCTACTTTGGTTGAAATAATAAGCACTTTCATAAAGTACCTTCCATTACCCCTAAAGAGTGAGGGAAAAATAGCACTTACTTTTTACAATGCAAATACAGTGCTTTGTGGCCATCAATGAGGCTAGCAGGGATGATTTAAAAAAAAAAAAAAGAGCTGTAAAACAACTAGCATTACACCCCTAGTGTTGCTTTGCTGTCAGTGTGCCATGCAGCTCTTAGGATGGCTGAAAGTTTATATCATGATAGTTAGTATCTATCTGTGGTCTCTGTGTAAGTAGCCTTTTTTTCTTACATTTTTTAATTTCTTGCAATGTGTGGGATAGAATGGTCTTGCCTATGCAGCATATACAGTCACTGGGCCATCTTCTTTAATAGGTAACAACCCATGCTAGATTCTCTCTGTGTATCTGAGCATATTCCACCAACATCCCCTGATTATATTTTACATAACTACTTTGTTACAAACTTTAGGAAGTGTGGGCTGTAACAGACATAGTAACTTTTTCCTTTAGTCCATTGTTAAATGTTCAGGGGGCCATAGCAGGTGAGTCATCTTTGTACAGGAGGTGGAAGTAAAAGAATTCTCCCTTAGCTCCAGCATAAACGAACTGCAAAAGGAACCTGAGGAGGGAAAACATTCATTTTAACAGGTGGAATCACTGTCAGATACAACCTATTTCATGTTATACCTTGTTACCTTATAAAAATCCACTTGAGGGACAAGGAAAGCAGAAACTATGTATACATATGGAATTGAGTTTCTAACAATGGGCTGATAAGAATGCTAGAAGGCGCCACTTTGGCCCCTATGTGAGTATTGTCAGGCTTGGGGGACTGTGCCAGTCTATCTTTTTATTGGGAAACTGAATTGCATTGCAATGCAGCTTCATTACATTGGATGTAGGTTGATAAAAAACAGGTTGTTTAAGGGTAGAGGTCTCTTTAGGACCTTTACTTTGCCCTTGTATAAGTGCTTGGAGAATTATTCAGAAAAAAGAGACTATTAACCACAAGACTCCAGCCTCACAACAAAGACCCAGAAAAGTGACCTTCAGTTCTCATTTTGTATTTTTGTCATCTTTTATATTATTTCAGCAGCTAGATGTTATACAGCTTCAGTTGTGTTACTGAATGGTAGCACAGCAGGTGGTTCTTACTGGCGCCATGCTGTTTCTTTACCTCTTTTACCTGGATATAACTGGCCAGGTGGCTTTCAGGCGACACTTTCCACAATCCCTGATGAGGTGAATTTGTTGATGTTTGCTCAGGAAGTGCAGAACAGAGTCTAGCCTTCCTTTTAGATATATAGACATAAATGTACAGGTATTGCTTCTTTTGTGAACTTCACTTACCTGGCTATAATTCTTGAAATGTATAGTCATGATATCAGGTTACTGTATACTTCAGCTGCTTTGTCCCCATAGACAGGTCATCTGAGCTGCGAGATATATCAAGTCTTCTTTAAGAGATGCTCATAAGAGAGTCTTCATCTACCACATAACAAGGTGATAGTTGTATTGGTTGTCAAGCCAAGTTAGTTGCTTTAATTAATTTCAGAGCAAATTTTATGGAACCTAAAGGTTCCATTGTACTAGATATTTAATATTTAGATAACAAAATAGCCAAAGTAAAGTGCATGAGATGTCTCTACTACTTGGTCATATGGCACAAAAAATTTTGTTTGGGCCTCAAGTGGTATGAAATCTGGATAGCACAACCCTAAGGAATCCTTAAACCCTCTAACGTAACATTATCCTGTGCTGTATCTTTTGGGATTCTGATAGTGGCAGAGGCATTTAGCTCTGGGCAGGGGCAGGGCTTTAAGTACTCTCCCCCATCTCATGAATCCTAACCCTGCAAAACTCAACAGCCTGTTTTTTTTGCTTGTTTGTTTATTCTTCTCAAGTGCTCTAGATTTCACCAGTTTAGCCCAATTGTAACTTTTCACTTGCCTCTTGGGGTTTAGAGAGGAGCCTGAGCTGCTTCATTCCTCGTTTTCTTACTCATTGGGATCTTGCAGCTGCTGTTTAAGCACATATAGCAAAGAGCACTGCACTCCGGGAAAGCTTACACAGGAGGAAGCTTAATGGAAAATATGAAAGGGAAAAAAATGTGTTTGATGGACTTTTAATATAAAAAAGGGGTAAGAAAAGAAAAGGAGGAGGGGGAGATTTATTCACTGTAATAGGAACCAAATGTTGGCTGGGACAGCAGCTACAGCCTCACTCTTTCCCTGTAAACTCTTTGAGCGGCTTTTCAAAGGCATTACAGCATGCAGGGCTAATTTAGTGGTCCCGTCTTAACCCCTGCCTTTCTAGAGAGAGGTGAGGAAGTATGGGTTTTCAGGAGAGATTGGTGACTTAATTAAAAGCTCAGTCAAAAGCATATTCCAGACAGTTAACAGTGGCCATTTACTGTTTTCATCCTTGTGTGCTACTGCTGCTATCCACCCGTAAAATGCAAAATCTGCTTTCATAGAGCACTAAGAAAAGGCTTTATGTCTAGAAATAAATAGAGATTGTGTGTCTTCTTCAGTTTGGTTTTCAATAAACTTGTCTACAGTGAAAAAGTAGAAGAATGTTGTTACAACTCTTGTTCAGCAAGTCGGTACCCTTGATTCATGCTAGCTTTTTCCAGTGGAACCTCCTAAGTGAAGGGTACCTTTCCCATCTATAAATGGTGCAGTACTGCATCTAACTGACTGGTTCTTTGGATTCTGTGAAATGTGTATAGTCACACCAGAAACTCTGCCTGGACTAGGTGAAGTGTTCAAATTTAAGATGGCACTTAATACATGTTCTTAGTCTGAATGACTTACCTTAACAAAAGCAGATCCAGGTGGTACAGTGAGGTAAATTAATTTGGTCCACCCTGCTCTGTCTGAACTTCCTTAATTATTAATACTTTAAAATTGGGGGTAGGGTATATGGGACCACACAACACAGTTCAGGCAGTTGCATGTCAGAGTTAAGCAGTAATCCTCCCCAAAACTTTGTTATGACAGCAAAATGATACCCAGTTTCTGTTTTAATCTTACTGTATATATGTCTTGCTGTTGAAATATTTTTGCAGGCTCTAACTGTGTTTGCAGGTGTGGAAACACATGCAAGAAACATGAAGCCAGAAGAGCCTTCCACTTAGTAAAGCTCAACCCCGTGTTTGCACTAATTGAAAGTAGAAGGGCTGTGTGATTTTGTTAGTCTAGATCACTTGGAGGAGGTATGCTCATTACCTTTCCAGTGACCTGATGAGCCACAATAGGATGAAGACACTGAACTCTGCAGTCAGCTGGCGGTTGGTTATCTTCTTGATTCAGCCTTTCTGCTAGTGAATTTCAGAGCTACCAGGTGTAAAGAGAAGAAAAAAAAAAAGAGTTGTTTACCTGCCAAGTATTCTCCAGATCAGAGAGATTGACAGTATTTTGCAGCAGGCATGAAGCCAAAGATGCTACTAGGGGCCCAACAAAAATTGTCTCCACTGAAGGATAAATATTTGATTTAATTTGCCACGAAAGGCACATTTAGGGCTTCTGATTGATAATGCCAGTTAAATCCAGGAGTACCTGAGATAGGTTAGGCCTTTCCTGAAGAGTTTTTCCAGTGCTCCATAATCTCATTCTGCCCTTCCACTCCTAGACTATCAGAAGGCTGTTTTGATGCAGCTCATTTCTAAGCTAGCAGGTTAGACACTTGACACTCATGACCTTGCCTGTATGTGGAGACCTCGGATGTAAAAGGCACTTAATTCCTGATCTGTATTGCCTCTGTTATAAGAAAACACTTATGTTCCAAAACTGAGGTTTATCAATGTCAAGTAAGCAGCAAGAATAATTTTCTGAAGCTAGGGAGATAAATTATCCAGCAACATATAGCAGGAAAGAAGAAAGCCTGTGGACTTTGATAGCAGTTGTTGAAAAAAATGAAGGAGCAAGAAGGCAGTGGGCTTTCCTTTTATAGCTATTGTGCATGCACATCTGGAATAATAAAGTGGAAAAAGTTCACAGAAAAGCAATGTGCAATCAAGGCCAGAGGGGACTGAGTTGAGGAAAAAGAAGGGAGCTAAGTGTGCCAAGGCTGGCTGAGCTCAAAGGAGGCATAGTTCTTTCTAGTAGTGAAGGTTTAGTCCTGAAAGAAGAGGAATGCCATATAATAAAACAGTGAAAATTTAAGTTTAATTGGGAATGTTGGGGAAAATTCTTGATGTTGAATGCATACTTGCTTGTGGAGTTGTGCAGCTGAGTGTGACACGTGGACTCCTACAGCCACTGAAATGTCTTGATCCTGCACCACAAGGAGATAAGCTGGATGCTTTTACTCACGTATTTGTTTCTGAGTAAAATTCTTAGAACAGTATCAGTTCTCTCAGCTGAAAGGGGAAATTGTGAGAATCGCAGAGGGGGACTCCTGACATTTGCTAGATATTATGCATATTAAAATGTTTTGGAATGCTTGAATTGTGCCTTTGGTAGCTCTTACAGTTAACCTGTGAATGGATTTGGAAATTGTAGTTAAATGCACAAAACTTTACATGTTTTTTCGCCTAAACCAACTCAGTCCTAAGGTTTTGCACAAGAATATTATACATCTTGTGTTTTTATTTCATTTTCTATGACACAAATAAACTGATGTTAAGAGCTCCTTCTGTAGGTAAAAGTAGCTTGAGCTGCTGGGAAAAGTTGGAGCTGAAGAACTAAGGCTGAAACTAGTTAATGATGCCTCATCAATAATAGAGGAAAGTTTTGATTGATGGTCTGTGACAGAAACTCTCCTGCCTCTCTCCACCTTGTGTAGCATGGGAAACTGTACTTTTCACTTTGAACTGGATTTGAACCCAAAATGCAGTTCTGCAAGTTTTTTGTGCTAATGAAGCCTCAACAAGCCACTCCTTAATTTTAAAAGCTTAACTTCTCTTGAAGAGTACAAAAGTAGATTGCAGGTCAGGTGATGGCATCCTCATTTTATACAGGCCAATTGCTTCCTGCCCCTTGTGTGTCTCCGAGTACCTGTACCATGTTGATTTCTGGACAGCTCCCAGTACCTCCAAAATCCCAGGTTTAGCTCTTTCAGGAATATTCAAAACGCTTTGTTCACCTCTGGTGTTTCATGAAACTATTTTTCTTTACCTTTGTAACACAGCTCATGCTATGTAACAAAGCAGGAGATTTTAGAGGCTTGCCTGTTTCAGCAATCAGACCTATAGTCCTTGCTAAAATGTAGACTCTTGCTGACTAAACTGTGCCAAAGTCACTCTTTCATGGACACTTGTGATAACAGCAGAGGCCAGGAGCAAGCCATTTTCAAAGACTTGTTGCTCAGTTTTTCAGTTTTTAATTTATTGCTTTTGAAGCTGAGGGGAAGGAAAGAGAAAGAAAGACAAAGAAAGGCCTCAAGGGAAGTGCGAGACCCAAAACTCCTGCATCCTAGCCAGGACCCCAGCGTCCTGGTCTTCATCCCACTCTGTTTATCATTGCTCTGTAGCCAGCCCCAATCTAGGACCTATTGTTGGGGATGGAAGAAGCTCATAGTGTGCCAAAGAAAATGTTCTGTGTTTTTCTGAGTGCCTGAACATAAGTCAGCAGGATGCTGGGAGCTGCCACACTAGACAAAATCATTAGTTACTATGCCAACTACTTTCTGGCAGGTGGTGCTCACCAAGGATTTGTACTGAAAAGTTCCTGGACTTGTCATACCATCTGAATGCCCTTTAGGAAAGTAGCTGCTGCCCAAGATGGTCTTGCATTCTATGGCAAGGTGGGAGCACTGATTTATAAATGTGCTGGGTTCCCTTATTGCTAGGAATGGCTCTTGTTCCTTCTTAGCTCCAGCCTTTACAGGAAAGGATGCAAAGTACTGTCATTGTCAGCTTGTTTTCTTGTTTAGTAGGAAAATGATTCTTTTCTCAGTTTGCTAGACCTCCAGACATACTGATTTCTGCTGTGATCCTATCAGTTCTCACAAACTAAGTAGGGTTAAACAGAGGAATATTCTTCATGAAGGCTGAAGCTTCATTTACACAATAATTTGAGCCTTGTTTGCACTGCCTTTCAATGGGATGTAGACACTTTTCAAGTATGTCAGAAGTGCCTGCTTAGTGAGTGGTATATAGAGAACACCAGTGTACTTCATGAATTGGTGTTGTTGCCTGCAATGTAGGAATTGGTATCAAGCAGGTGCCCAGCTGTGCCATTGGAAGAAGGCTTCAGTTGAAATGTGAATGTAAGCCTGATGTGTCATTCTTTTAGTATAGACTTGCTGTTTGTCCTGTAGTTCTTTGTACCTATGAGATCCTCAGTGACTGGTGTTCTGGGGTCTGGTCTTGTCTACAACTTCCATCCTTGGAATTCTCTTCAAATTCTTTTGAAATGAAAACAGAAGCCAGCTGTCTCCTTTCTTGTAAGAGCTGATAATCACATCCCGTCTGTATGGAGACTGGATTTCATAAATACTTTTTTTTCTGTAATCAACAAAAAAATGCATTAATATTTTATTAGTACTTCGTATTTTAGTACACTGACATTAGTTTCTAGTACAGGTGTAAGTAATTGATTGCAAAAAGGTTGCTTTCATCAGAAGAGAGCTAACAAATTGAAAAAGGGTGCAAGAGTAGAAAGGTTGTCTGGAACCAGAAAACCTGGAGATGAATGTATGGTGTTCCTAGCCCTTTTGGACTGGATCCCAATCATTATCACATGATGATTTGTTGAAAATAGTCTCGCAATCAAACCTGGATCTTTTGTGGTACAAAAAACTTCAGCAGAAAAGTTTTATGCTGTCAGAGATTTGGAAGAGAGAATTCTGGCCCAACCTTTATGAAAACTACAGTTGAAAGAAAAGAACACAGTGGGTTTCTTGCCAAAAACACTGAGCAGCTTGAAGAGCCGCTGGAAGGACAGAATCTTGCTTACAAAGGATGGGCCATAATGCCAAAGGCTGAGATTTCCTGTGCATAGTGAAGGCCTGAATCCTGGCCAGGTCTCTAAACTAAGCAACTCATAAATAATTCTGAGCAAGCTGTGAGAAGATTGCTCACAACCAGCCTGGCTGACAGAATGAAACCAAATCTTTTCTGGTGGCACAGGCAGGAATTTCTATTTCCCATTTGCATGAGTGTGCATCTGTGCCTAGATCTGTTGTCTGTACATGAAAAGAAATGAATATTCAATCATTAGTGTTCAAGCAATAATCCTGAATTGAAAACAAGCAGGTCTATGAGTACTGACTCTACAATCCTCATTTCCATTAGGGGTGTGGAGGTCTTTTTCTGGTTATTTTTGGCTTTGCCTAAAATAGTTTAAATTTTGAGAAAGCTTTTAATTCAGTTTGGGATATTTACACAGTCTCCCTAACAAGTGAACTCTTTAATATCCTGTAAGGTGTGAGGTCCTCTACAGCTGTTTTGCAGCCTTCATTATGGTGCTCAACCTGTTAGGCAGAACTAATTTCTGCTTCAGGGTGCAGAAGTGTTGTCATGTTTTGATAAATCAGCCAACAGGCAGAGACTGAGAATAGGAGATGATCTGTGACGCATTCCCGTGAGCATGGCAAATAGACCGAGAGCTGGAGCATGTCTCTGGCAGCAGTGTATTGAGTCTCAGATCCTAAGCCTGTTCTGTACCAGGGCAAACATCACCTTAGATGTAATATCAGCACTTGATAACATGTTATGTGGGGACTTTACAAAACTGCAGATGAAATACCTCTTTATAAGTGACCCCAAGACTGGTAAATGCACTGGCTTTCTGTTGTCAAGTATTGTATGTTTATATTATAGAAAGTTGAAGTTATGTTTTGCAACATAATACATAAATGCAGAATAATGCATTTACTTTGATTTCTGTCTGTAAATAAGGAAAATCCATGGAAGCCAACAGAAGCATATTCAGTCCAGAGGGGTTCTGCAGGCCATGAGGATAAAATCTGCTTAGGCAAGCAAATGTGTTTTCAATATAGTGTCTAGAAAAAAAGTAAGTGTCGTTTTGTTATGTCATGTGGAGAGATGGTATCGGAACTGCAGGGAGTTGTGTACAATATTGTGCTGCAAAAAAATCTCAGCCAAAGTTATGTGGTTTTTTGTTTGGTGTTTTTAAATTTACTTTTTCCTAAAGGTTTAATAACATAGTTTCAACAGTGCTTTCCTGGGTAATTTAAACCAAGTTTACCTGGTCAATATTACGTCTAGTATATTTGTTGAAACTGAAAAAGAATTAAAGCAAGTTAGAAACCCAGTGAAAGAATTTGTGAGTTCCTTGAACTGGACAAAGGTTGGAGGAAGGCAGCAATCTTGGTGCATTTTTAAAAAGTCAGATTCAAGTATTTGTAATTCCATTACAGTTAATCCTTTGCTAGATACCTCAAAACCAAAGAAATAAGAATCAGGGAAATGTTACTAAACTGTTACCATTTAGATAGTGGCCCACACAGTAGTGCAGACTGCAGTCATTACATGTTATCTCTGTGGCACAAAATCTGGCTATTAGCAGGTCCAAGTTTTAGTGGCATTTTTGTTTATGTCAGTTTTGTCTCCTCCATTTTGTCTTGGCTGTTACATTTTAGAAATAATCACTCAATCTTGAGTTTCATAAGCATTCTTTTGGATCAAAGGATGGATTTTATATATTGTGGGTTCTGAGCTGGAGGTAGATATGGGAGGAGTTGGAACAGATGTTAGTTTCTAGAATTAATACTATAACTTGAATGAATAGTTTAAAGAGTGCTTGAGTGAATTCTCTTATTTCTCAATATTTTAAGGGTTTGCAATGACAAAGCTTTTGGGGCAAGGAGCAACACACTCAAGGCAAGCTGTGATATGTTTAAAGAACCTAGGTTGTAAGTTTTGATAGGTTCCTGAAGCAAAGAGATTGCGCCTAACTCCCTTGCCAAATCCATGACCGACACTCCAAATCGTGGCATGAAAGACACCAATTATCTTTTACATCCCATTTACATATGATGTAGATGGGAAATATAAGGGAAGTCTGCCCTGGGAATCCAAAGGAAATATTTGTAAGGAATGGCTGAGAGAAACATGTCAGAGATCAATAGACACTTGGGAAGCTCAGGCATTGAGGCTTGAAGGTTATATTAGCCAGTGTCAGGATTCAGTGGGTCATACAACATCTGTCGTGTGAGCACAGAATGTGTGAATTGCTGGGCCATCGTAGTCTCTGCAGGACACCTTGTGGTCCTGTCAGTCTGCCACCTGCTCTCTGCAAAGCCCCTCAGCCTTGTGTAGAAGTGTGTTGGTTCTGCCTTCTCGCCAAGGCTTACAAACTTCAAAGCAAGCTGGTGAGCTTCTGTTGGTACTTATCATGTTGCAGGCCACAGCTGAACTCCTACCATGTAAGCCTGGGCTGTAAGAGCTTCCTGTCTCTTGGCAGGAGGCCTTTTGTCCTCTAAGAAAAGCTTGCATTTCTCTGAGGAGGAAAGAAATGAGCCTATCTCACTCCCCCCAGGCCTTTTGGATTGGAACTGTATGGAGTCAGTATGTATCCTAGTTCCAACCTCACCCAACTAGTCTTTTATCGTCTATGGATGTTGTACTGCATGTCTGTTTCTATTCCATTGTCACTGCAGCATGTATGTGCTTACTGTAAGCCTTGTGTTACTGTACTAAAGCCTCTACAAATCCAAATAAATAATTATCTCATTAGTGATGGGAATCAGCATTTTTCCTGCTGCTATTCAGCCTGATTTCAATGCTAATCAGCCCCAGAAATGTTCCAGTTCAGAGTTTTTATTCTCCTTTTTTCTCCTCAAGAGAATGTCTGGTAATATAGTTCCAGCCTATATTCAAGAAAATGCTTAGCAGGAAGCAGTTGGCACATGGCACCTTTAGCAGGTGGTGTATTTGCTAAAGCCACTTAATACAAATTCATAGCTGGCTAAATATTAAGAGATTTTTTGGAAGCAGCAGTGCTTTATAGGCAGGAGTCCTTATATGCAGAATGGTGAAGACATGATGCCTCTTCTTTCCTCAGGACTCCAGAGAATCATCATTTTGCCTTGGAAGGGGAGATGGACAACAATGTCTACAAGGTGACACAGGGTCCTCTGACACATCCCGGCTATCAGCTTCAGTTTGCTGTGCAGCAACTTCAGCAGCAGAAACTTCAGGCAAGACAGCTGTTGGAACAAAACCAAGCACGGCAACAGGTAACTAAGAAAAAATCCTGTCTGGGATGTAGCAGTGCTGACTGAGTCTTAGATGTGCAGAACAAACCCAGGGACATAAGGCAGAGATTCTGTGAAGGAAGTAGCTCTTAAAGTGGGTTGCAACAAAACCAGTATTACCTGCAGTGATTTTGATAGCATTTTGATACCGTGGTTCCCAATAGCCTCTTCCATTATGTTGGCATCTGAAGAGCTGGAGGAAATCTGTAAAAGGGCTTGTATTATTGATGCTCTGCCTGACTTCTAGATGCCAGAGGTGGACCACTATGTATGGAACAGTATTTCCATTCTGCCAGGAGAATCTTTCAAGGTTACAATGACTTAATTGATACACTTGTTACCTTACTTTGTTATTATGGAGAGAGAGAGAGAGATGTATTCTGAGTAATGTCCAAAAGGCTTCCATGCTAAAAGGAAGGAGGCTTTTGGGTGAACAAACCCTCATTCAAAACAGCTTGGTCTCCAGTAGCAAGGAGCTGTTTGTTAGCAGTCTGGCATGACTGGACTCCCATGAGCAGACCTAATACATGGAGGTCTGGACACCCACTCTCCCTCCTCTGAAGCAGATGATTCATTAGTCAGGGTCCTTGAGAATAGGTTATAGGCAAATTGCCCTCATCCTTTTCTGGGTGCATCTTGAAGGAGAGGGCCTTCTGGTTTTTGCTCTTTGCTCTCCTTCCTTCAAGGCTCTTACTTAGCCAGGTACTTTCCTTCCTCAATTTCTCTCACCTACAGTCTTCTCGCTCCCACTCTGCACAGAAGATCTTCCTTTCCTCTCTGTCCACTGGGCTCTGAGTGGGCAGATGTGGCTGCTCATGAGCTCAGGAAAGGGCCATAAACTGGCTTGTGCCTGTGAGGAGGCTGGAGCTGGCCATGGGGCCTGGCTGAGCCTTCTTCTAACTGCTGACATTGAGCTGATGTTATTCTTGGCCTGGGGCAGAGCCATTAGTCAGGAGTTTCTGTTAAAATGATTCTTTGTTAAACCTCCTCTCACCCTCACAATGTCCCCCCTCCTTTCTCTCCCTCCCTTCTTCTGAGCCAAGCATTTTGGAGTTGCTGTATTGAGGCTATTGCCATGCTGCAGTACTCAGGCTGCACTGAGTTTGACGTTAATGGAGCAAAATGCTTGCTCAACATGGGAGCCTTCAGACTTTCAGTCCTTCTTTTATTTCTATTTATTTCTCTTTTATTCTTGCATGAATAAAATGTGATCTTAATAAAATGATTGTCTCTTGGACGCTTCCTGTCCAAGGCACTGTACAGAGCCAGCCATCCCTCCTCTTCCAGTCACACTTGCATCAACCCTCTGATGCCCATCCTGCCAGTAATGGCACTGCCCTTGTCTTCCCCTGCACGCTCTCTAGCTTTCTGTCACTGACCTCTTCCTTCTGCTAGTTAGCTTCTCAGGCTTCAGTCCTTTACCTTGGCCTTTCTAACAACTGCCTTCTTGTTTCTGCTGTTTATTCATTCTCTGACCTACATCTTCCCACTTACACTGCTTTGACTTCTGTACCACCCTTTCATGCTGACCCTCATTTGTCTTCCCTTTTTACCTAGAGTTCATGTAGCTTATCCTAGCCTGTATGGCTTTACCACATTTCCTTGTCAGTGTCACCTATGCAGCCTATCTCCCACGGCCTGCTGTTTTGTTTCTCTTCCTTCCCATGTTATGAGATCTACTCCATCCTTTGTTGTCTTGCCTGCTACATTCAAATGTAGCAGAAGAAATATATCCCCCAAGACTGAAGGCCCATCACTTGAATGAGTGTCATCATCTCTCTACTTTGGGGAATGCATGCAGGATGTATCTGAGACTGTCTCATCTGATTGTTTGAGTTCTTGTTATGGTTAGAAGGCAGACTAGCCATTTGTCAGTAGCTGAAGTACATCTATGAATTAATATATCTTGAGATACACCCTGAGTGTGACATGACCATGCAACATGACTAGATGCCAGTCTTTCCTTCTGTCTCCGGCAAAGGGACTAGTTACATGTATGACTGCATACATGTGATCAAGTAACAGAAGCACCATGATTAATAACACAGTAAATACTTCTCCTGTACATTAACCAGCTCAGTATGTTGGAGATAAGATGGATGCACTGGAAAGCATGGACTTTTCTATTCAATTATTTGTGTCGTAAGAATCCTTGCATCTACCATGCAGTAGATCTATCTTATCACGTGTTAACACGAAGGCTTGTTGTGTGCCTTGTTGCAGCACCCACTCTTGGCTGAACATTTTCCAGACATGTAAGAATGATGATCATTTCTCCAGGCATTTAACAATCTGCGGAATATCAAATACTGTGTGGGTGGAGGAAGAGGAATAATAGTGAACAGTTTTCACTCACTGTATGGAAAAGCTGGTTCACACAGTGTAATATGGTAGAAATAGACCTTTAATGCCAGAATAGGTGCTTGATTACTTGGACAAAAAGAAAAACACCAAACTGACAGGATGAGACTCTAACAAACAAATAGGTAGAGTGATATGGACTAGGAAAAGACACAGTACAGACCTTGAGAAAAGTGAACAAAAATAGAAAGGGGAACAGTTTGAAAGCAGAGACAAGAAGCTTAAATCTGCTATCAGTAAAATCAAGGAACAAGAATTACAAAATTAAACCAAAATAAAAGAAAAACAGGCTTATGGCAGTATTTCTAATGTTTAAAGGAGACTTCATGTGACATGTTATGACCTAGATGTTATTACCACTGCTGTAGTTGGCAAGACAGTTAATGTACCATCATTGTTTATTCTCTAATTGTTTCCTGTACTGGAAAGATGCCATTAGCTGTCAGGGAGGTTCCTTCTTTGTGTGGCTATGTTCTGTCTGCTTAGCCTAGCATCTACTGGATTTAAAATTTTATGCCAAACATTTCACATGGGAAAAGAGCTAAATTAAAACAAGGGAAGTACAATTGTATGGTGGAATGATCCCCGTCAGTCCTGCTTACATCAAAAGGGCTCATGTTAAATAAGACATGAATCATGTTAATGAGTTGTTTGGGCAGTTATGTGATCACATTTTCAATCGCAAGTTTATGTAGATTTTATACTGTAGAAAATTAGACTAAATTAATATTAAATAATTCTCCTCTCAATCATTTAAAAATTCAGAGTATGTCCTCTGAAGAATTCCTCATTTTATAAAGTTCAGCAAATTTTTGTCTTTTAATATCTGTGATTCTCTTCTGACATCCTTATCATTTATTTAGATCTGAGTGGAAATGCTGAGTACTGTGAATAGTATTCCTAGTATTCCTAGAACTATATTATTGCTGCCTGAGGATACAGGGCATCTTTGAATGCAGCCTCGAACGTCATTAAAGTGTTTTCTAAACTGTTGTATGTGGAACTGCTGTCAGATTTGCAGTATCTCTTTTCCTTCAGTTTCTTGTTCATTCTTGGTTTGCAGCTTTCTCCCTCAGATTGTTTTCCCACTAAATGTGCTAACTGCCGTTTTTCCTATTTGAGTCTTGTGATACTGATGAGTCAAAGTCTCAGTGTAAGTAAAACAGAAAAAACCATTCTGAAAGCAGTAGTCTCAACTGATTTATACCAGCTGAAATTTTGTCCCCATGTTTTTGGTCCTGTCACTATTATTAGAAGTATGGTAACGCCCAGATGTATTAACTGTCTTTCCAGTACAATGGTACAGCCCAATCCTTGCCCTAGAGAACTAGCAGTACCAAGAGAAATAAAACAGAAGGCACCAAGTCAACTGAATATAGTATTTTTTTTCTTGCTCTGAAGAATTTACCAAATAGGACATGGTTCAGGGCAGTCCGTGCATACCATGAGCTTATGTTTCTTTAAGACCCTAAGATACTCTTCCTAGTGCAGTTTAACACTGTGGTAGTTAATAGTACATTTTGAGTCTCCTCTTTATCGCCACTTCGTGAATTTTGAATTCAACCCATTGTTATATCCAAACTGATTTAACTGAATGCATTAGTATGTGTGCAAAAGAATTTCCACTAAACTATTTATATGACTGGAAAGGTCTTCCAAGCCTTTTAATTCTCTGTATTTTTGCAATGTGATCTGAAACACAGTTGCTTTTCCAAAACTGTTGGGTTGCGTTTTGTTGGGTTTGCTTTTTTTTTTTTTTTTTAACTTAAAACCTCATTATTGTGTATTGCTTATAAACATCTCAGTTTGCAGTGCCAGGGATTTGGAACTAGCTGCAGGGCTCCTTATGCAATACATGTGTGTGTGCGTCTGTCTGTCAGTTCTCATACACTGCTGAGTCTCTCATCTTTTTCAGACTTGCTGATCCAATTGAATGTGAATGACTGGGGGATAGAAATCTCACCGCTATGTTTCATACACATTTCATTAAGTCAAGAGCCATATATCTGGGAAGGGTATTCAGCTACTGTTTCCATTAAGGCAAAGACTGCAGGATGAGACCACTCCTAATTAGACAGCATAAAATCAACACAAGGATGCCCAGACCCAAGCAGGGAGGCATAATTTGGGGTATGCTTTATATTAGATACTGTAAGACAGATTCACAGGAAATGAGCTTCATTACCTCCTCTGGTCACACAACGAACATGTTTTTGCTTGCAACACTTGTTCCATTACTGTGCTTGGAATGGGTGTTAGATACAGGGATGGTAAGTGCCAGGAACATTCTTTCTGTTTTTGAAGATCTTCAATATATCTGCTTTTCTTCAAAGTATTACACTACCTCTCTGCTTTTAATCACTAACAACCCAAACTTAGCTGCTACTGACTAATACTCTTAGGTGTTTTTTGTCCTTACTGACAAGGTGTACACATTAAGATTTTCTAATTTAAAATTCGCTTTTTTTTGTACAGTTAATACTTTGTGTATGGTGTTGTAGATGTTGAAGCAAGAAGATACTGCTTCAGTCTTTGATGTAGGAAAAAATACTTTCTCTGTCAGTGCTAACTTTCTTCATGGGCAAGACAGAGTTAATGCTGCTCCTCCTCCCCAGAAAATTGTGCACAAAAATTTACTCTCTAATAATTTACAGAAATTTTAGCTAAAACATCTTAGAGCTTTTTTAGTATTTTTCAGATTTGTAGCCCTAGAGACTTGTTAGAGTAGCAAATGTCTCCTCAACATCAAGTTAAATCTGCCAGCCTGGGAACTGTAATTGACAGTTTTTCACTTGAAGCAGCAGTAGTTGTGCTGCCTGCTTCAGGACTGCATCAGTCAGGGTTTGTCTAGGCTTCTGCTTTCCCTAGATGCTTAATCTTCAGAATCCTGAGTGATAAGGTCTGTCTCCTATGTTTTGGATGTGCTGAAAGCTTCTCAACCCTTCCTTTGTGTGGTCAGGCTCTGCTCTCCCCAGCTGTCCTCTTCACTTGCACAGAAGCTTCTCCTGTTTCCTGTCCTGTCCCCATGGAGTTCACAGCAGGGCAGAATACTCTGTAGCTGAATCCAGAAGCCATGGTCCTTGTCAGCTTCCAGTCTCCCAATCCTTGCCTGGAAGACAGCCAGAATTTCAGCACAAAATTTCAGTGTGGAGACAGAGGCATTTTCTGACGTCTGTAACCCCAAGAAAAACATCCACAACCTTTTTTTTAGGCAGGTTTCAACACAGTTTTTGCTGATCAGACTTTGCTGTTTTTTCAGAGTCATGGACCTCCTTGCCAGTGCATATTAAAACAGGGACAGGGTTATGACTGTATGCGTTGTGGACTCCAGGATCTTAGTGATTTTAGAAACAAGAAAAAGAACTTAGAGGAAAAATGCATAATATCAAAAGAAGTTATAGGAAAGATGGATAATATCATTTTACAGTGAAATGTCACTGCTGAATAAGAAGTGGGTGCAGTCACTTGAGGGTCTCCATCCCAACCCTACAATGTGTCTCTCTGAGATGCAAGAGGATAAACCAAGTTCCATTTTAGTTTATTTTTCTGGGGAGAGGTGGGTGTGACTGCTATATTCCAGACTTCTGTGCTTGTACTAGCTTCCTTCTTGAGAATCTGGAAGCTGCAATCAAGGCAGAGCTTCAGGGAAGGGAGAGGTTAAGGATTGGGAGCTCAAGGGCATCTTGTCAGTGAGCTCCAATTAGGAAACAGGCTAGTTTTGGCTCCTGCATTTCCTTCTCTCCCTAGAACTCTGCCTGTCAGAAACGCCTTCCCACACACCACTGCTATGCCATTTGCCAGAGAATTGCGGGGGAGAGGGGCTTTTCCTGTCTGTGTGCTGAGACTCAGCCAGCTCTCAGACTGTGGTTTTCTCTGGAGCCTGGAGCCCATTTGCTGTGGCTTTATGTATTTTCTGCCCGAGGAGAAACTGAGGACAAACTCAGTGAAGGGCCCTGCTCCCAGGGTCACACTGAGGGCTCAGCTCTTCCCCTTACCTCCCATCGTTGGCCTCTAGATGCCAAATTACAAGGTTATGGTACTGCCTCTGTGCTGGGAATCTGATTGACTTCGAGGAAAGACAAAGCAGAACTCCCAGCAGGTTGCTCCTTTCTGAAGAGAGTTTAGCAGTCTGCAGAGCTCTCATAGGGAAAATATTCTCCACTTCCTGCTTTGCCAGGCCATTGCTCAGTTCTCCTGTGGCTCATAACATGCAGATCCTTTTGTTCCCTGTGTTATATCTCCAACATGCTTACTCTCCCATGTGCTATAGGAATAGAAATATTTTTTGTTCCCTGGTATTACTGGGGATTTCCTTTTTGTCAGTGGTGGACCTCAAGTTCCTTTTACAGAAGAAGGTACCGTAGAACTTTTTTGTTATTCCAAGCACCTACACAGTTAGACCAAATAAGTTGTATTGTATCATCTTCCCCATAATCTTTCTCTTTCCTAGAACTGTGTCTCAATCCTACCTCCCACATGAAGAATAATTTAGCAAGATAATGTAGAAAATCGATGTAATGAAATCCTTACTTCTTTGTGGATGGAAGCCCACTGCAAGATCAGATTGATGATTTGGCCTCTTGTTTTTTAATCCAGCATGGTAGAATTCTGTGGTAGCAGTGAGATTGTCTACCTTCGTAGAAGCTAGTTCTGGCTTCCAAGGGCATAAAATTCACTGACTTAACAACTTAACTCTTTATGTGTGGGACTTTTCCCTAGAGCCCTGGGGTTGCCTTCACCAGGCAGATACTATCCCTCACAAAAATGTTGTCCACTTTGATCAGCATTCTCAGCAATGTTCACAGAGGTAATCACCAATTACTATGGGATTTTTTTCTTTTTTTACCCAGGCTGTTTTTGCCAACTACTCACAACCCAGCACCAGTCATATATCTATGCCAGCTGGCTCTGATGCCCGCAAGACATCAAGTGCCACTTCTAGTATCCAGAAGGGAGCCAGTTTGCACAAAGTGATGCCATCCCAGAGTACAGCTCCTCAGCTGGTTCCAAAGCCTCCAACAAACCACAGACAAGCAGTGATCCGAAAGGCTCCAGCCCAGAGGATTTCCAAGTAAGTTTTATCTCTTCCATCCACAATAGGGAGTTGGCACTGCTTATCCCTGAAAATGAATATTGGAGAAGAATCTGTCTATATCTGACTCTGACAGATCTTTTTGGCTGTGCTGCCCAGGATAAATCTCAGGATAACCTGAGGTGTACATACCAAAATAAGCATTGCGCTGTGTTGCAGTTGTGTGTTTCACAAGGGTGTGGAAGGTAACTGTAGCATCATACAAAGGTAAGGACGTAGAACTGTCAGATTGATCCCAGAGTGAGATTCAGCAATGTAAATACAGGTTACTAGTGGCATTTTTGACACCCAGGGCTATTCCACCTGACTTCCAGCTGCTTTTCCAGATGCATACAGGTCTTCTCTAAATCTTGTATTGTATCTGTCTGTCCCATGCAGATGTCTCAAATAATGTGAGAGCACCAATTATGGTATATCTATGTTTAGGCACTTAAGTCACTCCCTCTGTCTTATCTTTGATGGGGGCTAGAATCTGATGGGTCAGAAGAGGGTGCCAAAAAAATAGCCAAAACAAAGCAACAAAGCTTCAATACCTTTAAGAGGATAATCTGCCCCTGAGCCAAATTTTCCCATAAATTTAACACACTATGTTGGATTTAGGCCTTCAAGCACAAGTGTTTATTTCATTTGAAATGTTTATATTGTGCCTGATGTAATGATAACTTTTCTCATTAACTGTAGAAATCCTTCTTTTAACTTTTAGTAAGCTTTTAGTTAAATAATGCTTGCTATTCTAAGGTAAGTGGATGGATTTGACAGTCATCTTTAAAAACAAACAAAAATATTCACCATGAAAATTTTGCTTATTGATTGTAAGTTTCTTTCCTTTCCCTTTTCAGTATGTCTTCTCTTTGGTGCATTATGAGAAAATGTGAGCAAGACTTCTGGGTTTTCAACTTCCTCAACTCTCTGTTTTTCTCCTCCTAAATGGCAGAACTGCTTTAGTCTAAATCCTTCATCAGGTTTTTCCTCATATATCCTCATACTTGTTTCATCCTGAAAAATTGATTTCATAACTTCCTTCCTTGTACTTACTCTACAGCCAGAAGAGCTGTAAAGCTTTCAGAGCAAGCTCCTGTGAGGTTTCCTGATTCTGTTTTCACTTCCTGTTTAAAGAGAGAAGTTTTAGTTTTAGATCACTGATGAAAGACACCTTATGAAGATGCAGTCACTGCGTGTGAATCAAATCTAGAACTGCAAGGCATATTTAAGGAACTTGGACAGAACTGCTTTGGGGAAGTTTGTGTGTTTGCTGCCTGTACTCTTGCTATCTTAAGTGATGGCAGACAGAGTTAATCCCCCAAAACTATTTAAAAAGAAAACAAGATGTTAGTAAATTTTGTCAGCTCAGCAAATGCAGATGTGAGCATCAGGTCTGGCAGGTATGCTCTGGTAGCTTTGCTATCTGATTTCTTTCATGTTGGGTGGCTCTTGTTAGTACAGGTGACAGGCTGTGTCAGTGGGTTTCTCTGCTGGGCAGCAGGGATGTGTATTTGAAGATGCCGGTGTGCTGTGCTCACTTCTTGGCAAAGGAAATGTTTATCCTTGCGAGATGGAATTGCAGTTCCTTGGACAGACTTTACTTTGCTGCATTTTTGTGGTTTCTGCTCTCTGACAGGCAGGAGTGTGGGAAAACCGGAAAAAGTTCAGCACCAAAAATCCACAGAAGGGGGAAAAAAAGCAAAAGATTCCTTCAGAATTTCAGAAAACTAATCCAAGTATTGAAGGCTGCAAGGAGCCGCTCCGGAAATATTTTCCAAGTTGCCTTTCAGTCTCTAGCACAAGGCTCCAAACCCATTCTTGCCATTCATGGGATCTTGCAGTAACATTTTTTCACTTACATGGAAAACAACAGTGCCCAACTATATTTCCAGCACACTGAGAGCTGATGGTTTAAAAACTGCTATGTCTCAGACAAATTTAATCCATTCATTGTTGTCAGAAAAAGACCAGTAACACATCTACAGGGGGGAGTGAATGGAGGAAAGCCTCTGTATCACAGGAATATAGACTAGAGAGGAAAAAGATGTTTTGAGTGCTCCAGCCTGTTTTCTACAGTCCCTGATAATTTTTACAGAGTATTCTCAGGCACATTGTGTAGTCTGCTTTCAAAAAAGTCCAGTGATAGAAACTCTACTGTGTGCTTTAAAAATCTGTTTAAGAATCTAGACAGCCTTTTAATCAGCTAGTTTCTTCTGATGTGCTATCTGAATTTTTCCTTTGTTTCAGCCTGTTATACCTTGTTCCTCCTTCCTGAGCCCTAAACACATTCTCATGTAAATACTTTCCATCTTTTGAATATCCTTTTACTTCTTTGAGTAACCTAATTTAGCTTATACTTGTTGAGGTTTTGTTAACCTCAGATAGTAGTTCTACCTACCAAGTCCTTAATTGTCTTGAATTTACTGTATTTTCTTCAGTTTGTCAGAGTGCTTGGACTGGGGCTCCCAAAATTGTACTTTTCTAGTGAAACTACCATGTCGTTAGGTTATGACATAGCAAATATCAGTCTCCTTAACATCTTTTTGGCTGCTTCATTTGTCTGTCAGGTCACTTTTGATTTGGTGCCTTCTCTCACTCCCTAATAATTGTTGGCTGTTTTTCTGATCTCTTTCCTCAAAGAGGATCTCAGGGCTATGTATTATTTCTGCAAGACTCACTGAAACTAATCCCATTCTGTTGTCAAAGCTCTTGTGTCTCTTTCTGCCCCCATATATTTCAGTAAGCCAGACCTTATTTCTGTTTGCTCTTGCACTTGCCTGGCTTTTGTTTCACGTCTTAACAAAGATCATATTTTTAAAGTTGTTTCTAGAATTTCTCCAGACAGGACTGTGATGACAAAACTAAAATCAATTTTGTCTCTTTGACCTATCTCCTTGCATGCCTTATGAATTCTCTCCTAGCCCGTACACATGGCTTCCAGAAAAGGAAGAAACAAGAAGTAGAAAACTCAACTACAAACAGAACGAGATGCTAAAGATGAACATTACTGACTAATTCAAAAACTGTCTAGTAACTTGGACACTTTCCTGGTTGAAACATAAAGGAAAAAAGTAATGGAACAGCCAGACAATTCAGTCTTGTCTTTTCAGTTCCTGGCTTCTCTTGTTTTTGTAAAAGGTGGTAGATTGACTTTATAATGGATTGTGTCCAAAGCAGACTCCTTGCTTAAACTAACAGAGTGGAAAACTGGGGCCCATATTAAGGTGTGGAAAAAGACTAACTGGGAGAAATGGTTTATTATGCAGCTCTATGCTGAAATATAGTGCTATAAAATGGTGTCACAGGCTCTGTAGTTTTGATTAAATGTGTTCGTATCACTGATAGGTAGTTTTTGAGCAGCTAACATAACAAGCTCTTTTTTTCTTTCCCAAAATCAGATTTGTCTTTCCCACTGTTCATGTTGCTACTACTATTGACAGGTCTGTGAACCATGAAGGGACCTGCTGATATTTTGAGATAGAGATCACAGACACAGTATTTATAAGCTGTGGAATGAAGCAGATGTTCCCTGGAAGCAGTATTTGCTGTATGGAATCTTCACATTACAGATGACAACATGCAAAGTAGGACAATACATTAGCTCAGCTGTTCACCAGAGTGAACTGGCGGTAGATGAAAAATCTTTCAGCTTTTAGGAATGACTATGTTGTAATAAATACACATTTCTGTGCTATCATTCACATAGTAACTGTTCAGAAACCTTCTCTCTGTGACAGGGTCAAGAAGAGTAAGGCTTTGAACAACCTGTAAACAGAACTATCAGTCAAAGAAAACATCTCAGAAAAATTGATCTGCCAATATTAGACCACTGTACATAAGGAGAGGAAATGCTAGGTAGGGAAAAGGAGCATATTGTTCGAGATGTTATCAGAGAGAGACCAAGAAGATCACCAAGTTTACTAGCAGTAGACTGGAACATTACAAACTGTTGGGGATATTGATCAGCATTGCATAATTTCTTGTACTGAACATCTCTGTAAATGTCATAACAACTCTATTCAGGAAGCCTTTTGAAATAAATATTACATTCAAGTCCCACCACCACAGCACAAAAATCTTTCTACCGTGTTCTCCTTTTGTTTACGTGGTGCCAGCAGTAGAAGAACCAGAGTTCTTCTCTGTTCTAACTAGTACAGAAATAGGGATCCATTTCTCCAGGATTCAGGAAATCTGTCCCAGAATGGGGAGGAGTCCTGACTGCAGTTGGATACAGAAGTAGCCAGCTTTTCTAGGATAGGCTGGCCAAGCCTAGCAAATGTGCCAAAAGCAGGTGATGATCACAGAGCGAGCCCTGTAAAAAACTATGGCTCTAGTTTGTATCCTGTCTTGTCCATGTGTGAAGTGTCTTTAGTGAGCCAGATACATCACACACATAAATGGAGTGCCCACTGAAAAGAGGGCAGGCAGCAGAACACACATCTAACAGTTACTGGAACCCCTTTGACTGTTTTGCTACTGCTGTGCTGCAGCACACTCATTTTTTCAGCTCCCAAATATCTGGGTTAATCAGGCTGCCTGACCCTTAGACATTTTTGGCAGTAAAAGCAGTGCATCTGAGAGACATGCCTTGATTTAACACCCTGACACAGCTGGGCTCACTAGACCTGTAGCTTGTAGCCCTTGGCTAGACTCAGATCATACACACAGATACACATGCAGGGGTACCCCATCCAAGAACAACAAAGGGGAACAAGCCTCCCTGGCTCTGGGTCTTTACATCTGTTGCTGTCCTCTTGTCAAACCTGGGCTTTTTGTGATGTGAATGTATTAGTGTCAGATCTGTCTGGTTCCACTGGACCTTTAGATGCATCTGTAGCATACCAGAAATAGGCTGTTAAAACAAAGATGTGCAAAATTCAGTCAAAGAAGTATTTCTCTTTCACCCGTGGAACAGAATTTGCAGTCCAAGGCTGGGCAGCTTAGTGCTAGTCTAGTACCTAAATTAAGGAAGCCAGTATCAGTTGCGAGGAGGCATTAGCTATAAAGGAGATAGAAAAGAGCAATGACAGATATTTAAATGGAGGGGACAGTTGGGACTGGTTTTGTTAGTATTGAAGAAGAAATGGAGAACATAACAATGGATTGCACTGGAGAAGTGGAAGCTAAAACAACACAGACATTGAAAGTAGGAAACTGAGAAAAGGCAGTAGGATTTCAGCCAACCCAAGGAGGAAGAGAGTTGAAAGAGATTACCTCAGTTTAAACAGTGAATATGTTCTGGAACCTAAGCTTCCATCAGGACAGCACAGAGAGTATGAGGAAGTGAGCTTAGCATGGTGGGAGATCGCAGGAGCAGAGCTGAGAATGAACTCTCAATGAGGTGACTGTTGAAACTGCAAGAATCAAGGTACCCAACATTGTGGGTAGGCAGAGAAGAAGGGCAAGTCTGTAAAGGTAAAGAAATTCTCCTAACAATAAAGTAGAAGAGTGACTGTTCCCTGTTTTGCTTTTTTATTGTTGTACTTGGTGGCATTCTTGGTTACTTTTTCAACTACTAGTCTTTCATTGTGCTTACAGAAGGGTGAGCTGAATTTGGCTGTCAGTTGTGCTGTGTTAACAAAGTGGACAAGCTAATTATCAGCATGGAACCCCTGTGTAAAAAGCATAAAGATCCATCTGGATTCTCTGCTCCCAGAAGGACCATGCAGTATCAGCACAAAAAAAAACCCTAAGTACAGATCCAAAATTCTCTCCAAGAGCCAATAAACACAGAAACAGGTACCTCATTTGACAATAGCATTTCCAGTTAAAGCTGACTGAATTAAGGGGTTGTGGTATGCAAATCTATCTGCATCATCCCTCTCCCTTCATGTATGGACTCCAATTCATTTCACTGAAATCCAGCTGAAAGAAGATTCAGGAGTCCCTCACAGACCTTTTAGCTGTCAGAAACAATTGGGTTACTGGCAACTTTCTGACCTTGAAATATGGAAGCAAAAGATTTCAGATAAAACCATAGAAACTGCACATGTTTAAACAGTGAATTAAAATTTAAACAGTGAGTAACAGTCTGTTAGTTGTCAGGGCATCCCATGGGAATTGGAGATGATGATGCTCTTCAGGGGAAGAGCTGACAGCAACTGTAACACTGCAGAGCTGAAAGAGTGAAGGACTCTGGCAGAGATGAGTGTACACTCAGAAGTCTGTAGTGATCAGAAATGAGTTGGGCCGGAAGGAAGAAAAGCAAGGAAGAGTAAGGGAGGAGAGGACAAACCAGGAATAGATGGATAATTGCATACATCTTTAAGGACAGAACAGATGCTTGCAGCTGTATAGCTTGCCCTTCTCTTGTGAGTAGACCAAATTTTTCTGTAGGAGAACATGGTCTCAGTTTGGTAATGAATCTTTGTGAGTTGAAGTGCGGTTGTACTGTACAGAGTATAGTTCTGTTGTAACTCGAGTGCTGAGATCAATGCAGAATGATTTGCATAAGGTATCTGCTTGAGGAATGGCACTGGATTACTGAAAATTAGATGCATCCCATGTGCCTCAGTTTGCAAGATAAGTGAGAAATCTTGGCTAAATGAGCTGTCTCTGCTGAGGCAAGATGCAAAGACTTAACTCTTGAATTCAGCATGTTTTGACAGCAAGCGCATTTCTGTGCATCAGTTGCTTAATCACTTAAATTCAAATCATTGGACTAAGATGACCACAGCACTACTAGTTGCAATGTATGTTGGTGGTCCAATACAATTTACTATCTTCTTTATTCTCCAGAATCAGCTTCTAAGGCACATGAAACAATTAAATGTATTAGTCACATCAGAGTCTTCCTAGTGGCTTGACTGTTCATTTGTTTTGCTCTGCTTTTTTGGAGTCAGTTGCTGTCATTGCCTTTTTCATACCACATTCAGGCACAGCTTCGTGGTTACAGTCCCAGTGAGATTATGTAAATGAGGGGAATTCTCAGGTTTTTTGACACTTTTATTCTTCCTTGCTTTATTGCTTCATATCTCTGTCTAATTTTGTGGTTTTACCTCTTAGGGTCACCTCCACTGAAAAGCAACTGATTGGATTCCAGAACAGCCTTCATACTGCTGTGTCCTGTGAGCCAGGAACATATTCCACAGGTGAGTGACAGTGCCAAAGACTGTGAAAGTGGGGGTGAGCATGCTGGGATGCTTTCATCTTTTTCAAGAACTGGCAGGGGAAAAAACTATAAGCAAGGAGAAACTCAGCTGCCTCCTCTACATGTAGTGATTCCTAGGTAACAGTCTGAGTTCAGCTGTTACATGGGATTATACCCCCTTGGATTAAAAAGACTAAACAGAAGGGAGCAAAGGCATAGGGAGCAAAGGTTTCATAGAGTTGAAAGACCCCTTAAAATATGGCAGGGGAGGAAAAAACCCACCTTGGCTCAAGTGGTTCCTTTTTGCTTTAGACTTTGGCTCAAGATGCTCTCTTGTTTAAGTTTGGCCTGCAATAGAGGGCCAGGACATTCTTTACATTTTTCTTTGGTCTTGCAGAAAAGCTCTTAGTGCAAAAAGACATAGCTGAGACTTGTGAATCAGCTGCATAGTGAAGTCAATCAGTAGAGATGAAAGTATCTGATAGAAAATCACTGAGAGTTACAGAATCAAATCTTTGTCATTCCCTAGTGGCTAATTAATTCAAACAGGTTTATCTGCTGATAAGTTCTCAGCAAATGAGGACCCAATCAGTTGTTCATTTATGCAGACCTCTTGACAGGCAGAACATAGTCTTGTAAACCCATACTACCTGTGGCTCACAGTGATTTGTGATAGTGCTGTAATGGAATATATGGACACATTATGTTCCAGAATGCTTTGAAAAATTATGTTTCTGACCTTCTGTTTTGCAATGGAACTGTGAAAACATTCTTTAGTATCACTAATGCAGTGATCTCTGTGTTTTTGGAGGCTGAAAGAAAAGTTTGTGGAGGGGCGAACTGCTCAGTTAATCTCTTAGATATTTATCTCTAAAACTTAAAATATGACATTTCCATTATTTATGTCAGTGATTTTTTTGCTGATCCTCTAGCACAAACGTTTAGCTAATGCATTTAACATACAGTTCCAAACTGCCTCTCACACTTTACCACCTGCCAAAAACTCCAGTTATCCTACCAGAAATTTTATAGGGTGAATGGCCATAGTCAATATAAAACACCCTATGGTACATTGGAACGTGACGGTGTACTCTGGCGTATAATGGGATTATTAAAATAAATAAAATTATGTCAACCTGTGTTATATGTATATCTGAATCAAAAGTTTTGGTCTACTGTATTGTGCAATTAAAGTTTTTAGAGCAGTATATAAAGCAAAGTTACAGATACATTTAAAAGTAAATGTAAAAATTAAGTTCTCAACATATTGACAAAACTGGTTTGTTGAGTGGACTTACATGAAAGTGTTTGTGTGCTGAATTCTGCCTTTTTTTTTCACATTTTCAAGAGTAGTGTTACAGTTGCCACCCTGTAATTTTAATCTGTCCAAGAGAATCTCTCCATGTCCTCTGGATACTGTTGTTAGATGTGTCCATGATAACTGTATGTAGCATTTTGTTATCCTTCCCCATTTCTGTGAATACCTATGCTGTGCATGCATGAAGATGGATGATAATATTAATGACGGTATGCAACAGACAGAGCTGGAGGAATAATAGAGGCTAGATAACAACTGCAAAGTTCAGGGTAGTCACATCTCTGTGAATACTTGTAATCCAGTGAAAATTGAGAACTTCAGCTCGTATTTCCTTTTGTAGAACTGGCCTAGCTGCATTGTGCTAAATTACCCTCTCTGAAGCTGGAACAAAAGGTTAGCCTGCTGTTTAACTAAGAGTGTCAGGGCTTAGGTAAAGCCCAGGTTTGGCTAGGAGTAGGCTAGTAGAACCATGGTGGGTGGGTCATTCAAAGCTTCCTTGCTGCTAAAAGAGGTACATAGCTCCAAGAACAGCGCTAAATATTGCTGTGATTAAACTAACTAGAGCAAAATGTTTGTTCTTGGAAACTGGGGAATATTTTCTTCAGCTTTGCACCAAGCCACTGGTATGTGTCAGAGGCTGTTGTGCCCAGTTTTTGTGTCTCAGACACTACGCTGCAGTAGTAGTCCTTGCTGCAGGAACAGCTGTTTTTCTTCTTCACTCTCTCCATTGATCGCTTATACTAGGGCCCTGATTTCCCTTCAGCAGCAGTTTACTTGGGGTTACTGTTTCACATGTATTTAGTATCTTGGATACCAAGTAGAGAGGTTGGACATACAAGTCATAAAGCAAATCACAGAATAAACTGCAAGCATTTAAAGATAGAAGGCTATGAAAAGCTGCAGATATAAAAGAGGAACCAGACAGAACCTCTATATAAACACATATACACAGATGTTCAAAAATGTCTGAGAAGCTTAAATAGGCTTTCTCCCCTAACAGCCTATCTGAGAATAGTTATGGGGTCTGTGAAAAAGCATAAAGATGTCAGGAGTGATCTTACCTCAAGCCAGGATGATGCATAATGGAAGAGAGAGTCAAGCAGTATGGAAACTTTTAACTAGACTGTCCAGAAGACAGTTTATTCGTGGTTAGTGCTGCAACTGTAAAGCAGCAGTTGTAGACACTGTTGTACAGTGGGCTCAGGCTCTCGAGGACAGATCCTTTGAAATAACAGGGAAAATAAAAGTCAACATTTCTGCAAAGCAGCTCAGGATTCTGAAACAAGCCACCGCTACAATGAAAGTAGCCTAATCCTTATTTCATAGAGAGGCAGAAGTTGTGGGAGCTGTCTGTCACTAGTGTAGTGAGAGAGAAGGCAGAGAGCCCTTGATTCTATATAGACAGGAAGCTAAATTCGTCTGAAATGACAAGTTCTTAGCAAAATTTGTGGAACTTTTGCAAGATTTATTCTAGTAAAGAAAGACTAAGAATTACTACCTCTAGGGAACATTTAAATTGCTTGTGACCTGAGTTTTCACTGAACACCTAGGCGCTGGTGGGTAGGAAAACACAGCAATTATCACATTGTGTTTTTCATTCTGTATTACTCTGAGGGTCCCTTAGCATTACACTGATTGTTCCTTGTTTCATGGAATTTAGAAGTTCAGTTAGGATTATTGAAACAGGATGATTTTGAATTAAGGAACCAGTTCTTTTTTCAAAATCTTCAGAGTAGAGCATGCTGATTAACAGGTAAGATAAGTACTGTGGTTGGTTGTTCAGGTCTCTTTAGGAGGCTGTGCTTGATATATGGAGGCTGTGCTTGAGTCCAAAAGATGGTCAGACTGGTCATTTTTGTTTTACTCTACATTTTAAGAATGTAAGGTGTATTGAGTCATTTTGCTGTGTTTTGCTGGTTCATTTTCCTTTCCTCTATAGTGGCTTTAGGTAAATAGTGTGTAATTTGTTTTCTTGAGATAGTGAAGGTCTAGGGAAGAAAGAGATCATTTTTCCACTAGAATTTTGCTTTTAAACAAGCTAGCAAGAAATATCACGGAATTTTTGTAGTTATGTGTCAATCTTTAAGTAGGAAATTAATTCTATTTATTATTTTTCATTTTTGAAAATGCTGTATAACATTTAAAATAACACAAAGGAGGTTTTGGGGAGACTAGAGGATAAAGAGCACTTTATGAAAATATAATAGCATAGTCCCAAATGGCTTCTCTGTTCCTGAACTGGGCTCTTGCCTGCAAGAGCCTGGAGATAGGAACAATGTGAAAGTATAGTTAACCCCTCGGTGCAGGTGTAGAGTAGACAACTCAGGTTGATTTTATTTGATCTGGTTTGATTTCCAAAGGTTAACAGCAACTATTGAGTTGCTGTTTGAATGACACCTGTGTTCTTTAGGCTTTTCTCCTTCATTTGCTGCCAGCTTCTTGACAGTTTGTGACACTTTTATTTTAAAAGCTTCAGAAGACTGGACACCTCTGGGGTTCTGTTTAGCTGTGACAAAAACATAATGTACTAATAAACTATATAATTACAAACAAATATGAATCATCATTTAAACTGGGCAGGACTGATGCTTGGCTCCAAACTTGACAGGACTTTCATCTTTCCATAATAAGACTGATTAACAGTAATGCAGTTTTATTCTGCTGATGTTTATATTACTAGTGTCCACATAACTTTTCTACTGTGTCTGCTGGGAGGAGAAAAAAACCCATTAGAATTAGGAGTGGTAAAAATTAATAATATGCATTTCAAGTTTGACAGTGAAGACTGCTAATTCATGCAAAGTCTTGGATCTCTACTTAGTCTGGTTGAAAATATGAGTCCAAAACTAATTTATTTGTAGTTTCTGTGGAGAATACTTGATGCAGAAAGTGAGTGTCAAAACTCAATCTGAAGCTAGGATGAATCTTCTTGATCTAGTTGCTATAGATTTGATTTGATTTCCCGTGATTTTCAGTTCTGTAGCTGTGCTTAGTTGCAAGGTGATGAACAGTTGTCTGTTTATTTTGGACATTCACCTTCCCCTGTACCTGCATGAATGCCAAGTCCAGAAAGTATGCAACTCTTGGAAATAAAGTGTGTTATCATCTCTAAGGGCTTAAAACTGCATCCTGAATTGCAAAGAGACTAGAAGAATATGGGGATGATTAAAACAGTTTGGATTTAATCCATGTAGAAGGCAGGCTGCTATTCTTCATTTTCTAGTGATATCCTTCTTTAGGCTATAGTGGAGAGCAGTGTCTGAATGCCATCCAAATACGATGAATAAGCGGTGTGGTCCAGTATGGAGCAATGAATAGAACCTGCTGGTAAACTAGTGACAGTAACAAGCACTTTTCTTACTTTTCTCACCATCTAGCACTCTCCAGATTTTTTTCATTCTACAGAAAATCTACAAGTAGACTGTATTTCTGAAGTTTTTTACATCCAAGATTATTGTATGGACCTTCAAAACAAGGTCATGTTACTATATGTCTTGTTATTGGAGACCTGAAATTAGAGTTAGCATTTGAGGTGCTAATTGTTGACTGGCTGTTGTCTAACCACTGCTTGAACATTATTCTTGAAATGCAGCCTCTTTAGATTCCTTTAGCAGGCATGCAAAGGTACAAGCTTCTAAATTGTCCTAGTCCAGGAAAAAAAAAAGGCAAGTAAACGCAGCAGGCATATAAACAAGACACTTACATTCACTTCATATTTTTTGCCAGATCTAAATGAACAAAAAAAAATACATGGGATTTAGAGATTCTTTTATTCATGAGAATCTCTCAACTCTCTTGGAGCATAAAGGGTGGGGATGGGCTGTAACATGTACTGTTACCACAGTGCATGGCTTGTGTCAGACTTCCAGCCATTTGTTACAGTGGGGTGGAATTCCCAGCTGCCCAGCCTTGTCCAGGCTTCCTCAGCTTCTGCCAGGTTCCCTGCAGCCTTGGAAAGCAGTAAATTGTTGAACACCAATGTATTTATTTTTATGTTGATACCACATTCCCAGGAGGAACCTTGACTATGATTTCAGCTGGTCTCACCACACTGTCCAAATCCTTCATCAGGAGCAGCTGGGAAAAGAAATCACTCAGGTTTCTACACAGCACATTGCTGGTACGCCTCCTCCCTCTCACTAATCCTGTTAATTCCAGTCTTCATTTGCACACTCCTGGTTCTCTGTGTTGCTGCTGTGATTGACTGCACAAATGCTCTTCACTTTAAAAGATGACCTTCAAGTGGGCACCTCGAGTAACCTCTACCTCAGACTACTTTGACTACTCAGGCACAAGGTATCTTATGACACGAAAGAGCAACTTTTGATGTCACCTCATTACTTATCCTAGTCTGGGAATGGAGTCATGATGAACTCTTCCACAGAAATCCTTTCAGAACCACCTGTCTGTCTGAGAAGCTCTGGGTGGATCATCCCGTGTGATGTCCAACACTTTGCATCAAACTTTTCTGATGTGGTCTCTTGCCCTGCATATATCCTTTGTTAACAGCAGTTCTGTCAGTATCTCTCTGTAATGTGTCTCCATGCAGAGAAAGGATCATTGAGAAACAGAATTAGTCCCTTTTATCATACTTTGGAAAGCAGTGGAGCTTCGAGTTGAATCGTACTATTGTGTCTCCCTTTTTGGGAGGGCAAAGAATCAGTTACAGTGGAGAGGATATTTAGTTGCACATTTGTTATTACAGTTATCTTCCTAATGCCATTGGTTTTTTATGCATCACAAAAACATCCTGAGTAATTTTTCTCTTACCCCTACTGACTTCCACAGTTTTATACAGAGGGCACAGAGGAAGGGGGTAAAAATAATTTCACTCCCTGCTTTAGCTGATGAGTCAGTCCCAGGTCAGATAATAACACACAAGCCTGTAGTACCAGATGGGCCAGAAGGGAAAGAGGAAGGGCTTTCTTTTTACCCCATTTCTTAGTACTCTTTGGAGGGGCAGGGAACCATTATTCTGTGACTAACAATGAGCAAATAGTGATATTCTGAATCAGTACCTTTAAAATAGATACAGGTTATCAACTGGACATGACTATGTTTGAGTTTACCCAGTCCTTTCAGAAGTGTATGTAAGTCTCCTTAAGTCTCAGCAGAGTGTAAAGTGATGTCAGCAGCATTCCAGGCCCTTCTTAGATGATGTTAAAAAGATAATATCCAATTCAGCCATTGCCTCTCAGACAGAACTGAGGGACAGTGTTCACTTCTAATCATCAGAAATTATGTTTATTCCTTAATTTGTGAGAGCAACCTGCTTCTCACATCTTCACTCAACCTTTTGCCTTATTTTTATGAAAGGAAGGAGCTTTTTCCTGTTGCTGCTGATCTGATGCCACTGAAAGGACATTCCATGTCTCAAGACTCTTCCTGAGAAAGCAGGAGAAAATGGAAAGAACAGTCTTAAGAAATGAGCTTCCCTGTCTGAGAGCTAGAACTCAGCTTGAATTTTAGGAGCCTTCGCTTCTGATAAACTCCAAAGCAGGATAAGTAATGATTGCAGGCAGTTGGCATTTTTGCCTGACTGGAGGCTGGGCATTGCTTGTTCTCAGTAGTGAGGCGATGGCAAACTGCCTGTGTTTCCTTGCTGTGTTGGAAATTCATTCCAGCATTCATTCTTGTCATTCAAGATCAGGTGTGCAAAGACCGGGGAGAGGTTATATAATATTTTGGCTGCTTCTGTCTCACATCTGGTCCTTTGGCATTAAGCTACCTATAGAGAGGATGACTTTGCCCATCCAAATTGGATTTTGTTTTAATCTGGCATTGTTTTATTGAGGCTGAAAATAGAAGCCAAAATGTGTGTGAATAGGCTAGAACACGTGTCTGAAGTTATGAAATTAAATGTGAGGAAGAGCCAGAGAAGAGAAAGCCACAGTGAACCAAGGAGTAGAGAGGTGACTAAGGGAAATCAGGAAGAAGGCTGTCAAGTACAGAAGAGCATTAGCAGCTGGGATGAATGTGTGGTAAGTTTCTTTAACATGAGGAGCAGGAAGGCTCATGCTGGCTTCTACTAGTATTTCTGTACTTGTCAGGGAGTCTGCTCACTGCTTTTTTATGCAGGAAGACTTCTGTGGAATAGAGTTTTATTGTACTGTTCATGACATACACATCACGCTCCCCACACACACTCGGACATCCACACCTCCCCACCCCCCAGGACATGACTTGGAACTGCTGCTTTCCCTTGCCTTCCTGGTCTAGCAAGTCAGGTTGAAATTGTGCCCAAAATATGGGGGAGGGAAGCCTGGCTTTCTCTTGTCAGCTGTCCTGGCTTGCTAGTGTCAGTCACCCATAGATATAAATAAACCCCATTTATTTACTGCCTTTCTTAGTTATGCTATATATTATCAAGAGAATGTTGGGCATCATTCTAAGATCAGAAATTCACTCTGGAATAAAAAAAAAATCTGAATTTATAGGATAATCTTAGCTTTTCAGGGAGAAGGAAGTTCCTGTTTCCAACACTAGATTCAGGAGACTTCAATATGCTGCTCAGTTCTCCCACAAACTTTCTACAGGTAAGATGAAACAATCCAAACTAGCTGTTAGAAATGTTAGCATGGGTTCCTGACCCAGTACTGTCATCTAGCTTTGTGCTCTTCCCTCTCTTATTCCTGCAGCTTGGAAGCGCAGTAGATTAGGTGCTGGTTTGTGAGCAAGGCTGTGTACATCTGTGCTGGGAAAGACTGTATGGCACTGAATTTTAGTGTGCAGATATCTCTTAAATGACTTCATGCAACTCCTTTGATTTTCTTGTGACTCAGAATCATATCCATAAAAGGGATCCTTTTCTTCCCACTGTGACTGTTCTGAGTTTTTGAGGTGCAGTCATGGATGACATAATAGTATGTAAACATGTGGACAGACTATGGGCAGATACTTTGACACCTCCTGGCAGGCAGAGAATAAAGGAGGCTCATGCTGTTGTATGTGGTGATTTGCTGCAATGACTCTTTATCACTGGAGAGAGTCAACTCTTAATGCTGGCTGCTGTCAGCAATGAGCTCTTTTTCTGTTGCCCCTACTCATCCAGAACCTTCACCTACTCAATGACAAGGAGGTGGAATGCTCACCAGTAGCTTTCAAATTATAAAACTTCCAAGATTTATATATGTTAATATTTATGAAACTACTGAATTGGCAATGAGCTACAGTCTTGTTAGGAACCTAGATATTTACTTTCAGACTTGGAATGCCCCTCTCTGTGCCAGGTCCTCAAGGTAATCATACAAGAACTCAAGGAAAGTGATTTTAATTCATTCTGTGAGAAAAGACAAACTATGCTACGCATTTCTGGAGGAATAGGAAGGCTCAAACATCTTTAAAACAGGAAAATGAGGTTGAAGTTGGCTGGCTGCCTTCTCTCCTGTGCCTTTGTTTCCTTGATTTCAGTATATTTCCAAGGGATCTGTTTCTAGACTAGTATCCTATCTTCATGCACATGGTTGACAGTTTAGTTCCTAATTCAGTTTTCAAACTTTCTGTGCAGTTACATAGCTGGCAATTCCACTTTCTAAATATCTTTCCAGATCCTCTGTGATGTTTGGCTCTATGCTGGACTTTCAAGAGGAGTGTATTTTCTTTAAATATAGCAATATTTTTAATAAACAGCTCTCAACAAATGTCACTCATGTTTAGAAGCAAGCTGATATGCCAAATACACAGGACAAGCTTTACCTACTAGATTAGCTGTAAAATGCAAACAGTCCAAAATAAACTTGGTACATTTCTAAGTGTTTTGGATTTTTCTTTTTAAAGGGCTGTCTAAAGATGTTTAAGTAAAAGGAGTAATGATGACATTGACATTTTCCCATAAAGTGCCTAAATAGTAAAATGCTGCAGTATGTAGAAGTCAAAACTGCATCTTTATAATAATGGGGAGGAGTGAAATGCCATATTCCCATTTTGTTTCTTTTTAAAGATCAACCTTTTCACAGCCCTAGCTCTCCTGCACCAAGGTCCTCAGCATGTGTTGGAGTGGGGAAATAGACTCCTATGCAAGCAAATGAGTAAAAGACCCAAAGAAAGAGATAAAGCATAGTGATGTGGGGGAAAGATTTAGAGGAGGGTGCATGTGAAGAGGTGAGTCACGACTCAGAAGCAAGAGTGAAGGAAGGGTCAGAAGCTCGAAAGGAATACCAAGAGTACTTTTTCACATAGTTAACTTACTACGTTAGGTTCTGTTACACTGGTCTGTGGTCTCATGTGGCAGAGAGGTTGTGTGATAGGGACACCCAGGTTTCTGGTGATAGCTGAGATTTGCAAAGCAGTGCAGCAGTTTTTCCCACAGAACAGTCTTCCATGATTAATTGAAATACTTGGTTTTTTTCCCAGCTTCCGCTTGCAGAGAAGGATTAACACAGAACTCCAGGTGAGGAATCCCAAGAGTTGCTTCAAGTATGGACAAAGGAAGAAGCAGCAGCGGTGACTTCACACCATCACATTCCAATATCAGCCAAAAAAGAGAGAAGGTGAGGCCTTGGTGGGAGAACAACCCACTGAAAAAAAGATCTAAACATCTGTGAAGGCAGATTGTGGTGGTACACCTGCAAGCTAAGGTGAAGGAATACTTCTGAGTGCTTCCGCTGCTGAGTCTTTGTCACTTTCTCCCATTTCTTCCTGACTGTGAGATCTTTCTGTGAGACGAGAGACCTTTCCTGCAGCTGTTCTTCCTAAAGTTCAGGTTTGAGCATGATGTCTCACTTGCTCAGCCATTGCAATCTGTTCTGGTCTGGTAATAGCCAAGATTGCATGCTTTCATCACATGGCAACTATCAGCAGAGAAAAATATTAGAACATGTGACTGAAGATGTCTGTGTTGGTTGCCATCTTGAATTTTGGCACAGAGCCATAGAAATTAACAGTTTAAATAAAGTAATTTCATTTGTTTGTTTTGGTTATAATTTCAGTTATTAATTCACACCCTCAAATACTTGGTATTGTTACACTGGACAGGATTTTAAATCTGTCTTTGTTTCACTGTGGGATACTTGTATTCTGTGTGGCTTGTTTTGTATTTTGATTTGTTTGTTTAGACTTTGTAAACTTTTTTAATTGGCTGATGTTTTCAGACCCAGGCTTGAACCCTAAGGCCCAGGTGGCCCTTATCAGTTGCAATAGTGTCTTAGTGAAGCACTCCAGTTAAAATTTGCCTAGTGTTACGAAAATTAGTTTGCTTGTGTTAGAAAATAATGTCAGCAGCTGGAAGTTGTATTGGAGAGAAGATCCATCCATCCTTAAAATGAATGGGAAGGAGCTTCAGCTCTGGCTCTTTGTTGGTGCCAAGTTGAAGGAAAACTCACTGTTTTGTCACTTCTGCCTTGTCCGACAGCAAGGGTTGTGATTGATAGTTCTTAAAGGTAAAAAAATCTTCTACTGCTTGTATCAGAGTCTTCAGAGATTGGATTCAACATCCTGTTTGATCTCCTTTCTTACTCCACTTTCCCCTGTCTTTTCTAGTTTGTATAGTCAGCGTTAAGAGAACATTCAAATGTGTTGACAAGTAGATAGTGATCAACAAAAGGACTGACAGAAGAAAGTGTATCAGAGGGGGAAGGTGCTTTCTCTTTAAATGAATATGTTCTTGTTCACTCTTGTATTCCACATATTTTCTGTCACTCAAGACCAGATAAATTGTGAGAAGGTTAAATAATTATGTTCATACCTTATTAGTTTCACCACCACTAACTTCAGGCATGAATTCATAGGACAGAACATGCATTTTTCTATTTCTGGTACACTCACACATGTGACACATTGAATACTTCACTTGTCTGAAATGCAGCTCTCTGATACAGCTGTTTCCTTCATTAGCTTATCTTTTATTTCCATTAGACAGTCACGATCATGTTCACTTTCTTCACATTTTTGTTGGCTCATGATTAGTAAAAGTTTAGCTGCAGAAGTTGTTAGTCCAGACTTGTGCACATTCTCAGCAGCTGTGGGCTTCAAGGTGCATCTTCTCTAGCGCTGTCTTCTCACAGCCTACTCCACCATGCTTGGTATTGGCTATCACCTCCAGCTCAGTGGAGGGGCTATTTCCATGTAAGGTTTAGCTTCAGTAAATAACAATTCCATTCCTTTCTTCCTCCCAAAGGATCCAAGTTATCCTTATTCCACTGAGTTTTATGTACAGGACAGAGTAGCTGTAGGAGATACATCCTTGTGGACCTCTTATCTCTGCTTTTGTTCTCTAGTTTGTTCATTCAGGTTATCAGTGCCACTGCTGAAAACTGTAGAGAGGTTTGTAGGCTAGAGATTTAGTTAGCTTAGTAAAGGTGATTGTCTTATAGGAATCATTGTCAAAAGCAACATTCTTACATCTTTGTCAAGAAAATTACCAATGAGTTCTGGCTTATTATGAACACAGGTGATTTGTTTTACCAGCTTTGCCAGTCTCACACCCACTCATTTTGGGATGATTTGAACTTGGTTATAGATGTTTTTCCTGAACTTCTTTGCTTTGCATGTTAGATGTAGCCAACTCCCACATATGTAACTGTGATGATTTAATAGCAGTATATTAAATATCCTGTCTCTAAGTTTTTTTAAATATTCAGGAAAATGCACAGTGCAGTCTAAGACCCTTATTTTGAAGGGATGAATTTTGTCAGGAGCAGTGAAGACTTGCATCCTTTTGCCTGAGAAAATTTTTCTTCTGCTTCCCACAAATAAAAAAAAACAACCCAGGAGTATCAAGACTGGTCCTTTACCTGAAGCCAAACTCCTAGACCTTGAATTCATATTTATTCTCAGGATGTACTCAGCCAGAGCATCAAACGACATAGCAGTATTCCTTTGTCTTGAGCATCTGCTGCTCCCATCTCTGAACACAAATGCTGATACAGTGGGAACATGTGCAGTAGAGAATCAGGAACAAATTCTGCAATTCCAGCCTCTTATTTTTTCCATCCCCCTGTATACTTCAGCCTGGAGTCAATATGTCTCTGTGCATGGTGGGTACTGTGTACTGAAGGCTAACATATATTTTGTCTCTTTGCAGCTCTGCTATTTCCATGTCCCTTTCCATAAGCCTCTCAGTGCTGCAGTTAAGAGATTCAGTGGGGAAGCATGGAACTATTTCCCACCCATCTTGGGAGAGAAGGCATTTTACAAGGAAGTGTTTTCTACTGCAAGGGAGGGAAGTAGAATAGCAAACCACAGATATATAATAGTTGCCCAAGGGGAGTACAGTTCTATGTGTTTCTCAAGTGGTTTATTTTTTTTCTGTAGTCATCAGTGGTTCCATCAGAAGTGTCTTCCTTCACTGCAAGAAAATTACTAATAGGAAGCCCTAACAATCATTCAGCATCTATCTCAGTGGTGACAGTGAATAATGTAGTCAAAGGATCCCTCTCTTCTGCGATGTTTGTATCACCTTCTAAATTACAGAGCCTGTTCTAGTGACAGAGAATCAGGCTTGTTAGCCTTGAAAGCAGTAATGTGCACATCAGAGTCCTGGAGGCTGAGCTAATGATGAGAGCATACAGCATTTTGTGCTGTTTTAGGTGTTGACCTTTAAAACAGCTTCACAAGGCACATGAGTGCCATCAATGGGAGATCATGTTGTGACCCTAGACAAACCACTTAGTGTTGGATGCCAACAAGATGTACTGAAGTTTCTGTTCTCAAGACTAGGTACATTTTTGGACTATCATGATTTGTCAGAAATACTCCTCACTATGATGCCTGCAAAGTCAACAGATGTGTCTCTGATACTGGTTCCACATTGTGGAAGGAAGTTTTGGTATATCAAGACCTTTGTTTATTAGTAGGAATCTCAGTGCTGTGCCTTTTCCTCAAAACAGATACTCTCCATTATGCATGGAGTTGGATGGCTGGCAGTGCTAGACCATTCTTCTTTACTTAAGGAGCTCACTGATGTACAGATGACTTACAAAACAAGCTTGGATTCTCAGCATGCATTCTCTAAAGCCTGTAGCTTCTGCTGATACAACACTTCAGTAATTTTGGATTATTTGCTGGAAACAAAAGTAGTCTGGCTCCTGTTTTATTTTTTAAGATTTACTTGATATAGCTGCCAAGGACTTTTTTTCTTCAGACATATATTTGCTGATAATCCTGGGCTCACTGTTTGAATCTGAATGAGTTATTTGCTGGTGTATAAATAGGTGGATTTTTTTTCGGTTGCAGTAAGTGGCTGATTTATCCTCTTCAAATTATTTCCTTTCTGAATACATTATTCTCATAGTTCTGTCATAGCTTTCTTCCAAAAAAAGCTTCTGAGCTTTACCTAAGTCTGGGGCTGGGCTTTTTTTCCTTCTAGAACTTCATGTTTCTAGAGACATCTTTGTTTACACCAAACATCAGGAGAACCGTATTAGCTTTACAGAACTGAGATTGCTTATACCAACAGCTTAACATTCATAATTTTCTTCATGCAGAAAGTGGTTAATTGGAGAAGAGATGAGCAAGGAGGTATGTAAATGAGTAGTTGAAAAAGGAGTAATTGTTTACAGTCATACCCACTAGAAGTAGGAGCATCAAATGTAACAGATAAAAGTTTCAAAGAAAAAAATTAGGAAAATGGGGGAACATGGCAACTTTTTTCCACAGTATGTACTTGACCAATGGAATTTCTTGTCACAAGATGCGAACACAAAAAGAATAGGTGGTTTGAAAAGACAAGTAGACAAATCCATGAAAACGTAATCTGTTAGGGCATATTAAATATTAAAACTGAAAACCAGGAAGTTTCTCAAACTTCTCAAATTACTATTCTGTGGAAGTCTCACCATGGGCTGTTCCAGTTTTTAATTTATGCATCAGGCATGGGCTGTTGACCTCCGTCCAACAAGAACTAGGCTAGGTGATCTTGTAGTCTGACTTTGTATGGGTTTTTTATTTTGACAGTTCCAGCACAAGCTCCTAGAACAGCCAAGACAAAGCTACTTTCATAATAATGGCATGTTCCACTAGAATTCATCCTGTGGTGTTGAGTTTTCTTAAGAAGTGTCTCTTGCTGACATACACCGAGTTGTCACGTGCAACTTGTCTATGCGTTCACCTGGCTGGGCACTGTATGTTGCAGACATTTTCAGAATGATGAAACTTCTAAAAGAATGCAAGGGACACCAATATCCACTTCTAGACAAACTGGGATTTTGGAGGAAAGTAGGTTGCTATATAGAAGTCATCCATAATATGATCCTTGTAAATGGTTAATCACATAAATATGGGGAAAACCCCTTTCATCTGACTGAAGCTTTTAAGTTACCTTATTCATACGCATTTCACTTCTTGCCATCTTTGTCTTCCAAAGAGCTGGAGCGCAGAGCACCTTCAAGGTGAATGTGCATAACCACAGCATGTCTTAATGAACCTGCTAACTTGTTCCTTCCCACTTTATAACACTGCTGTCCTTTTCCAAAGAATGAAGTTTCCCTGCTTACTTAGAGATGAGTAGTTAGGAAATGCAGGCTGGTCTCAAAATTGTTGGATTCTGAGTCTTCCTTTGCAGTTGTAATGCAAGAGGACAGCTCCACTGAACTGAAGGTGACAAATAACACCAAGTCTGCCCTGAGGAGTCTGCTCTATTACCTTAACAAAAAAGGATTTTATTGGCCCTCATTGAAAAGGAGTTTTCACTGCTGTTTTGAATTAAAAGGAAAGAATCACTGATCACTGTGGAGACCCTGGTATGAAGACTTTGCCAGTGGTATTCAGTGAATCACAGTGGTTCCCAAGGGAAAGACCATACTTAACAAGGCCTCTTCTCTACAAGTCCACGCCTATAGCAGAGACAGTGAGCTTGAGAAATCTGTTCTTTGAAAAGAAGTGGCTTCTTTATCTGACCTATCAGACAAACCAAATTTGTCTTCAAAAGACCAAATTTGCTGCAGTTGTTGAAGATTTTGGGGCTGTTAAAAATGTGTATTTTCTTAACAAAATTTTTATCATTTGTTTAGGGCAGATGAAAGAGGTGCTTGTTATCTCAAAAAGCAATTTCAACACTGTATTTGACATTTTGCCTTCTGCTGTTCTGGGATGTGCAACAGAAGACAACCCCAGAACATTAGTTCAATTTGGTGCCCCTGCAAGCATATTTTAGAAAATCTTATTTCACCACAGTTATAGAAATGGTAAATTGTAGTCTCCTTCCCTCACACAAAGGGAGACAAGTTACAGTACTCAGTCTAGTTATGTTCCAAAGTCATAAAATATTTTGGGATTATTGAGCTGATCCCTCTGTCTTGAGTATTATCATGACAAAAGTCAGGAGGGAGTCTTTGAAAAGTTTCTATACTGGCAAGTCAAAAGACTTGACTGTCATCAGTCCCTCATTCTACTATAAAACTTTTTTTCTGAGTCTAAGGAAGAAAAATGACAAGGGATTTTTTTTCCACACTGTTTTCAGTAATTATTGTATAGGATTTACCTCATGGTTTTCATGTGGTTTTGCCTTATTTTTATGATCTTCTGAAAAACTTACGCTGTGTTGGATATATTTAATATATTTAATATACCTAGGATGTCTTAATACACCATTCTTCAAGGTGCAGGCAGAGCTGTGGATCTGCTGGGAAGTTTTAGGCATCCCATTGTGCCACTACTTAGATTACTAATGCTTCCAGTAGCATCATGCTTCCCCCATTCAATCTGGGTTTGTCTTCCTTCCTGAAAGTGTCTTCTTCACTATTTCTAATTCCAGAAATTCAATGTGGAATACATTTTGTCTGTGATACTAGCCTGGATTTTTATTTTTTCCTTATCCACAGACCTACAAAACTCATGTCTCCATATGAGTAGTAAAACTTCCTTTCGAAAACTATCTAAAACTATCTAGGAATAAAGATTGGTGGCTCTCTGCCAAATTGTGGCCTGGGTTTTTTATATGAAGGCAGGTAAATGACAAAACTGAAGACAATTTAAAATGTGTATTCAGCGCAGTGTAACTTCTGCCATGCTACGCTTTCCTGGGATTTTATTGCCATCTTTTTTATTTTGTTTCTCTCTGTTTGTTCTGTTTGGTTTTTTCCAGTTCTTCAGATTAGCATGACAGAGCACTTAGCATGGTAGTACCTAAATGAGATCTTCAGATCCTAAAGCATACTTAGAGATCTTTGTAGCAAGTCGTCTTTGAGGGGGCAGATGTCAAATTGTGTCACGCAAGGCAGCTTGTTGCAAGCTGGATGTCTTTCAGAGACTCTTGTTGTGAGTCAGACTGTCTGCTGCTGCTTTCCTCTGCAAGTGGAGTTTCTTACAAATCCATGAAAACAGTGGATTTCTCCCAAGCATCTAGTCAACCTGCAAGAGGATTTCAGCACTTCAAAAGGCCAAAATTTTGTTTCAAGAAAGGGCCAGAATATGGCTACCATGACATTCCCCAGCCATTACACTACACGCATTGCACAAATCCTGTAAGATTTGCCCCTGGCTGCACAGCAAATCTTTGTTTTGTCTGCTTCCTGAAGAGGATAATAACTTCAGGAGAAAAACGAAATCCTTCCTGAAAAATGTCATAAAGTCTGGTTTGATATGACCCAGCTAGTTTCTTTCATCAAGTGATGTATATGCACTGGCCATGATATATTATTGTAATGCCTCATTTCTGAATCTGATGAGTGAATATCTAAACAGCTAGGGAGAAATGGCTGAGTGTTGGCAGACCAGAAAAAGGAAGCCCACTTTGTTTTCTGCAGCACACCTAATGCCTACATGGTAGTTTTTTCCTCTATTGGCCCCACGTGGACAGCAATGAAGTATCTAATTCCTTTTCTTCTGTCACGCCTGAAGGATGGGTTGCCATCCCAAGGGACCTGGACAAACTCAAGAAGTGGGGCTATGGGAGACTCATGAGTTTTAACAGGGTCAAGTGCAAGGTGCTGCACCTGGATCAGGGCAACCCTGGTACTAACACAGGCTGGGGGATGAACAGATGGAGAGCAGCCCTGCTGAGAAGGACTTGGGGGTGAGAGGAGAGTTGGGCATGAGCCAGCAATGTGAACTCACAGCCCAGAGAACCAGCTGTGTCCTGGGCTGCACCCAAAGCAGCGTGGGCAGCAGGGTGAGGAAGGGGATTCCTCTGCTCTGCTCTGCTGGGACCCCACCTGCAGAGATGTGTACAGCTCTGGGGTCCCCAGCACAGGAAGAACAGAGATCTGTTGGAGCGAGTGCAGAGGAGGGACACCAAGATGATCCCAAGGACAGAGCACCTCTCCTGTGAAGACAGTGAGAGAATAGGGTTTGTTCAGCCTGGAGAAAGAGATGGCTTAAGGGGTGATCTAACTGGGTGATCAGGCTTTCCAGTACCTGAAGGGACCCTACAAGACAAAACCAGACTTTTTACAACATCATGTAGTGACAGGACAAGAAGGAATGGATTCAAACTGAAAGAGAAACTTTAGATTGGATATTAGGACACAATTCTTTACAGTGAGGTTTGTGAGGCACTGGAACAGGCTGCCCAGGGAAAACGTGGATCCTGGAACCCTGGGGATGTTCAAGGCTGAAGCTCTGAGGAACATGGTCTAATGGCAGGTGTCCCTGTCCATGGTAGGGGGTTGGAACTACATTATCTTTAAGGTTCCTTCCAACCCAAACCATTCTGTGATCTTTCCTAGTAAACTGGTGGAATGAGAGGCAAAGGGTATCACCCTGCACAAAGATCACAACCCTCCTAAAAGAGGGAGAAATAAGTCTTTGCCTTCAGAAGGTACCACTTGGTATTGCTTGGTTTAAGTTAACGGTAGCAGCATAAACCAGCATAGGGGACAGAGTTTCTGCCTGGAAGCTGTTCACTAAGTTTGCAGGATGTAGGAAACCAATAATGGGGTGGGNAGATAAAAAGGTCCTTACTCCTAAGTGTATTTTTCTAAATCATAGGCTGATAGTGGAAAGGGCCCAGCTGCTTGGTTGAATGCCTTCTTTCTAGGAAACTTAGCCCTGTATAAGGATGTTATAAAGCGGACAAGTAACTGAGATTTTTAGATCTTGGAAATTGGTCTTTCCTGGAAACACACTGTGACATCCAAAGTGCTGTATCTTACTCTTTCTGTAATTATGGGCATAAGCGGCATCTCAAATGCATTACTATCATTTAGAGAATGGCGACCATTAACAGTTTTCATTTGCTGTATTTCTTGTTGATACACCAGAATTCATTTTTTAGACAATCCATTTTATAATGAGTAAACTGTCTCATCTCTTCTGTGTTGACTTGTTGCATGATAAAGTGTCTTGCATTTGTACCTGAAGCCTCTTCAAGAGAGGACAAGAGACACTGAGCTTTGTTGTTTCCTTCTGTCACTTCTGGAACTGTATAAGAAATTAACCAGGATTTAAATTATTACCCTGTGTGCAAAACAAAATACTGGTAGAGCAAAGACCTGAAAGTCCAGGTGTTCTTTTAGTAAACGTAGTAATTTTATACAGCCTTTGACCAATATTGTGTACTGATTTTGAATGTAAAAAATAATAGATGCTAAAGAGTTAGAAGGCGTATTTGCATCCTTGCAGTATATCCAAATTGCCGCTGTTATTCTAAACTACAGTTAATGTAGATTATAGGCAGCCAGTAAGACCACAAAGTTGTATAGTTTTCCAACTGTGTAGATACCATACTGTTGACTCCATATGTATTGAAAACTGTATTTTCATTATTGACTTCATTGCCTTTCAATCACCCGTTAGAGAAGACAGGCCAGTACTACAGAGATGCTCTTTTGTGTGCCACTAGAAACCCTTGTAGTGGGCAGGTAAAAACCTTTTCTGCACAGTGGAGCTGGCTCTAGAACTGCATTCTGGTCCCTGCGATACTCAGCCTGCCCTGCATTGGACCTGAGATCATATTGAAGACAACATTCCCGAGACATTGCAATGGATCCTCTTCATGGGATGGCTGTAGTGATGGCATTTACAAAGAAACCTGAGCCAGACCTCCTGTATATTTGCTCTGGTGAGGACATTCTAATCACAGATAAGGAAAGCTTCAGAGCAGCACAGGAAGATAAGAAAAGGATCTGTGAACTGAGAAAACGAAAATTTGATAGCTACAACAGAGAGATACAAGGCATCGCAGGACCCAGCAGAGCAGAGCTATGATGTTGCCAGAGCAGTGGACAGGTACGTTTGTCTTTGATTACATTTGGGCATGGTCCATCTTTCTGAATGTATTGATGCTCTGTTGGTTATATGGAAAGGTGAAACACCAAGCAGCATGTCCCAGTTCACACACTGGTGACAGGGATGGGCTTTATGTAAGTGCAGCAGGATTGCTAGAGCCCATCCAATTCAAAGCCCAGAGAACAAAGACTCATTTAAAATGTCTGCAAAGACCATTCTTTGCTGAAGTGTATGTTCTGTACTCACTAAAGCAGTGTTCCTCTCAGAGCTCTACAGTGCACTACAGCCTGAAAAACAAGGTGTTCAAGTTCAGGTCTAGGCCTTTTGCATACTATAATAGTTTGCCACAGAGAAGCAGGGACTGCACAGATGGTTGTTTGATCATCTGTGTCGGATCTGCCTTATGGCACTACAGAATAGGTTTTTTCACTCTTTTTAACCATTGAGCTTTGTTAAAGAGACAAACTGTGCTAGGATTGTTTTCATCAGCTTTTGTTTGTTTCTGAAAACAACAAAAGGGAACTGTTGAGGGATGTATTCAGTGCTGGCAATGAAGATCCCACTTTTTCTTTCCCATTGTCTTCTTCAATTTGCTAGCTAGTAACAGCACAGTAACTGCCCTCTGCCTTCTCACACAAGTGTCCTGAAACATTTTGGTACACTTGCGCCCAGGAGTGTATTCAATCTGTTACTAAGCCCCATGTAGCTACTATAGTTTGTTGCTAAATTACAGCTAAAGCAACCCTGGAAAAGTTACTTTAGTTTTAAGAAAATTAGTTCTGAGCCCATCTCACAATCTAATTCTCAAATGTTGCTACGGAAAAGGAAGGCTGAACAGAAAAGCAGTAACTGAAATGTGCCAATTTCAAAAATTACTGTTCCCATGAGTGTACCTCTCTCTATACTGGCTGAACACCCCAGAACTCTTCACCCCTGATTTTCCATTGCCATTTTGTCTCCTTTGCTGAGAGGCAAAAGGCTTGGTCTTTCTGCTGCCCCTTCCTGTCACTGAGGAACAGCAGTGAACAAGAGCTAGTAAGACAGTCCCATCTCAAGGGGCTGCCAGGGTTAATCTGTGGGTAGCTCCAATGTGGTCCAAGTGCCACGCAGAACTTTGAGTGTGCAAGCGTTCTAGCTCAACCCTTTGCAGCTCCCCTTCCTTGCTTCCCTGTTTATCAGCAAGGAAGCCCTTCAGTTGGATGGGGAGCAAAGCCAGCCCAGGGCTCAGGAGGAACAATGACCAAAGAACAGACTGCAGCTTGTAAACCAAAACCTCCCTTGAGGCTGCTACTAAAAGGAGATCAGAGAGAATTCCTATGCCAGTAGGCATCTGGATTTCTCCCACACATACACTCTTGTAGCAAGTAAATTTCTGGCCTATCAGCATGGTGGTATAGTCATAATGCATTTATTTGCTCCCTCCCTGGGCGGGTGGCAGGGAAGCCTGGACATGGAGAGATGTACAGGGCACAGCAATACTGTAGTGCTGCAGGACTGATCAGAGCTTTCACCATCACACAGGTCAGGGAGCCCCGGAGAGATGGAAAAGATAAAGCACTGGGGAGTGCCTGTATTGGGGCATGTGTGCCCTGGCTAAAATGGCACACAGGTTGTCTCCACTGACCCACCCTTGCTAACCTCTATCCAGCTGGTGATGGTTCAGGAAGGGCTGTTTTTTAAGACATTTGAGTTTACGCAGTTTGGCAGCCTCACATGAGCTATATGGAAGCAGCCACTATTGTGAAGGGCTTGATGGAAGAGCTGGTTTCTGAGCTGACTGTGGAGAGCCCTGGCTGCAAGTGATTAACCAGCTAGGTGTCATTTTACACTCAGTTGCTGGGGACCAGGAACTGGGAGGAGACAGGGAGGAACCTCTGTGGTCTCCAGAACCTGACCTTTAGGTAGCTGTGTTTTGACAAGTCAGAGACAGCCTCTGAGTTTCATGTGGTGTTCAGCACCAGATTTTTACCTCTGGGAGTATCTATGGCTGCAAAAGCCCATTAGAAGACTACATTGACTTCTTGCCCAGACAGCATCTGTAAACTTTTTTTATGAGCATCAAATCAGTACATGAGAGGAAGGGTGTGTTATTTACCTGGATGTACAGGTCTGTACTGGCAGACCATATATACCTTCAAATGGACATACAACATTTGTCAGCTGTGCAACTGCATTGCCTTGGATATCTAAACAGTATTGCTGAAAGTGTTTTATGTTTGAGGGGAGCTTTATAAGAATCTACCAAAAGCAGATGCCAGCGGTGATGCACATGTCTGAAGGACTAGGTTGGAACAGGACACATTTACACCAGCTACAGTTTGAGGGTAATAAGAAATTTCCATTTGGGGATTTTCTTGCTGACCTAAATTCTATCTGTTCTTTTTGAAGAAACATTTTGGAAAGGGTAAAAATTTGAGATGGAGTATGCCACAGCAGTAGCAGTTTAAAACCAGCAAATCATCTAACCCTCCAACAAAAAACTTGCTTGTGAAAAAGTTTGCATCTCCCCCCACACCCCAAATATTTATTTTTTACAAAGCTTTTGAGATTACTATTTTTTAAGTCTTGGCAGGTGAGACCAAGTTCAGGTCATCATGCAGAACAGGTGCAGAACACCCCAAAGTACCTCACAAACCACAACAGACAAGAGGTCCTCAGGGTGTATCAGATCACACATGAATAGGCCCAGTATTCAGGTACCCACAGATGCTCCTGCCCTGACCCTGAAACCATCTCTTAGAAACTCCAGGAAGGTAAAAGAGCTGAATAGAGACATCAGTCTCTCTGAAAATGGACTCAGCACCCTCTTTCCTTGTATTTGCCCACCCTTGGTAGGCTGACTGGGAGCCTTGCAGTTTGCATTTGGAACCCAATAGCCAGGATCCTATCAGCTGAACTTAGAGGTTTTGGCAGTTTCAGTTGCAGGACTCCTGGAGCACAGCTCTGAGGAACAAAAGTCTTAAGTGTATCTCTGAGCACTTCTTCTCTTAGCAGCTTCCCTGCTTGGTGCATTTTCCTTCTCTAAGGAAACCTTCAAAAATTCCTCCTACAGGGAAAACCTTTAATACTTCAGACTGATGGGGAGGGCTGAGGTCTTAAGATAGCTAAAGCAGGAATAGAAAACATCTCCCCTTTTCCATTTTCCCTTTCACCTGCTTTCTCATTCTCTTGCTTTCCCATCTCAACCACCCAGCATTCAAATACACAGCAGTTCTTCCACATTATCCTTTTCTTCCACACCAACTGTCCAGCCATTTTGGAGAGTGTGGCCTTTGTGTCACCAAAGTACTTCCTAGAAGGAACATTACACTGCCAAGACGACCAAGGAGTGTTCCAGAAGAAATCCCCAAGGGCTGCCAGACTCTCAGTGTTTGGCACTTGGCCCTCAGCATGCGTAGTCTCTGACCCCCAGTTCTCTTTGTGTTAGCCTGGGAGCAGGAGAGTGGGTGCTGACAGTTTTTTCCTTGGCTTTGGGTGGGCCAGGGGGCCTTTCAGCTGCACTTGCAGGATTTCACCACCATGTTGGAGAGCTGCTCCACTTTGGGGGTCCTCCCGACATAGTACAAGATAGTGAGTGGCTCCAGGTCTTGGGGAACACAGCAGGGCGAAGCAGATGCCTCAGGGTTCAGCGTGTTATATAAACCCAGCACCTGCAGGAACAAAGTAAATGTCGTGACAAGGTCAGGAATCCATTTAAGTTGGTTGAGGACAGGAAGGAGCTGCCAAGGCAACAAGTCTCTAGGTGTTTATACTATGCTCATCAGAGGGTATTTCCCTGAGATGAGTAATACTCCCCCGTCACTTCCCGATAATGGCCTGCTTCAAAAAGGTCTCACCTGCCCTGGCCTGACTCTTAAAGAGTTTTTCAGTTTTAGTTTTCTTTTTTTCTAATTGTAATACCCTTGCTCTCTGTGATTGATGCCTTAGGGTTGAAGGAGTGCAAGTAGTTGTCTCCTTTCATCTCTAATTTGGTACAGCAGTGTGTCACAATATTTGTTTTAACAAGGTTGGGTGTAACCAGCCTGGGGCCATGCTGTCTTGGATTCTATTAAAGAAACCAGAAGAAAGAATATCCGTGCTGCTTATTTCAACCAACATCTCCAGATAGCACTGGATGGATGCCAGTCCTCTCTAGTATTCACAATTCCCTCCCAGCTTTGAACTGTCTGATGCCTTCTCCCTCCACTCCATCCTCCAAGTCATTACACTATAATACTGGAGCCAGGAGTGTCCTGTGGGACCCCACCGAATTCTTCCTCCCAGCTGGCCCCAGCCCACAGATGACTGTACACTACAGCCATGTAACCACTATGGAACAGTTGCCACATTTCTTGCCAGGGGTGACCACTTCTCAGCAGTAAGCATGATCTCACCTGCACTAGTGTGGTCTCTTCAGTGCTTATCTGGTATGAATGACAGGGTCTGGCCCATTGTATTTTACCTACTTTACAGTCCTTTAGAGTGAGAGGTGCTAAGGATACATCCTGTTCTATCACCCAGATCCATGTAACCACTGTTGTGGTACTCTCTGGGACCCTAAGCGAACTACCCCTGGCTGTCCACAGGGTATCATGTGCTCTGGGGCCACTACTCAACAGCAAGTTAAACAGACTGGTGAGAAGTTTTCATCATGTCTTTCCTAAGTGGTGCTGGCAAGCTGTCAGCAGCTATATTATTCTAAAGTTTTCTTTGATCATCACTTCACTGACCTTAATGCTTGCTCATTTCCTTTCTTGCTTAAGATTATTAGGAGTCATTCTAAAGTCTCCTGTCTCTCACACTGATTCAGTCCAGTTACCTTCTAGAGAGCTTCTGAGGACAACCAGATGGTAAAGCTACATGCCCATTACCCTTTCAAAGCTGTTCATTCCCTTGCTTTGTTTTGTGCTTACTGCCCAGCATCTGTTCACTTCTTCATTCCCACAGATCAGCTATTCCCACTGATATTAGTCCTTGAGCTTTAGTGAACCTTACTGCTATGCAGACTGTCAAGCTGTCAGGAAAATGTTAGAATCTTTTCTGAAATACAGTCTTTACCTAGTTATTTTTCTTCTGAATCTGCTTTTTCCAGTAACTTTTTTAGTGAAATCTGAAGTTAATTTGCTAGTGAGCTGTTGCATTATCTGGATTGCTGCCTTTTGTCTTTTGTGGGCAGAAGCACAGGATTTTCCTGTCCTTTCCTGCTGCAGCAGAGGATTGTCTGATCCTTTGTCTTTTCCTCTTTATACTTTTCCCATACCTGTGCTATTCTATTACTTTTATTTTCTTCCACTCTAGCCAGGCTCAGACTGTGTATTCCTCCCAAAGACTGACCAGAGGTTATGTCTAAGTTACCTAAAGACATTTGCTTTCTGCCAAGTTTTCACTCAAAAAATCTCACTGCCTAGTAGGTCAGGTAGGATTTATGCAGTTGGAAAGGAGATCTTACTGAATGGGTGTGATCACTTCTGGAAATAGACATGGATTTCCCTGCACTTTTGAGCTACAGCTGCCCCTTTAGGAGCAGATGGCAGGCACATGCCATTGCACAACAGTTTTTCATGACAACCTGGCACAGAGTGTTGAAAAATCCTCTGTCCAGTGCAAAGTGCAGGAGAAATTTAGGAAGAAGGTAATTGCCAGAACTGATGTTTGATGGGAGCAATTCAGTTAATACTATGGCCACTTCCAAGTAAGTGCCCTAAAACCATCAGTCCTGCTGTTTCACATCTTATCCAAGAGACAACAGCATCTTTCTCCTGAAGATTTGCCTGAATGCAGATTCAGTACTGACTCCAAAGTAAGCACATTTTCTCTGCTGAACCACCTAGGCTTTTTTCTACAGTCTCCTTGGAATGTTTTTCACAAAATAGTGATCTGAACTACTACTTGAACAACTACTACTTGAAGAGACTGGATATTGATCAGACTCAGGGAGGAAGGGGCAATCACAACCACAAGCCTTGGCAGGATAATATACTGGATGTACCGTGCTGTGAGTGGTGTCTGCGCTGCGAAGGTACGGACAAGGGCCTGAACAAAAGTTAGCAAAGTAGCCTTTAGGCTCGTGGACCCATTTCCAGCCAAGGTCCTGTCGGAAGTCAATGTAAAGAGGGCGCACGCAGCAGTTCTCCTCCAGGTTCCTGAAACACAGTAGTGAAACACAGTGAATCCAAAGGGGGGCCTTACGTGCAGTTGCGAGATGCAGCTTCCTGAGCAGGACCCGTGCTGGCAGTGCTGGCGGGACGTGGTGGCTGCGTGTGCCATGTGCCGGCAGCGGCACAGCCAGCAGCATGGCAGCCAAGCAGGCGCTGCTGGCAGGTGGCTTTGCCACCACCCCTGCGAGGCAGCGCCCAGCTGCTCCCGCCCAGCCTGTGTTCCTGGAAGGTGCTTGCGGGCCTCTGAACCAGCGGCTCTGCCAGAAGCACACTGCACCTCTGCTGAACTGGCCAGTAGCCCTTCTGGCACCACGGTGGCCCACAACCCCCTTGCAGGGCTCTGCCTTTTCCAGTGGCATGCGGTCTCGCCAGGCCTGCCCACCTCAGGCATAGGATCTGAGCAGGTTTCCCACTTACCGGAAACAGTAGTTGGTATCCAGGGCCCGTTTCTTTCTCTGGCTTCCCAACACGGGACTCTCCAGTCGATGTGGGGGTAACATCATCAAGATGAGGTGGGGATTATGCAAGTCTTTCTGCTTCTTCAGGCGTCCCAAGTCCCCACGGCCATAGTCATCGTCACTGTCAATGCCTTCAGAAAAAGAGGATGTGCAAAGAAGAAATCAACATGGAAGTGGAGGATGCAACAAGACCTTTCAATACGTTTAACGCTCTCATGTTTGCTCTTGAACCAGGTTCAGGCACCATGTCTACTTACTTCTTCCCTCACAGAGACCTCTTTATTCCTGGTGAATTTGACTGTTGCAGGCCTGAAATAGAGGCTTATGGGCCACCTGTTTTACCATTTGCAAACTGCTGGTGGGGCCATTAATCCATCCCACTCACTCCTGGCTTGAGTCCCAGGATAGGCAGGAAGATGAATGGTTTAAAGAAGATGTCAGATAATTGGCACTCTGCAGAACAGCCTCAGAAATGGAGCCTGTGGGGGCCAGCGGCTGCTGCCCAGGGCTGCAAGCCAGGAGGTTCCTAGTTCTTAGGCCAGCCAAGCCACTGACTCTCTGAGCCACCTCACACAGGATGCCTAACTTCCTTGTGTTTCAGTCACCCTAACTGGAAAGTAGAGCCTCTGTGGAAATCTGAGAAGGCATCAAGTTGAACTTCCCAGAGAGATGCTGAAATATAAAATCACTCCTTTCTGCAGACACTCATGGAAACCTACCCAGCCTGCCCTTGCTTCTTTTTGTAACCTATGTATATAGTGGATATACCCATATAATGAACACACAAACCCAGATGTGTATGTTTTAAGACGAATGTTACACAATCTAAAGTGATTGAATACACAAAGCAAGACCTAATTTTTTCCTTTATATGCTTGAGGCTTTCCCTTCCCCAACAGCCTCCCCTAACCCAGCTCTTTATCACCTTTGAACTTGATCTCCAGCACTTCATGCAGATTCTCCAAGATGTCCCCGTTGGGCTGAAAAGTATGGCAAGGACAGTGTATGCTAATTTCCAGGCCAAGGTTGGATTCTGCAAAGAAGATGACTCTGTGAGAAACAGCCTTTCTCAGCTGGGACAGCTCCTGGCATAAGGAAGTTCTAAGGAAGTTTTACACATGTTGTGCTAGCTCCTAGACAATGGGTTGGTTTCAGAGTCAGGGATGTTATCAGAGTTGAGGAACAGATGCTGCCTTGGGAAGAACAGGAAGAAAAATGCACTAGCTTCACCTTTGCCAAAAGCCTTGCTTTTGCTAAAGGGAACTTTCTGGAGAGGTAAGAAGGGTGCTTCTTGTTACTTTTTTAGGCTATTCAGCATCCAAAACCATTTGTGAGCTTCAAGGAGCTTCCCTGGGAAAACCAGTATTTTGAAGAGCTGACTTTTGGTCTCTTAAATCAGTTTTGCCATCTTCAGTACCTATTATCTGGCTTTTGCCTAGTGTCTGAAGGAGAAATCTGAAAATAAGCAAGTTGGATATGGACAAGTAATTTTACTGGAAGCATTTTTCTCAGCAGCTGCAACCTCCTGTTTTGTTGAACTGCTAGCAGTCTTAAGTCACACAGACTTTCCAGAGGCAAATCTACTTTCATAATAACTTCCTGGACCAGTCATGCTGTGTGGGCCTGACTACAGAAACATAAGACTCTTATGAAAGTTTCTTTTTTTATGTTGTGCCATGAATTAAAACATCTGGCTTCCTGGGGCATTGACAAGGTGCCTAGCACCCTTTTTCCTCAGCACTATATATACTCTGTGATGTCTTGTCAGCTAGTGTGCCTGCCCAGAGCTTGCTTCAGAGCTTCCAGCTCTGAACTTCAGCCATCAGGACGCAACTTAGATTGCTTGAAATAGAAGGAGCCTGCAAGCTCACAGCCTACCCTTCCAGGGAGTAGCTGCTTGCCAGTACCTGCATTCCAGTCTTCAGTGGCACCTAGCTTGTATCTGTGAGGCCAATCCAGCTGTGAGTCACGATGCCTTATGCTCCAGCTGTGAATGGGGTCTGCGTTCTTGCTGGGAACTGCCCCATAACTATCTGTTGGGCTGTCCAGTGGTAGCAGAGGTACGTTCTCTGCAGTGTTAAAGCCTCCATCTGTCTAGGTGTGTCAGCCTCTGGTATTTTCTCACCTTTATACCTGACAAGCTGTACACAACAAATTAAAGGATCCTTGCTGCTTTTTTCCCATACTACATGTGCTCTAATTCACATGAAAATTTAAGCAAAGCATTTGTCATTTTCCATCATCATTTAGACAAGCAGAGGGGTCCCTTCTGGGCATAGTTGTAAAGAATTTCCTCCAGGGAATGAATCCTCTTTCTGACTCAGCCCACAGAGCTACATGGTGGGGCCTCCAGGAAAGAGCCAGGAATCTAGCAAATGTCACGCATTGAGGAAGCCTCTGGAGGAAGGCATGTTCTCAGACTGAAAGAACCTGTCCTCTCTGCGAACCAAGCTCCTACAACAAGGGGAGCAGAAAGATACTTCTGTGAACATTGACCCCTATTTCTATGGAAGCCTTGACACTCAGTCCAGTCAAGACCCCTACCTCTGTGCAGAAGCCACTCGCGCACGGTCTCGGTGACATCGAAGGACAGCCACTCAGGGGAGCCCCGTGTCTGCACATTCCTGCCACTGAGGTACCGCTGCTTCGCTATGTGCTCATCTGGCCGAAGGATCTGTCTCAGAAGAAGTGGTAGAAAAAATCAACCAGTGCTGTGCAGAAGGAAAGGATAGTCTTCAGTCTTTTTTTTCTCCCACAGCTTGCTAAAAACTGATCTAGAAGGTTGGTCTTGGCAAATGGGACACCAGGAATACCCTGGGTCAGGCAAGAAGGACATGCTTCCCAACCAACTGGAACTCCAGAGATCATCTACACAATGCTTATTTCTGTGTCCTAAGCAGCCCACCTCTCTCAAATCAGAATTGTTTGGGGGCACACATATAGAGGCAGAAGCACATGGCAATTCATTTTATGGATGGATTTGGTTTTTGTATACACCTGTGGAATATGGATCTGGATTTCAGACTAGAACCACCAGTGGTAAATACAGCATCTTGCCACAAGTCACCAGCCCAGGAAGCCAATTTACTGAGTTCTCACTGTGCATTTTCAGGTGTCCTACACTCTTCCAACTTTTGTCAAAACACTCCAGGGCTGTTCAGGTTTGGAGAACTCTGCCTCTGCTCTGACATCTCTTCCCACTTCCAGACAGACAACCACAGCACATTCAAGGTGTTCCTTCCTGCAGACCCCAGGCTGACTCCACAGACCACTAGACCCATGGAGAAGCTCTGAGATCACCTCCTTGTCAGTTGTGTCATCACCTCCTGTGTCAGTTGTGTGGTGAATTGCTCTGACCTTTGATGCTGGATTCCAGGAAGTCCTCAAGAACTACCACCCAAAGACAGTTTTAGCTGCACTCTTACGGAAAAGTGGACAGACGTGAGCCTGTGGGAGTGTGCTGCTAAGCTAGGATGCTATGCTGTATCATTACGTGGTCCAGTTCAGCCTATTACCATTTCCAAGCCTGAACCAGACCTTATTCTGTCAGTCCCTAGGTTCAAAGGAAACTCCAGATAAGCATCTGGATAAACAGGTGGCCTGAACTGTGCTTCTGGGGAGCTCTGTTCTGAACAGAACATTGAAAGCAGGCACTGTTTTTCTAGTGAATCAGTGACAAGACAGAGAGCTCCATCCGTCGGATTAGCACCAACTGTACTAAAACAGTCAAAGGAATAAAACTGCGAGGGGTCCTACGCATGATGTGACAGAAGGGTCCAAGCTGCTCCACTGATGAGGGGCTCCCCTTCCAAGTGGGAAAAGTGCAGCACCACATTGTAAAAGGAAAGGAAGGTGACTGTATCACTGCATATGGTGGAAGAAGCCTGGGTTACAGCATACACTTTGTTCTTTCTCTCTTCTATGGCTCTGCGCATACCAGTTGAGACAACCATTAAGGAGTCAAGCTATTCTGGGCTCAGACACTGGGGAAGGTGATAGGAATACTTACCTGAAAGAGCTCAATGCGCTGCTCACTGCGTTTGGAGCTTGGGTTGGGCACGCGCAGCACCCGAAACTCAGCCCGGAATAGGTTGGTGCTGTTCTTCTCTGCTGATGACACATTAAAGCGGAAGACATTGGAGGTGACACCTTTTGGACAAATGCCCAACTCATCTAGGAGAAAGAAATATAGAAACACTGAGAACCACATCTCTGAGAGGCAGGATCTCAAATAAATATTGTTTGAGAAGGAGTTTTCCAGTAGAGACTTCTCATTCAAACATCTTCCCACCCTGTGAAGCATGGCTATCTAGCTCAAGATAACACAGGATGAATTAACTCACATTTGGTCTACATTGCAATATTTTGCAAACATTCCCACTTCTTGCCATCATAATTTCTATGCCACAAGATGACAAATCAGTAAAGATCAACCACAGTATGTTTATTATGTCTTCTAACTCTGCTCATCAAATGTTGCTAATACTCATGAGTTGGCTGCAACCAAAATGGCTAGACAAGATCAGGCAATGGGACAACCTCACTTGAAGTTAATGGGGCCTATTCCCAACAGCTAGGACACTGTTATTCTTCTCATGGTGGAGACATGAAGCCACATACGAAGTGATCCAATTGATGCTGAATCTTGACGTTGCCTCCTAGAATGGAAGCCACCCGGCGTCAGAAAACACAAAGCATGAGGTGTCAAAGACTCTTTAGGGCAGTGATTATCCAACGTGTACTGAAAGAACTAGGGTTTAAAATTGATTCTCACTCATGAACTGAAGAAGGAATTCATGAATAGTGCTGGGCCTGTGGAGATCACACATATGGGCAGGAAATAACACAGCTATTTCCTGCTTCCATGTGTGCCTGCTGAACAGAAAAATCCATTTCACAGATGCCTCAAAAGAGAGGAGGTAAAACCTTTAAGGTCCAAAGCAGAGTCCTCAAGAGCAAGTAACACTCTCATCAAAGGGGCCATTTTGGTCTCATGGAAGTCTTTGTTGTTGCTGTCTTTTTCTCTCCTATTGACCTTGTCACCCTTCAAGGCTCTAGCATCATGGAAGCTTCCTGCAGACAAGACACAGCAGCTCCTGCTCTGTGTCCACATGCAGGTTTGTTTGTAGCCCTGCAGAGCCTCTCAGATGACCTCTGACTGTTGTCCAATGCAGCAGGAAGCTCTTACATCTGCTGATATTTAAGTTGCTTCTAAACAAACAGAAAGAAACAGAAAGAAAAACTGTCACCTGTTGCCAGACTTGGTTCCAGCCTGTGACAAAGGGGCTAGAAGCCCTAGCTGGAACAACCTTCAAGATAACATTCCTGAAGTCCTACAGGCCCCTCTTTTGATCTCACCATCACTATCTTCCCTGAGAAACAGCTTCTGAAAATGGGATAGTGTTGAAACAGCACCTAAGTGGAGAGGTTTACCTCCCATGCAACATTCTGATTTCAGCAACAATGATGTACACTCATATCAATGGAGAAGGTCTTCCTCTTGTGCTACACCCAAATTCAGCAAGCAGGACCCAACCAGTTTTCAAGGATGTGTTTTTAGGGTGCTGAAATTCTACTCAATAAGCTAATGACCAGATGCTGATGTTGGGCTTCAGTTGGAGGAGGTTTTGTCATTAGTACTACTGAACAGAACAGCATTCCCATACGAGAAAGTCTCCAGCTGTTACTGAAGAGGTGGCTGTTCACAAATCCCAGGAGACCAGGCCCCACTGCAGGCACGAGCTGGCCTGCTCAGCCCAAAAACCCTGCAACACAAAGGGTACCCCCAGCCACACACAAACACCCACTGTGGGGACTCCACCCCTGTGACCAATTCATGGTTTGATGCTGCAGAAAAGCCCAGCAAAAACTCAAGTTCTCATCAAAGTGCCCAAAGACATCTTCCTAGCTGAAGTCTAACACTGATTACTGTTCTGTGTCCTAGAGCTAGGCAGATACTGCATTTCAATAGCCCCTGAAGCTGCTTTGCACGCCTAGCCCTATTAATAGTGCTGTTAACAGCCTGCCCTTTGATTTCAGACCTGACTGCCTGGCCATAAGGGGTGTCCCAATTATCATCAGAAATGCCTTTTTGCATCAGATCACTCGTCAGTCTAGCTCAGTGTTTCCAATAGCAGTGCTTTATCTGACAATCTATTAAGAGTCTGCAAATGTGGCCCTACACCACAAGGCTGATAAGAGAGAATTAATGTTTTATCATCTCCTTAATGTTTTTGGCTAAATTAGACACCCATGGTGGTAAGACATTACATCTTTTGAATTTCACCTGCTGTGAAAGAAAGCCACATTGCTCTCTACCTTTCTACCGAGGTGCTGGTTTGGGAGACATTCCCAATGAAAACAGCAGTAGCTCTTTTCCCTTCCCTAAAAGTTTCATGTTCCCTTTGTACCCTGGGAACAAGCCCTCTGTGATGCAGAAATGGAGTTGTGATTTGTGTTTCACTCTAAGCCACGTGAGGCTGGAGCCTGTTTCTCATAGCATGGGGTTCAGGATAGAGATCTCACTCCCAGGAAACTTGACAGCAAAGGACTTTTTTGCATGAAGGCACAGGCAAAGGGAGCAAGGGGATTTTTCAGGGAATTTGGTCCAGACCCAGCTGAGGTGTGTTAATCACAGTGGAATCCAGACTTGTTCACCACCAGCACAGAACAAAGCCTGGAGGCAATATTCCTGCAAGCTCTCCCAGTCCACAACTCTCAGTGGCAGTAACCAAGCCTGGAGACCAGGAATCTGTGACACCCTTTGCGCCCATGCCAGGCTATGTCTGGTATGACATATCCTCACAACTGGACCCTGCTATTACTATGGAGTCAACAGCCCAGAGCTGGTCACTGCACCAATGATGAGACCAGTAGCCTCTTCATGTAGAAAATGTGATACAGAGAGCGAGTTCTTTTGGGAGCTTCCACCTTCCTACCACTGCTCTAAGTGAGGTGCAGGCTCCCCACATGCTGCTGGATCCAGCAGAAACAGTTCTTTCTGGCAAGCCCCAGGCAGGCTGATGGCTGTGCAGTTCAAGTTTGATGAGAAGGAACGGTAGGCTGTCTGTGAGCAGGTATTGCCTCACTCTGTATTATACCCCTGAATCACCAAGGTGTTTCATGCCAAAGCTGCATAACTTTGGAGAAAAAAAAGTTGATCCATCTGGAACTCTGCAGGTGGCAGGTTTGGAGGGAATAAATGTTTGGCCCTAGTGACCCATGACTTTAATTGCCTCGTCTCTCAAGCTGCCTTGGAAAATGGCATCTGTTTTTCCTTCAGCAAGGTAAGAAAAAAGCTATTTGCAGGACTGTTGCAGATGCTTCCCAAGCTTGAACACAACCAAGTCAGTGGTTAAGAGGGTCTGGTCCACCTGAGTTTTATGAGATCCTTGAAGTGAATGGCTGATCAGAAGTGAGTTATTCTCTGAAAGAAAAACACTTTTAATTCAGGCAGTGTACCTGAGAGGCACAGGGGAAAACACCATTTCGTGAGTCACCAGGCAGCTCAAAGAAGGGATGAAGAACTTGGCTCTGCCGCGCTGCTATTTTTGCTCCTCAGCTCGCCTCACGTTTGGGCCTTGCATCTTAGAAAAGGATGGGTTCTCTGAGCCAGTATGCCACTTGACTAATAGTCTGAAGCTAGAACAGTTTGTGTGAGTGCACACATTTCAGACTTCTCTGTATCATCACTGCAGTTCCTTCAATGGAGTAGTCCTCCCCTTCCCCCCCCCAGGAGACTGGCTTTGGCTCAGAGCATGCTCTTAGATCACCACCTGGCACAGTGACAGAGTCATGGGAAAGTTGAACACCAGCCACTTCTGAAGATGCGGGGCCAAATTCAGCCATGGTGTAAGCAATGAAACTCCCCAGGTTTCAAAAAGAGTGTGTCTCTTGCCACCACGATCTGTCTAGAGCTCATCTCCCCCAGTGTAACCAAATTACAAAGTTCTGTCTTTCTCTGGGTGGTGGCATCTACGCTGCCCACTCCCAGAAATTTGATCTCAGCACTACTTAGTCTTTTGAACCCAGTGTCCTATGGGGACATGGGACAGGATCATTCATTTCCCCAGGAATTTTCCCAAAGCCACAATCCCTGCTTCTCACTCCTTTTCATGCACTGTTTCCTCATTTCACTTTCCCCTTAATTTTATCCAAATCCACACCCCTAACTTCATTTGCAACTGTTATGCTTTGTGTTTTACCCATTTCCTTCCCCCAAAAATGCTAGTGCACAGTGGGGCTGTACTATTTTGCAGACACTTGGTTTTCCCATATATGTTTATAATTTCACAAATGACACTTCAGAAGGTCAAAAATGCTGAAATACAGATAACCTTTGCCCTTTCTGTTCCTTGAATCCTGGTGTCTCCTGAGCTTAGAGCTAATCATATAACCATATGGAATGCAGTCTGCTAGAGATTAAGTAAAATTTGTTGCATTACCACATTGTAGCTTATTCCAGCTCATCATATGTCAAGATTAACATAAACCTGGCAGAGTAACTGCATTCTGAGACAGCCTGCACGAAGTCACAGCTCCTCCCAGAACTGCTGGTGTTCAAATCTTATCCCCAGGACGACACATCACAGAACACCCTGGATAGTGGTATGACTGCATATTCCAATTCCATGGAATCCTAAACAAACCAAAATGACTGCTTGTGCCTACATGTGCTCAGCATCTGCAATCTGCTTTGAGTTCATGTCTGCTCAGTCTCTTTATATCTGCTCAGCTTGTGCACCTGAATCTGTTTGGTGTCTACATCTGGTCCTGCTCATCATCTGCTCCACACCTGCTCAACATCTGTCATGTTTCCTCAGTGCTTGTGTTCCCTTGGGTGTCCCTTTGGCATCACTGTCTGCTTTACACCTGCTCAGCATCCCCGTTGTCTTCTGCTTGCTCTCTGAGCGCTCACACTGACTAACACCTTCATCAGTGTCCTCCAGGCAGCAGTCTCTCCAGCAAGTGCCTCTCCACCTTCTCTACTGCCGGCGCGGGTGCCGCACGGACCGGACAGTTGCCTGTATCTCTGCGGCAGGCGCTGGAGCTTCAGCAGGGAGGAGGCCGTCTACCTGCTGTCAGCCGNCCGCCCCGCGGGCGCGGCACCCCGGCCAGCACCGGGGAGCCCCGCACTTACTGTGCTCGGGGAGGCCCTGGATCATGTCAAATTTATGAATCTCTTTGGCATAGTATTCGGACTCGGTGTTGTCCTGAGAGCAGCTCTCTTCCTTCTCCTCCTCCATCTCCTCCAGCAGCTCCCGAGTGCTGTTATAGAGGGCCAGGATCTGGTAGGGCACATGGGCCGGCCCCACGGTCTCCGGGGGGCTGGTGAGCCGCANCTCCAGCAAGTGCCTCTCCACCTTCTCTACTGCCGGCGCGGGTGCCGCACGGACCGGACAGTTGCCTGTATCTCTGCGGCAGGCGCTGGAGCTTCAGCAGGGAGGAGGCCGTCTACCTGCTGTCAGCCGAGCACCAGACCTGCGCCGTCTCGCAGCCCGGTGCGCAGCACTCACCCCGCCACCCGCAAGGCTTCCCCTCCCCGCCTTATCCTGCTGTCAAGGCTCTAGGCACGGGCTTGGCTCGCCGCAGCCGGCCGGGGCCGGGGCCTGGGCCGATGCCGCTCCCGGACCCTGCCGCCCACCGTCCCCGCTGCCGGCCAAGCCCCGCGCCGTCCTGCGGCCGNGGTAGCGAAGCTCAGCAGGGAGAGCAGTACCAGAGCCCTTTGCACGTACATCTTCATGTGTGAGGGGGCGGCAGCGGGGGCCTCCGGGAGAGACCCTCGAGCGGCGGCGAGAGGGCGCGGGGGACCGGGCGGTGCGCTGGCGGCAGCCTCGCCAGAACCCGCAGGCTGAGGCTTGGCGAGGAGGTGCATGAACTCACTGCGCCGTGCGCG